>JAJMHQ010000026.1:0-165659 GCA_030583255.1 Metschnikowia kunwiensis
TGGGTGTATAATCCAGGAAACCGCTCTGGCTTCTAACCCTGGGGGACGCCGTCATTATAGTCAGATCATTTGCCCGCTCGCCGGAAAGGGCTGGCCCGGCGTTTGAGGGATACCCTTACAATTTTACTCACAGTCGCCTAGGCAAAATCTAGTATGCACGCCACCCGAACCCAGACCAGCCACTGATTCATGCGTTCTTGAAACCAAATATACTCGAGATTTCAGTTCTCCTATCGACGAACGTTCTCTTAGCGGTAACTTCTCCTAAGTGCTCCTCCACGCCGGTCCTCATTGCTCCTTCGCCTTTCTCTTCTGCTTCTCTCTGTGTCTGGCATTCACCGTCTCAACGTCGTCACCCAATTCTCTCTCCGAAATCGGGACATATGTCTTGTAATTACGCCCTTTTCCGTCACCCAAATTAATCGCCCCGGCATTCGGGTGCGCCAGAGACGCCTCGTGAACTTCCTCCTTGATAAACACCTCACCCACCATCGCCGCGATCTGTGCCCTCAACTGATACTCAAGAAGCAAATGGTTAAACTTGCCGTGTTCTCTCACCAATTTCAGTCTTTGAGCTCCATCAAAATCGGTCGCCGAAGTGAGCCACTCCATTTCCGGGAACACACAGTCGTAGAGCACTAGCGGCAAATCGTTGGCCATTTCAAACAATGGCTTGCTGGGATACCTTTCGACATCAAGCAACTGTTGAACGACAGCTGGGGTTTCAAGGCCTTGCCCCACTAGAAACAAAACAGCAACCATACACCGGACCTGGTGCCACAAGAACGCAGATCCCTTGAGATCAAAAACGTAAAATTCGCCATCGTGATGTTCAATGTTGGCGGAGTACACTTCTCTGAAAAAATTCGTGATCTGCTTCGACCCGTCGATCTTACAGAAATTCCTGAAGTCGTGCACGCCTTCGTACATCTTCGCTGCCTGCTGAATTTTCTCCAAATCCAAGCCTTTCTTGGAAAAGAGGTACTTGTAGTGTCTGTAGGAGCAGCTGAAGCGGGCATCGAACTTTGGAGGAGGGCGCAAACAAACAGCAGTGATCCGGATATCCAGGGGCAAGAGTGCATTCAAAATGCTAAGATACGGAATTTCCCTCGCGTCATTAGCGGAGTCTGCCTGCTCCTCGCTCGTAAGTGATGACCTGACATGGAGCGAGATGACCTGGTTCAACGCGCTTACACCTTTATCAGTGCGGCCACAGCGGCTGAACCCGGACGCGACCGGGTCCACGTCCGTCACTAGTTTTGCCTTGCTCATCGCCTGCAATATGACTTCCTCGACTGTCGGGAGAGGCGTGGGATCGTACTGGTAATTGAGCCCATTGTAATGCCAGCCCATGTAGGCAAATCTAAATGCAACAAAACGCGTCTGGAATTTGGCGAAATCGAATTTCCGCTTTTTCGTAGCGGGATCCAGTGAGGTTGAGGATTTATGGGCATCTTCACCATCAGACTTCTGGCTTGAGTTGCGTTCGACGGACGAGCCACCATTTTCTAGCTCCCGGATTTTGCGAATGAGTTGCTTTTTCAGCCATTTCTCATACTCAAGCGCATGTGCCACTGGTGTTTTGTTCAGACTCATGATGAATTTCTGGAGTCTTTTGAACATTCAATTGTGGAGTCTGTTCTCTGGTACTGCCTGGCCTTCCATGTACATAGTGCGCGAACGCCGAAAAAATGCCGAAGCTAGTGCGGCATCGCATCTCACAGTAGCTCATCTCAGCAGAATACGGAGGTCAGGAAAACTCCACATTTTTATCAGGAAATCGTCTTGATTTTGCACCCTTTCAAGAAAAAGTCCGGAATTCTCCAAGCCTCACCTCCTCAACAACAATGTCGTCTTTGCTGTGGGAGTCGCTCGAATCGCAGCTCCACCCGTGGCTATATGAGGCAGTCTTGTCTTTGGAGTACCCAACAATGACGCCAGTGCAGGCATCGACAATCCCACTCTTCAGCAAAAACAAAGACGTGATCGTAGAGTCCGTGACCGGTTCCGGGAAAACCCTATCGTTTGTCATTCCCGTCTTACAGCACGTGTCCAATAGATTGTATGGGCGCGTGGGCGATCCCGAAGACCCCGATCCGGTCAAAAAAGGACACATGTTAGCAGTGGTGATCTCCCCCACACGTGAGTTGGCCAGCCAGACACAGGCGGTTTTTGACCGTGTGCTCGAGTACTTGCCCGAGCTGAAAACGAAGATCAACACCCAGCTCGTGGTGGGTTCTCTTTCGTCAGTGAGACAGGACATCGAAACGCTTCTCACTGCCAGAAGCCATATTCTAGTGGCGACTCCAGGGAGACTTCTAGACATGCTCAAGTCGCTGAAAGTGTTCACATCTTCCGTGGAGGTGGCCGTGCTCGATGAGGCAGACAAGCTTCTAGATTTGTCATTTGAAAGCGACGTTATTTCCATCTTGAAAGTATTTCCCAATCAGAGAAGAACGGGCCTCTACTCGGCCACACTCTCGTCCGCTGGCGCACGTGTGTTCAAAACGGGGTTGAACAATCCCGTCAAAATCGCAGTGCAGCTGAAAGCGGCATCGAAAGCTGCACCTTCGTCTCTCACAATCCAGTATGCGCTTGTCGAACCGGAGAAAAAGTTGACTTCTTTCCTTTATCTCATGCACAACTACAGGTTCAAAAAGTGCATTGTGTATCTCCCCACGTGCACCGGAGTCAACCATTTCCACCATCTCCTTCGGGCGTTGACCCCCGAAAAGACGCTCAAGTTCCACTCGTTGCACGGACAAATCCCTACGAATTCGCGACTCAAAATCATCCAAAAGTTCACCGAAGGCGATGCCTTGGAAACCAAGCACGTGCTCATGACCACGGATGTCGCTGCAAGAGGTATTGATATTCCAGATGTGGATTTGGTGATCCAGCTCGACCCGCCCACTGACCCCGACGTTTTCGTCCACAGATGTGGCAGAACCGGCAGAGCCAATAAGGCGGGAAGAGCGATTGTCATGCTCAACAAAAACTCCAACGAGGAGGATTTCGTCGGGTTGATGGAGGTCAAGAAGGTGGACATGAGCGAGATCGAGCTCCCCTTTGACGAGAAATTTCACCGGGAGTTTCAGGAAAAGACCAAGCAGTTCATGCTTGAGGATCGTGCACGCCACGAGCTCGCAGTCAAGTCGTATGTGGGGTTTATTCGGTCGTACCACAAGCACTTAGCATCCTCCATTTTCAGATTGCAGAGCCTTGACTATATCGGAGTCGCCAAAATGTACGGTTTGCTCAGACTCCCGAAAATGCCAGAGTCACGGTACATTGCAAAGGAGGAGTTGCCAGAAAACGGCTGGTTGATCGAGGAGGACTTTGATATGGACACGTACGCGTATGCGGACGAAGCCAAAGAAAAAGCCCGTTTGGAAAACATGGAGGCGGAGAAAACGAAGAAGATCAACGACGCCAAGGCCCGCAAATTGTTGAAGAAAAAGAACGAGGCGTGGTCGGTCAAGGTGGACGCCAAGGAATCGAAAACCGTTCGCCGCGACAAGAACAAGAAGAAGCGCGAGGTCATCGAAAAGCAAATCCAGGAAGAGTCCTCGGAGGACGAGACGCAGGTCGACTGGAAGGATATGGTCAGACAAAACAAGAGACCAAAGAACGTTTCCGCAATGCAGGGGTCGTTTGACGATTTATAGACATCCATTGGCGCTCGTTAGAGTGAAACTAGTCACCCGAACCTCTCTGAAGCGACGTTTACACCTTGAACTTGGCACTTGTAGATTGCACGCCGTTGAACACGTAGACGTTGTCCAAGGGGATGTACTGCGCGGTGGCTATCTTCAACACCTCCTGCCCCGCCACACCCCCGAGAAGGCTGCAGATGTTGTGGTAGCTGGCCACGTTATGTGTGAATATCTCCGTCAACGCGTTGGTGATAACCAGGGAGAACCCTGCTCGTGGAATAGAGGTGATGTCTTCAAAGCAGCCAATAAACGCGTCAACGCCACCGCACTGGCCGGAGCCGATCCACAGATGGAGCGCAAGGATTCCAAAGTATATAGCCAATTCGTGTGCCGAATCGGACAGGTTATCCAGTGTGCGAAGCTGGGCGAGAAGTGTATCTGAATACAACAATCCGGAGCCATTGGTGACGAACAAAAACGCAGCGTTTTTGCAGAAACTGGCCACGTAGCCATCGCAGATGTCCGTGGGGGATCGTCCGGCCTCCGCGTACACCGCAGTAAGTTCAGCAGTGAAGTTCGCCCTGTCGGTGTCTGCCTTCTTTCTGTAGATGCCCTGGAGTTGCACGTAGCTGGAGGTCGTGGACGCCATATCCGGGATATTTCCCGGTAAGGGCACTTTGCCCCCACACTTCGTGACAAACCTCTTGAGGGCCCGCACGTGGAGCCAGAAATCGGACCTCTCGCTGGACTCTGCCCTTTCAAATAACCGCTCTATCGAGTTGGGGACCTGGGTCACCTGGAGCGCCCGGTGCACACTCTGCGCTGCCTCGATGAAGTTGGTCTCCACCGCCATGCTACGGGCCATGTTCTCGACGTACTGCGAGCGAAACTGCCTCTTTTGCGCGTAGTTTTGCGGCACCGAGCCGTGGTCGTGTTTCCACTGGTCGAGTGCCTTGATGAAGATGACGATGTAGGGCACGTGCGCGTGCTCCGTGTCGTCGAGCAGATCCATTTCAAACGCGGAGCAGTATTCGGCGAGCTCCGGCCACGGGCAGTCGATGCGTAGATCGTACGTCTTCGACGGGTCGTGCGTGTCGACAATGGCCGTCTCCCGGGCGAGCACGTGCAAGAACCCGTAGAATCCACTGGTGGCCAACCGGAGGAGCGGCGTGTTCTTTTGCCAGAGAATGTCCTTCAACCGCTGCAAGGATGCAGGGTCCACGTATCCGCTGACCACCACCACCGTATACTGGTCCCATAGCCGTGGGTCGTCCAACGCGCTTTCAAGCAGAGACTCCACGAAGTGGCCCTCCACGTCCGGGTTCAACTCTTGCAAGCACTCGGTCATGGCACGTGCTGTGCCTGTGTTGAGGTGCCGTTCTTCAAGGAAGAAGTTGCCGCTCAAATCGTCAGCGCACACCACGCTGGAGTCCACAATGGTGAAGGCGCCGACGCCTGGGAGCACGAGATTCTTGAGTGTTTCTGCGCCAGCAGCGTTGGCGTTGATTAGACAGATGTGCGCCTGCTGCAAGCGGGCCTGCCCAGCGTGCGCCCAGAGACGGATCTGGCGGTCGTACTTGGTGTGTGGATCTATGTGCGGGTTTATCGCGTGCGGATCCATGGCGCGCGGTCTTTGCTGCGTCGCCGGTGGGAGGAAGTGTTGATCGCGGAAGAGACCGTATGGGGTTGGCACTGGTGATGCGCGGTGTGGTGCGCGGTGGTTGCAAATGGGTTTGGGGAAACCAGAGGAACAGAGTGGGAATATATAAAAGGGTGAGAAAGTAGTAGGAATGAGAAAATGGAGATACAGGAGGAGTGAACTTTTGAGTTCCTCGGCCCGACAGCCCTACAAGCCAACACCATGCTGGAGATGAAATCGAGGGCGTTTAACAATTGCCGAATTGCAGTTCTTGTTTTTTTTACTAAATATTTGGGCCGTGCTGAGGCACCATTTAGCTCAAGCGGTGGTTTCTTGGGGGTCAGAGGGACCACGATCAATCGAACGGAAGATGCGAACTGGCGTAGCGTGGTTCTGGCGTAGCGTGGTCCTGGCTGTTCGCATCCAGAGTGTCCTAACCTAATAAAGACTGGAGATTGCGTATGATTCTTTGGACATTTGGGGTAGAGGTACAGGACGGGAACCCAATCAGACCAACTGCAAGAAACGTACTTGGGAGTAGCCAGTCAGAGTGGTTCCGAGATTGTCGGGGACCATGAAAGTATGCTAAGCTTACTATAACATCAGCTGGGGAAACGTGAATGATCTAGTGGCCTGTGCTAGAAACATCTATACCTCGTAGCCCACCTTTGTACGAGGTAAACTCCCCTTCCTCCACCCCAACTGTGATCATGGTCTTAACAGGCATCTATTTCTTTTCCTCCACTTGCCCGGCTACTCTTACCCCCATCTTTTCACGAAACAAACGTGCAATGTCCATTTCACCTACGCGTCTAAAGTCTTGGGCTGTATATGGACCTTTGTTTCTAAAATTGGGCCCATTCTTACGTTCCATCGCGGGACGTATGACCTACTACTTCCTTGTTGTGATTCGATAATGACAAGAGTAACTGGTAGGATTGTTGCAGCAATGCGTTTGTTAGGTTGTGCCCTTCGGATATTACAAACGAGTTGGGAAGGCGGCTCGACTTCTCCTTGATGTCTGCGTCCTGCTACATTGGGTACAATCATTTTGCTAAACTGGGTGGTCCGGCTGTATTTCTTAATGTTCGATGCCTCAAAACCAAACATTGACATACAAATTACGGACAGGTCACTTGCAAGATTAGTACATAAGATACACCCTCGCAACGGTCAATACCACCCTCATGAACGTCCTTACATTCACTGTGCAGCGATGGAATTATGCATCAGTCAAATTGGTATTTGCATCCAATTATATATACCATCAAACATATACCATCAGTCAAATTATATATTATACCATCACTAAATTAGATATACCACCACTAAATTAAATACACCACCACTAAATTGAATATACCACCACGAAACTAGATATACCACTCATACCATCACTCAAATTAAACGGGCTCCCTCACACCACCACACAGTTCTTGTGCTTGACCATGTCGTCGTACTTCTCCTTGTCGATCTCCCGGAGCTTCTCCTTCACCTCCAACGGAAATTGTCGTTTAATGAGCTCCATGGCGTCCACGTCCAAATTCCGAGAGTCCGCCAACGCTATGGCGTTCTGGTACCGGCAGAGCGGGCAGTCTGTTCTTCCACGCTGCTTTGTTTTTATGAGGCATCGCACACAGAAGATATGACCGCAGTCGAGCCGGATGGGCTTGAACGCTACGGACATACAAATAGGACACGTGTAGTCGTCGAGCTGCGGCACCAAAGTGAGCAACTTGTTCTGCATGACAAAGCAGATGGACTGCGCCACGGAGGACCCGTTGATGAAAATGTGGTCCTTCAGAATGAGGTCCGGGAACTTGCCCGAGATGTTCAAGCACGTGCGCTTGTCGAACTTCTTGAGGATCTTGCGGAGTGCTGTGGTGTTGATCAGCTGGTACTGGATGATCTTGAGAAGCCGGTTGTTGACCTCGAGGAAGTCGCTGTATGCGGCCACGGCCAGCTTGCTCTTGAAGCGGTCGAGGATATGGGCCTTCTGGGCCCGCTCGGCAAACTCCGCCAAGTTAGCCTTGATCTGCTCAGACGACTTTTCCAGGTGGCTCTGCGAGGTCTCGTTGTAGCGGAAGTACACCTCCGAGTCGAGGTAGATCTTGAAGAACTCGCGCCACGCGTAGAGATCGGATTTCTTCTTGGTGAGCAGGAGCACGGTGTTGCTGAGCCCGTCGATCTCGTCCACCAACCTCTTCTCCTCGAGATCGCGGATCTCGTCGAGCTTGTTGAGCTCCAGACTCAACATCTTGAAGAACTTCGAGTCGGAGTTCAACATGATCACGATTTCGTTGTGGTTTTCCACCTTGACGAGGTTCTCCACGTCGGTCTCTCTTTTGGACGTCGTGGGCGAGAGCACAAACAGGTCCTCGTCCTCCTTGACCTCGATGATGTGCCGGTCCTCGTCGTCGGTGGACAACACGGACAGCAACTTGGCCCTGATCTGGTCCGCGAGTGCCTGGATGTGGTCCGCCGAGTACTGCTTGGACTCCGTGTCCGTGAGCCTGATTTTCAAGAACGGCACGATCTGCTTCTTCGATTTTTTGAGCGTGTAGTGTGCCACGATCGGGTTGGTGGGCGTGGCGTCCGTGGGCGACAACTCCACCGTGGAATCCAGGTCCTCGTCTTGTAGCAAGAGTTTCAAGTCGGCCTGCGAGAGCCCCAAGAACGCTAGCTCCTTGACGATTTTGCCGATGCATTTTTTCAACACTTTGTACTGTATGGCTGCTTCCACCCACTCCTGGGGAAGGTCTTCCTCGACTAGCGTCTGCTGAAGAACCTTGGCGAACTTCATGACGTGGCCATATTACGGAGAGCTAGGTACTTTTTCGAAAAAAAGTGAAAAAAATAGAAAAACTGGCGGTTTCAGCAAAAACGAATGTCCCCGTTCGTGCCCTTACTCTTGTTCCGCTGGGCGTGCTGGGTATTAGTACTTCGATAAGCTGCGTGGGGAAATCTCTAGTTAAGTTGTGGGCTCATCGCGCAGCGGGCCATAGGAGTCTATTTATTGGATACGAATACGAGTCAGAACAGGAGAGAGGGGAAGGATCGCTTTGTTTGTGTTCAACGGGTTTCCAATAAAAACTGGCTTTTACTGTGAATTTAATACTACGTGGGCGCTTAATACGTTAACGTTTCTGGCTACAATAAGTGCTTTATTGCACGGCTGGCGAGACCACGTTTTCGTGGACACCCGTACACCAGGAACTGGCTAATACTTTACAACAGGTCAGACCTGTTTGGTTTCAAGCCAATGTGTATTGGGGTTCAACTGAAACAACGAGAATCCGGATATCCGAAAATGTGTGCTTTTAGCTCGGCTTACTCACATGACATGGGGGCATATAGCAGCCCAGAGATGGACGTTTACAACGCAAGGCCCCAATGTCCTTTTCCCGAGTCTTTGTTAAGACAGCTGAGGTGCCCGGGCCACACCAAGATCACGATGGCCGGTTTTGTAGGACCAGCCGTAACTGTCCCGCGATTGGTGCGTCCATGTAGCACCTATACATGGCGAAAGACATAAGCTCCATTCAGTTCTCCACTTCGTTATTCGGACAATCTTTATTTTGTTTTTACGGACTCGGGTCCGGCCTAGGCGTTATTTAGCCACTTCATGCCATTTCTCGCGTCTCATACCGCGAGTGTCATTGTCGCCTGCTTTCTCAGTCCTCTATTACGCTCTGCCATAGACAAAACGTAAACACGTAAATTCGACCAGAATCGTCTGTCCTCCCACTCTTCAGCCCCACAACTACTCCTTCATGATTTTCCTCAAAGCCCTTCCCCTCTTACTCGTTTTGGGGCCCGTGCTCTCGGCAGACAACCTGTTAGCAGATATAGAGGACGTGTCGCCGCAGAGGCCGCCGCCGGAAATCGAAATCTTGACCCACCGGAACTGCAGCAACATCACCGCGGACGAAATGGCCACCGTTCTATCCTTCTACCCCTACGTGAAAGTGAAGTGCCAGGCCGAAGCGAGCACACTAATTCCGTCGGAATTGCGCGTGCCCGAGAACATTGAACACATCAGGGAGCCGCCGAAATTCGCCCAGGCGCTCCGCTCGAAACCCTACACATTCAACGAGTTTATGCTTGTTCTGGAGCGCAACCACACGCGCAAGAGAATCCCCATATCTGCGTGTTTCCGCACCCTGGGCGAAGGCAGAGGCACGTACGAAGTGTCTTTTTCTCTACGCTTGATCCTCCACGGCATGGGCCAGGTTTCGCGAGCGTTGCCGTTTTATACTACGCTGGGCTCGCTCCGTGGCACGCTTTCGGCAGACAGAGATGCCAACTACAATGTGCTCTGTGCGTACGAAGCTAATCCAGTGCGGCCGGTGGCCGAGGTGTCGACGGTAATAACGCGCGAGAGGGTGCGCCAGTGGACGGTGGAGCCTAAAAAAGTGCCGTTTGTCAGGGTAGACGAGTGGGAGGTCCTCGACCGCGAGCAGGTGTTGGAAGACACGCTCATGATGGCATGTGTTAGCGAGAAGTACGAGGAGAATGTGTGCGCGTGGAACAGCGCAGAGGTGGTGGAGCGGCTCTACTTGGAGGGCTTGACGTCGGTGAAGGGAGTGGAGTGGGAGTGACGAGAGTTTCGTTAAGTAAGTGGAATCCCGGGGGACGGTGGATTGAACTACGAGGCCCAAGCGTGGCATGGTGAGTTTGGACGGGATTTCGGAAAATAAGAAGATATATAAGTGCCTCGGACATTGGCAGAGGGGTGGTGTGAAGTGGGAATAGACTACGGAGGAAGCGGTGGTATTACTGACATGTCTATAAACGTCATCTGTGTGAAATACTCATCTGTGTGAACTACTCATCTGTGTGAACTACTCATCTGTGTGACATACTCACTCTATGATCACAGTGGACTTTCCATAACCTCTCAAAAAGTTCCCCCTTTTCACCAAAAGGTTTCTTTAATCTGATGCTACTTCCGGTACTAATCAAGAGTACACGACTTGTCAAAGACCACGCATACGGCTGCCTACTACCTATTACCAACTCGCCATCAACAATAACCTCCACTCCTGAACTGTACACCTCCGGCCCCCACGTCTTCGTCTCGCCTTATTTCTCAAAAACGCCCATGATTAGTCCTTTCCAGATCACAACCGGCTTTTCGCACCCAATCTTCTATGGAACACTGCGGAAAAAAACCGAGGCCACTTCTCACAAACGCCTCCACTATCGCCAGTCCCAGCCACTTGCTCTTCTTCAATCCACGCTTTTCCCTTGCTATTTCCGGTAAAAGCCATTTGAAAAAAGATCACCACACCACCAAACGCCTAAAAAATCTACATCATAAATTCCAACAGATCCTAAAAAGTCACCAGCCACCAAGACAGAACACACTATGGACTTCGAACTAGAGCCCACGCTTGAGTCCATTGTCAAGCAGGACTCCCTCAAATGGATCTTCGTCGGCGGCAAAGGAGGTGTAGGAAAAACCACGACCTCCTCGTCGATTGCCACGCAGTTGGCGTTGGCGTACCCCAGCGAAGAATTCTTGCTTATTTCGACCGACCCAGCGCACAACTTATCGGACGCTTTTTGCCAGAAATTTGGCAAAGACGCGCGCAAGGTGGAAGGCTTGGCAAATCTCTCGTGCATGGAGATCGACCCGGATGCTGCCATGACCGATTTGCAGAATCAGGCCCAACAGTACAACAATGACCCCAACGATCCGTTGAAAAGCATGATGAGCGACATGACCGGGTCCATTCCGGGTATCGACGAGGCGTTGTCGTTCATGGAGGTGTTGAAGCACATCAAGAACCAAAAGACTGGGTCCGAATCGGACGAAAACGCCATTTCCTATAAAACGATCATTTTCGACACGGCTCCCACGGGCCACACTTTGCGTTTCTTGCAGCTTCCCGCTACCATGGAGAAGTTGTTGTCGAAATTCAAGGACTTGTCTGGCAAATTGGGCCCCATGTTGAACATGTTGGGTGGAGGAGCCACGCAGCAGCAGGACATTTTTGGCAAGTTGAACGAGATCCAGGAAAATGTCGCGGTCGTCAACGAGCAGTTCACTAACCCGGAGTTGACCACCTTTGTGTGTGTGTGTATCTCGGAGTTCTTGTCCCTCTACGAAACCGAGCGTATGATCCAGGAATTGATGAGCTACAACATGGACGTCAACTCGATTGTTGTGAACCAGTTGCTTTTTGCCGAGTCCGACGACTGCAAGCGGTGCCAATCGCGGTGGAAGATGCAGAAAAAGTACTTGGACCAGATGGCCGAGTTGTACGAGGACTACCACGTGGTGAAGATGCCTTTGCTAGGCAGCGAGATCCGGGGTGTGCCTAATTTGAAGAAGTTCTCCAAGTTCCTTTTGAAGCCGTACGACCCACAGGTCGACGGCGGCATTGTGTTTGATTTGGAGGAAGCGAAGTAGGGAAAGGTGTTGCGAAGAAGGAGAACTGAGAACGGAGAGATCTGGGTGGATTTCAGGAAGTACAGGTGTATAGCATGGAATGAATCGTGCGCACGTCTGGGTTGTGACGCAGGTGAACATAGGCATAGTAGCTTCTTAAAGTATTATGGATTTGAATGGGTGTGTAGTCGCTACAGACTCGTCTTATATGATCCAGCTCCAAGGTATGTACCGAATCTATATCTGGGACGAGATGAGATTGGTGATGTAGACCTTGATACAAGTGTCATTGATGAGGGGATGCCCCAAAACTGTGCCTGACATTTATATATCTATATATCGATGTGAAATCGCTAGAGCTAGACGGAGGTGCGATACTGATATTCCTTGTTGTTCTTGTCATGTTACTTCAAGTATGATCCTTTGGTATGCAAAGCACATGTAGTCTGCCGGGATTAGACACAACATGGGAGATCAAGAGCACGTTTCGTTGTTAAAAACGATAGTTCAGTGTTGCCCGGATGACCTGATAAGTATGACAAATTGAAGTGCATTGGGCTTTCTCATTAACGAGTAGGACCGTCGATTGTGACTGTAAAAGACTAAATTTTCCTAGAGGAAGCCACCAATATCGGGCCCGAGTGTCTATAGATGGAAATTCTAAGTGCATTCTACTTTTTACTTGTTCCTATTCTTTACACATCTTTGACTATTAGCATCCGTGGCCAGCTTAGTACTCAAGTGCCCCGTTTGAACAAGTATAGAGACAGTCACACCGTAAATTTAAAAATAAATAATCAGTATCAACTGTGACATTGTCCTCAAACTCTCATTTTCCCATACTTTTGGTCGGTGGACCTGTCCCATCCTGTCCTGCAAAATGACTCCATGTTCCACGCATTCGCGACATACAAAACCAACTGAACCGACCAAAAAAATATATCCCTCGATCAGCAAAAAATGGCAAGAGGAAACCAGAGGGACTTGGCCAGGGCCAAGAACTTGAAGAAGCAGCAGGAGGGCAAGGGGCAGAAGAAGGACGGCGACCCGAAAAAGCGCATGGAATCCGACGCAGAGAAAATGAGGCAGAAACAAGCCTTGGGTATGTGGCCATATATGGACTAGCACCGTAAGCTGTAGAGCACGTACTAACAATCCAGCGGACGCGAAAAGGGCAGCGGAGGCTCAAAACGGGAAGTAAAGAGAGGAAGACACCTGTGTGGGTAGTGCTGTACGCCTCTGGGTAGTCACCGTCGGTCCGGTATTGAGGTGTAGAGGGAGGGGAAGTGGAGACTTCTTTGGGTTACTGGCTGTGAGTTCAAGGTGCTCGATAGATCTCTTTTGAGTAAACGACTCTTTGGAGCAATGCGGCGAGTGTGCTTAGTGAATTTTCGCCCGTTCCACGGAGCAGATGTGGCCGTGAAGAAGGCCGCAGTAGAAGCCAGTTAAGGCAGAAAAGAATAGAGGAAATACAAGAACTGTACGGAGTAGATTCTAGAGCTCTAAAGTACTTCGCTTCTTTGCATGGCTAAGCTAGATAGGTTCTTCGACGGTCGTAGGAAGGCAAGAACATTTAAGCACGTTCCGGTCCAGGATCAGAAAGTACAATGTTGGCCAGCTGCCGATGGTGCCGAGCGAGTTTTCCGAGGCTTCGACAGTATGCCTGTGGAAATGGCTGCAAGACAGAATCAGAGAAACCATCAAGGTTGACGTTTGCTAGTGAATAACTCTGTCTTGATCCTCCTTTGTCACTACTCAAGTCGAGCTGATCCAGCCGGTGTAACAGAGTGGTCAGTAATGAGTAAAGTACAACGCTAGCACTCAGAACAGCACTAAATCGGCATGGAACTAAATTGTCCACTGACAACAGTATTAAACTGCACTAATAACTGCTCTTAACAAGAATACTACACAGCACTAAGAACAGCCCTTACCAGCACTAAACAACACTAAAAAACAGACCTATACACTAAGACAATGAACAGAACCACATGGGGCTTTTCCAATATCAGAACACAAAAAACCACCCACACTATTCTCTATATTTTCTCGTTGTCATAAATAGCTATTCCCCGATATTGCCCAACATTGGCGGTTCGCGCGAGCCTAGTGGAGCGCATATACTAAGCAGCTATAACCCACTAAATAGCCACCCAAAACTCCCCAACCACCTCGAAACCCCACTTTTTTTCCAATGTTGCTCAAAGAGTCCTACCACGACGTCAAGACCTCCTACGGCACCACCATGCGCTTGTTCGTGTTCCACCCGGTAATCCCAAACTACCCCAAGGCCAAGTTTCCGGGAGTTATAGTCTACTCTGAAATCTACCAGGTGACCGGCCCCGTGGCCAGATTCGCCAAGGACATCGCGGGCCAGGGCTATATTGTGGTGGCCCCCTCAATCTACCACAATTTCGAGTCCTCCGAGCCATTGGCGTATGATGCCGAGGGCACCGATAAGGGTAACTTGTATAAAGTGGAAAAGGACCTCAAGTCCTACGACGAGGACAACAAACTCGCCGTGCAGTATTTGCAGAACCTCGACACGTGCACGGGCAGAATCGGCGCCACCGGGATGTGTTTGGGAGGTCACTTGGCGTTCCGTGCAGCGTTGGATCCTGCGGTGAGCGCTGCGTTCTGTTTCTTCGCCACAGACATCCATAACCACGCGCTAGGCAAAGGTCAGAACGACGATTCCTTGGCTAGAAGTGCCGAAATCAAGGGTGAGTTGGTGATGGTGTTCGGCGATAAGGATAACCACGTGCCATTGGCTGGACGGGACTTGATCCGCGCCACTTTGAGAAAGCACAATGTGCTGCTCACGTTCATCGAGATCGACGAGGCGCAGCACGCGTTCATTCGGGACGAGAACTCGAAGGACCGCTACGACCCGGCCATCACTAAGTTGTGTTTCAACTGGCTTCTTGACTTGTTCCACCGTCGATTGACGTTGGACTTGGGGGCGCACGACGGGGCGACGCTCGAGATCGAGGATGTATGTTAAGAGGGGCGGTAGCGTGCGTGAGGGACTGGCTATTAGAGGATTGTGAGAAAGAGGATTGTGAGTAGAAGATTGTAAATATGAAGATTGTGAGTATAAGATTGTAAGTACGAAGATTGTAAGCATAACGAAATATGAAAAGCGGTCATGTATACAGGGGATTGTTGGTGTGGTAAGTTTTATAAGTTGAAAGGATTGTGAATAGGGGAGCAAGTACCAAGAGTGGCTTAAGAAGGGGCGGCTTAAAGAGGCTCTAGTGTAATGCGGAATGTCAGTACACGAGGACATCACCTTCAACAGCCTTGTAAGTATAAAAAGGACCGTGAGTGTAGAAGCTATTGTAAGTTGAGAAACGATTATAAGGGTATGAATGAAGTAGCGAAACGATTGTGTATTTAAGAAAGAGCGTAAGTGTAAAGAGTGTAGGTGTGAAGAGGATGGTTGGTCGTAGAGAGAAGGAGCTCACAGATGTGGGGTTGGAGAATGGAGCTAGAGGGTATGAAGTATGCAATGAATATGCGTAGACTTGGAAAGATATTTTGCCATAAAGGCGACCCTCCTGAACCAATAAGTTTTCCTCTTAGCACTCTCGCCATTAAAGGTTTTGGGACATCATTGAGTTCTCCGGAGACACTTGTAAACTTGGATGCTGAACAGGAAGAAGAGATATTTCTGCGACGATGCTGAGTATCGTTGCACTGTAGGAACGCTTCTATATACTGCCTTTCCCATCTATTAGATATCGGTTTTCTGAGCCTTCGAGACATCCCGTAAAACCAAAACACAAGAACTTGAAGAAACCTATCCAATATGTACTGTCTATGAAAGTGGAAACCTAATGGTCCCAATTTCGCCCGTTGCCGTACTGCGAAGGAACATGAAAGCAGGTCGAACAAGCACTTTCTTTTATTTCGGTGGTTCCAACTAGTCGGATCAAAGTTGCAAATTATGGTTGTATGTATACGGTCAATGCTGAGCTAGTGGTTATATGCTACGCAGTTTGGGTAAACCTTCTGAAGAGTAGTACTCATGAATTCCGAGTTTGGATGAGGAGCGCTCTACGAGCTCTGTTACTAGAGGGTAGGATCAAAGTTGGGAGGGCGCTCTTTGTCCAAATCTTGACTCAGCCAGACAGTGGCACTGCATTGTATATGTTGTTGGGCATAGTCCGGTGGCAGCTTGTTAATCGCACTCCATTAATAAAATCTAACATCAAAAAGCCTACTTTTAGTACTATCGAATCATTTCTTTTTAGAAGAACTCTCCAGTTCCACTCAACTACCCGTGACTCTTTAGAGGAGATAGATAACGATCCTTTGTTTAAATCAAAAGGAGCAAGACGAGTGTAGATCATAATACCTCTATCTATAGATATTGCGTGCACGCCCTTCGCTCTGGTACATGTAGTAGTTCCTCAGAATCACATGAGCTGGTTCTATATTAGGCTGTAGTTCTGTTCAACCGCATGTACCAGTAAACTTTTAACCTCCATTACCTAATGTAGTATCTTATACACCATTATCGGTATACTGATCTGTGACGCTTCGATCTGTGACGATGGACCATAGAGGGGAATCTGCGGCTTTCCGTGTCGGTCTCTGTTTTACAGGAAATGGTCCAGAATCGTGCAAGGAGTTTCTGATAGGGTCGGTTCCAGAACCTAAACAGCTTTCAACGGGTTCCTTCTTGAGGCAATTTTAGACGGCAACGCAAGAAAAGCCTTATCGTGGTTTAACCCTACCTTGCGTCTGGGTGCCGACGAGTGTTTCTAAAAAGCGACTATTTCCCTTCAACCACACACTGGATCCTGACCATATAGGAGTATTTTTCAAGAATTTGGGGAATTCGTTCTGCTGGTACTTGAGACAGTCTGCTAGTTTTCGAAAGAATACGAGCACATTTCTGTGACATAATCAAGTGATTAGTGGACTCTCAGGCTTGTTCACTTTTAACATTGAGCCTTTTTGACTGTATTTTGAAGGTAAGGACGTATTCCAAGTCAAATAAAACAATAATAACCTATGAAGGTCTCCGTTCAAGATCGACTAAGCATGCGCAAATACAACTTTGTCCATATCTACCTACCCCACGCCGTAATCTGCCCCTGGGACGTCTATCCCAAGAAAAACAGGTTAGTTTCCAAAATAAATATATACCGCCATAGTAGCACCATATCCCGCTAGCACATCTAATACTCTCCACGTATCCGGCTCTACCGCAGCCAATTCACTACATCCAAACCCATCGTGCTCCGCAAATCTCTTTCTGAAAGTTTGCCTGGCAAAGTCGAACCCACCAAGAAGTCAGACTTGTTACGTTTCTAAAACATCGGTTGGTGTTCTATTGACGCGTATATGAGCACTTGGAAATGAGCCACCAGCCTTTGGAGCAATGGTATGGAAGCCGTGACCATCAAACGCAATAAACCCATCAAAACAAAACAAAAACGAAACACGAGAAATAAGAAAGATAAAGGCGAAATCAATACACTCCCCTCTACTCCTCTGTTGACCCAGTAATTTACACCTACTCTCGCAACCACAGACGCTACTGCGAAAGGACATACCATCCCCAGCATAATCCCAGCAACCCGAGTAACATAATAATAATAATAAACAAAACCCCCTCTTCTCGAAACCCCATTTTCTCCAAATCCCACCCTTCCCTTTCCCTTCCATATGTTTCTGGTGCGCGCACGCCCGCCTACTACTGAAAACTTTTCTCACTATCTACGCTCCATCTACATCTGTCTACCCCACGCACCATGAGACCAATCAAATTAATGGGCCACCAGCGTTCGTTGACGCAAGTCAAGTTCAACCGCGAGGGCGACATTCTCTTTTCCGTGGCCAAAGACTCCTCCGCGTCGATCTGGTACTCGTCCAACGGCGAGAGATTGGGCACTTTGGAGGGCCACAAAGGTACCATCTGGTCGATCGACGTGGACCTGAAAACACAGCTCTGTGCCACAGGAAGTGCGGATCTCACCACGCGCTTGTGGAACGTGCAAACGGGCGAAAACGTGTTCACGTGGGACGCAGCATCTCCGGTCAGAAGAGTGGCGTTTTCGCCCGACAACCTGAAGTTGTTGGCGGTCAACGACAAGGTCATGGGCAGCAAGGGTGCGATTTCCGTGTACGACATCAACTACGACGACGTGTTCAGCCAGAAAACCGAGCCCAGTCTCGTGATCGAGACCAGACCCGATGCCACCAAGGTCACCATTGCCGGTTGGGCTGCAGAGGGCAAATATATCATCGCGGGCCACGAGGATGGCTACGTATCGAAATACGACGGCAAGACCGGAGAGTTCCTCCAGACCGTGCAGGCGCACGGGATCCACAACGAGGAAAAGGTCGTGGCTGTGACCGATGTCCAGTTTGCTCACGAAGACATGCTGTATTTCATCACCGCGTCCAAGGACAAGAACGCCACGCTTATTGACGTCGAGTCGTTTGAGATCTTGAAGGTTTACAAGGCAGACGCGCCCATGAACACCGCAGCCATCACGCCCAAGAAGAACTTCGTGATTTTGGGTGGAGGCCAGGAGGCCCGTAACGTGACCACAACTTCGGAATCGCAGGGTAAGTTTGAGGCCAGGTTCTACCACAAGATTTTCACCGACGAAATCGGAAGAGTCAAGGGCCATTTCGGGCCTTTGAACACCGTTGCCGTGCACCCGGACGATATCGGGTACGTTTCCGGCGGAGAGGACGGGTTCATCCGTGTGCACTACTACGACAAGTCGTACTTCGACTTTGAGTTTGACGCGGAGAGAACGGAGCGTGTGTTGGCGCAGTCGCAGGCCAAGCCCCAGGCGGTGTAGGGAGTAGGTATAAATAGGAGAATCAAACATGAACAGAGGGCGATGTAGAGGGATATCCATGGTTGGGGCTGGGTATTCAGCGAGGGATGATTGTGTTTAAATGGAAAGTGGGTTCATTGCCTCAAATGTTTATATGGAAAGAGGGTTCATTGAGAAGCGCACTTGTAGGTCATAAAGGCGTTGTATTTTAAAAGATCAACAGTCAGCGAAAAGCAGAAAGCCTCCTCTTTGCCAATGCTGGCTCTCGCTAAGAAGCCTACTGCTACATACCCCATTTCCAAGTGAGTGTCGTGATTCGTGGTTATAAATTGTACAAAGTACATGCAAAAGTCAGTGGTGACCCACCTTCAACGAGAGAAGGCTCTGGATACACTGCGAGTCCTTGGCGTTGTGCACCTTGGGGTGGTTGAGGTTCGTGTTCAAGTTGCCCAAAGGCTTACGCTCTTTGGGAGTCAATTTGAACGTCCTCACCTGGGTCAGCGCCTGCGCCAGCTGCCGGGCGAACTCGGGCTGCTTTTTGTTGGTCAAGTTCATGACGAGCTCGGGCGACTCCGTGCCCCTTTTCACGAATTTTTCGTCTTTTTTTTCGCCGTTCTCGTCTTTCTCGTCTCTTTTTCCATCCTTGTCATCTCTCTTCTCGTCTTTTTCACTTCCACCCTCCGTCGAAGATGCAAGCATTTTCGAGAGGAGCGACACTTTCACGCCCGCGTCCCGGTTCAAACTAGCGCCGCAAGGCACCAAATCCGACGTGGAATGCGAGCGGATCGGCGACAGCTGCGCCATGGCCGGGCTACGTGAGAAGTGGTGCGACTCGGATTTCACCAACGCTGGTCTGAGTGGCGTGGACGCAAACAACGGCACGGTCAGGTGATCGGCAGGGGCCCCTGCCGCTAGCACAGACGAGTCTGGAGTGGGTGGCAATTCCGTGACCTCCCTATCCGTATTTTTGACTCTGCGTAACAGCTGTCTCTTATTCTGGAACCAGATTTGCACGGCCTTTTCCGTCATGTTCACCTTGGCGGCGATGTCCACACGGCGTGTTTTGTCGGGTGTCAGGCCAAGCTTGAACTCCAGGTTCAAAATGGCCAACTCATTTGGCGATGTTCTTCTTCTTTTCCTGCGTGCTAATGACGCGTTGTCTATGGATGGTTCCTGCGAGGGGTAAGTGGCCGGCGAGTGGCTGATGAAGGCAAAGTCCCGTGTGGGCGAAGTCGTGCCGTGCTTTCTCTTTGTGGCCGGTTTTATCATGGAATCGTTTACCGAAATGTCGGCGTCCGAATCCATGGAGACATCCGAGAGGCCCGATACGTTCGGCAACGACATTCTTTTTTGCGTGAGTGGTTCGTCGGCGGCGGCCAAGATCCGTGTCGTGGCCGATTTGGCACCAAGTTCGGGCAACGCTGCCAAGGATGGTGTGCTGGCGGAGCGGATAGTGGGGAGCAAATAGCGGGGTGTTTGTGGCGTGGCAAACGAGTTGAGGCCGGGTAATGTGGGCCTCACGGGCGACACCATTTCGTCGCCTAGCATTGACGACAATGGCGGGAGCAGAAACGTGGCAGCGTTGGTGGAGTTCTTGCGGATTCTGTCCATGGAGATGGAGCCTCTGGATCTCTCGGGCGTGGATGCGAACATGTGAACGGAAAGGAATGGAAAGGAAAAAAGGTGATGGTACAAGCAATTGTGAATGAATGATTTCTAGCGAATCGGTATTTGTTGGTATTGGTGGCTTGTTGGTGGCACTTTAAGTAGGACAGAGTCTGAAATGTCTCACTTGGTGAGGCGTATGCAAAACAGTATTTGGGGGCTGGTCGAAAGGCTGAAACACTTAACAAAGAAAGCCCAAGTATGAAAAAAGATAAAACGTCACTAGATTCCAAAATAACAATGCAGCGCGTGGCGGATTCGATTCCATTTATACGTGCGCAGGGCAAAACAACCGTTGAGGCCCGGCATGAGGCTTGCCTGCTTCCAGCAAATTGCAGGCCCTATGCAAGTAATTACCATTCACGAGTTTCCTCCTGTTCTCGCTCCTGCCCACGGCCTGTTTTTGTTTACCTCGCGCTATATTACGTGCGTTGCGCGATCTGGCGACGCGATTCCAGGCACCGGCCCGGGCCAGGAACCTCGCCTTTTGACCGGGACCCGAGCGGATACACCAGGAAAAAAAGAGTTAGAAAAGGGATTTGAGACAGCAGCACCTCAATTAATCCCTGGCATTTTTTTCTTTCCAGTTTGACGATTTGGTCACCGAATTCGGGTGCCCTTCTTGTTCGAGGAGACCCTCCGTACAGGGCCACCATAACAACTGCGCGTACTCAAATTGCCAAGTCGGGCCAAGGTGCGGGAACGTGCCCGAGTAGGAAATACACGAGACGACAATGTACATTCTCGGGGTGGCGTTTTCCACGAAAAGCGGGTTTTGCCGCCCATGCCCCGGGCGTATGGGGGCTGGCAAAAGTGCCTTTTTCTTTGGTTTTTGGCTGGTCTACGATTTCTCCAATGGATCTTGCCATGCCATTCGGGCCAAGGCTCAATTGCACTTCCGCGTTTTGGCCCTGGGCCGGGGCACATAACGATTCGCGAGGTTAGCGAGCCGGCAGACCTGGCAAATTGATTTCATGCCCGCTTGTTCGTGAATACGTTTCTAGGGTTTTTTATTTGCTTTTTGTTCTTGCTGGCCGTGGTGAAACTCCATTCCAATTCGGTTATATGCACTCCTGGAGGCCGTTTCACCTAGCACTATTTCACACGGTTCTAGGCGGAGAACGAAGCACGAACCAGTTGGACGTGGGCTGTTTTTCGTATCCCTACAATGGCTTTACCAGCTAACTTTTTACATTTGTGGGTCCTGTGTGCCTGAAAATCAGGGCCATAACCGCGACTCGTGCCACGATACTGCCTCGTTTCAGGGCTCACTTGACAGGCCAGAGAATAAGGTTCGGCTGGAATATCGAGAGAAAAATAGGGGTGGTTATGAGCTTGCCCGAAACGAGCTTCTGGCAACTTTTGCCAAATTGGTAGCAAAGTGCAGTTGGTGCTTTGTTTCACTACGAGGCAGATGTTCTTTCGGGAATTTTGGCGTGTTGTTGGCAGCTTCAAATATGCAGCTGTTTTGGCGTCACACAATGGCAAAACGTGAACAATAAGGTGCAAGGCACACAATGGAGACACAATGAGGTGAACAAGGGTCTCAATTCCAGCTCGAAAAAGTAGCCAGCTTCGTGGTACCAGTTTTAGGAGGCTGACCGTGAGCACCAATGAGATTATGGCCCGATTGTTTGTACACTGAACAGAGCATTTTACGCTCGTTCTCGGGCTGGGGGCACACTTTGGGGCAACTCTTTCTAAATATTCTAAACGTGGCCCGGAGCCTGTTTTCGGTGTCCAGAAAAATGCCACCTTCTGTCATAGCCTCAGATCCTGTGCGATGCTAGGGAATGAAACTGGTACCCAACGGTCGCCATACGCATTACTAAAGTACACCACGCGGGCGAGCACTAGAGAAAATCCAGGAACTCGCAAGCTTTGGCTAAAAAAATCCGACGGACCGTCCTCGGTCTGCCAAACACTTCGAAACACCAGCCAGCCATGAACGGGCTCATAACCATGGTCACGTGACCGTAGTCTCCACACTCTCCTTCTCGTGTCCAACGCCCATCCCGGGCACTTGTACTGAGCTCCACATTTCTCCTCGCTCCTCGCTCGACACCCACCTAACGCTCGCTTTATTCTCACCTCCAAACTCCACACCGTCCCATTCCGAAATCTGCTGGTTGCGAAATCGGTCGCGCGTCACGTGCGCGCTCTAGCCTCGCGTGGTCGCTGTGCTCTAATTAATTAGCACGGTGCCAAAAACACCCTGCTATATTCCACATCCCTGGGAACAATGTCCAATCTGACCAGGCTGGCATGGACCATCGCCATTGCTGCTCTCACGTTGGCGCTCACGTGGTGGACTTTTGCCCCCGCGGCGCTCTCTTTTCTATCGTCACAAGAACTCACCACTCACTATAAGGTGGAGCCTATATCGGCCAGTTCATCGAAGTCCTCGCTCGAGAAATTGGGACTCACGCCCAAAAAACCGGTCCAGATCACCGTTCCGGGTACAGGCGAGAAAAAAACGATCCATGGCCGGTTCCTTCACGTGACCGACTTCCATCCCGACCCCCACTATAAGCCTGGCTCCGATATAGACCGAATGTGCCATGGAGGGCACGGAGAAGCGGGGAAGTACGGTGACGCCATCCTTGGCTGTGACTCGCCCATGGTTCTAGTCGAAAAAACCATCGACTGGATCGCAGAAAACTTGAAAGACAAGATCGACTTCATCGTCTGGACGGGTGATAACATGCGCCATGACAACGACAGACAGTACCCCAGAACGGAGCAGGACATTTTCGAGATGAACGAGCAAATTGCGGACTTGATGCACGAAAAATTTGGCGACATGCCTGTGCCGTCTTTGGGCAACAACGACGTGTACCCGCACAATCTTTTTGCGCCTGGACCCACGCTTCAGACGCGAGAATTCTTCAAGCTTTGGCGGCCGTTCGTGCCACAGGCACAGTTGCATATTTTCTCCAGAGGCGTGTACTATTTCCAGGAGGTGATTCCCCACAAATTGGCGGTTCTTTCCATCAACACGCTCTATTTGTTCCAGTCGAATCCGTTGGTAGATTCCTGCGACAATAGGAAAGACCCAGGGTATAAGTTGTTCCTTTGGCTCGGGTACGTGTTGAAGGAAATGCGCCAGCGGAACATGAAGGTGTGGTTGACGGGCCACGTGCCACCCACAGCGAAAAACTACGACATTTCCTGTCTCCGCAAGTACATTTTATGGTCCCACGAGTACAGAGATGTTATTGTGGGGGGTTTGTTTGGGCACATGAACATCGACCACTTCCTTCCGTTGGACTCCAAGCAGGCGTACCAGTCGATGGCACGAAAGTACGCGAAAGCAGGGAGCAAGGACGCTGGCTATGACTCTTACTTTGAGGATTCCGCCTATGAGGCTGATTCTCACCCTGATTCCGACTACGACTCCGATTCTGACGCCGGGTCTGACTCCTGGCAGGAGCTCGCCCTGTTGGACGATTTCTACGCCTTCTACAACACCTCGGTCGTGCACGACACCGTCGAAAGTGTGCAGCAGGAGCTTGGGTTCGATTTTTTTTCCAGAAACGTCGAGGTCCAGGGCGGCGTGCCCCAGCGGAAAGTCGGGTATATGGATCTGGTGAGAGAAAGCTCGTATGCTGAAATTAAGAGCAAGCGGAAATCTGGCGACCATGGCGAACGGTATTCTGTGGTGCACGTGGCTGCCAGTGTGGTGCCCACATTCAATCCTGGCCTTCGTGTGTGGGAGTACAACATCTCGGACTTGTACGAAACAGAGTCGTACCAAGGCCTAGGCTGGGACCAGTTTTTCACCGAGATCGACCTGGTTTTGGACGAGGACGCATCTGCAGAGCTGGACGATTTCTCTACGTTCTCCTCCCCCTCCATTTTGTCCGCTTTCAGCCAAAAAGCACACGCTTTGAAGCGGGACAAGACCATTCCCCGCAAAATGCCAAAAGACACACCCTTGGGGCCCGCGTACGTGCCTCAGTTATTCACTCCAGAAAGGTTCGTTCTGTACTACCTTGACTTGAAGGCGGTGAACGAAAAACAGAAGGAGTTTGAGTATGAGATTGAGTACACTACTGACGACAAGTTCTACAAGATGAAGGACTTGACTGTTTCGGAGTGGTTGAGGTTCGGGCGCAAGCTAGGCAGGCCAGTCAAGGAGCAGAAGAGCGCTGGAAAAGCTAAGGACGGAAAATTGGCCAAACTCTGGAAGAAGTACTTGGCACACAGTTTCGTGAACTCGGACTACGAGAACCTCGGATATGGGTAGGTATCTGGGGGGCAAAGGCTGTGAGCAGGAACAATAGATGATAGAAGAGAGGGAGCTAAGAAAGGAAAGGAGTGGAGAGAAGGCATTAGTACGAGCTCTCCTATGATGAAACCATGGTGCGTCATAGCGGTATGTTGCACGATGTCCTTGCGAGAATTATACGGGTCTAACAGTATTTAGAAAAATAAAGCATAGCTGTATTTCAGGAAAGAATCACGGACGTGGTTCTCTAGATTATCACAACAATAAAGAAATGAAAGAAGAGTGCAAATATTAGGTGGCCCTAGCTGGTGCGACTACGTACCTATGTCGGAGAAAGCCCCACTGTACCTACTTCAATGGCCCACAAATATGAGGAGATATGGGGCACACGGCCAGAAAAAGAAATCAGATCGAATGAAGAACCGTCCAAATAGTCGCAAGCATTAACAAAGAAACTACAGAAAGAATAATACAGCGATCAGTGAGACCCCTGGGCAAGCTGAGTTGCAACCACCTTCTAAACTGCTTCACGCACCCAAATGCAACCTGGAACAGCAATATCAAATATACTCGCCACAACGTGCCACAATACAATCACTACTGCTCTCTCCCGAAAAGCCATCTGGCTAGCCGCCAACGCCCGGACGGCACACCCGTGCATCTCGGTCCGCTCACGTGACTCGCGTTAGGGCTTGGCCCCTCGCCGGGACCGCTTTTTGTCGCGCACGTGACCGCTCCCGGTGCGCTCTGGCGAAAAGAACAAAAAATTTTCCACCCACCGTACTCACACCACATCTTTTTGAGTGCCATTAAATACTCCTAACGAAAAATATAATCGAAATGGGTGGAACTCGTGACAAGAAAGTGCAATACTTCGCTAAGTTGAAGGAGTTGTTGACTGAGTACAAGTCGATCTTCATCGTTGGTGTCGACAATGTCTCTTCCCAGCAAATGCACGAGACCAGAAAGTCCTTGAGAGGCGAGGCTACCGTGTTGATGGGTAAGAACACCATGGTCAGAAGAGCCATCAGAGGCTTCTTGGCCGAGTTGCCCGAGTACGAGAAGTTGTTGCCTTTCGTCAAGGGTAACGTTGGTTTCATCTTCACCAACGCCGACTTGAAGACCATCAGAGAGGCCATCGTGTCCAACGTTGTCGCTGCGCCAGCCAAGGCCGGTGCCGTTGCTCCTAAGGACGTGTGGGTGCCAGCCGGTAACACCGGTATGGAGCCAGGTAAGACTTCTTTCTTCCAGGCTTTGGGTGTCCCAACCAAGATTGCCAGAGGTTTCATTGAGATTGTCTCTGACGTCAAGGTCGTCGAGGCCGGCAACAAGGTCGGTCCTTCCGAGGCCTCTTTGTTGAACTTGTTGGGCATCTCGCCTTTCACCTACGGTTTGACTGTCTCCCAGGTCTACGACAACGGCCAGGTCTTCCCTGCCGAGATCTTGGACATCACCGACGACGAGTTGGTCTCCCACTTCGTCTCTGCCATCCAGACCATTGCCTCCGTGTCCTTGGCTGTTGGCTACCCAACCTTGCCATCTGTCGGCCACTCCGTCATCAACCACTACAAGAACGTGTTGGCGTTGTCGATTGCCACCGACTACACCTTCGAGGGCTCCGAGGCCATCAAGGACAGATTGGCCAACCCAGAGGCTTACGCCGCTGCCGCCCCTGCTGCTGCTGAGGCTGGTTCTTCCGACGCTGCTGCTGAGGAGGCTGCCCCAGAGGACGAGGAGTCTGAGGACGACGACATGGGTTTCGGTTTGTTTGACTAAACGTGTTAGTTATTGCATAGCTTAATCAACATCTCCTATATCGATAGTGTAAGTGTAGTAGCTATGGTGGATATCTGCCCTAGTGTCGTGTGCATTCGTCAGTTAGTCATATCGTGGATGTGTAGATCTTGTGATTATGGCTACCTGATACGTTTTTGCAGAAGTAGATCTATGATGTGGCTGAGAATGTATAAATCACTTATTGTACTTCATGATTCTTTGTAGAAAAGTACTTTGTCGAATTCTGCGATAGCAGATATTGGATGGGTGCTCACCATGGGTTATGACAATGCTCGTCAGAGGCTTATTTCGAGGATTTTGAACTTAAAAAGAAGACAATTATAGGCGTTGAGTAGTTTGGAGCATCTCCGCCTTTCTGAGGATCAGCTACGCAAACCAAAGTTGATTGGATGCTAGGAAAATTTCGCAAATTTGAGGATGATTTTATCGATTTTTCAGACTACGTGTATTATTTGATATTTTAGAAGGAAAGGGTTTTTTATATCTGGACTACTGCGAGACATGCCAATATTCACGTTCTCTATTCAGTACTCTGTGCCCACAGCTTCCACACTACCGATACTTATTCGTGAATTTCCCATAACTGAAAGACACCTTGAATGTCTCCCTTATTTCAACCACCAAAAATACATCTACAACTTGATAATGGGTCTTGAAAACTGCCCATATATGCCCCATTTCTATGCCCTTTTTCTATGCCCCATTTCGTCGCCTCTTCCACTGTATCACAGCGCGCCCGGCCGGTGGGCTGCACTTTTTTGCACCCAAAATCCGGTGAGCGCTTACGACTCGTTTGTTATACAGATTTGTGAATCTTCGTTAACTGCTCTTGTGCATCCTTTTTGGCCAAAGACATCAGCGAGTTCGAAAGTACATCACACGTATTTAGCAATTGCCGGTTTTGGAAGTGGAAATTCAAACGCGGGAAAACACCTACTAGCCCAGGAGACCCTGCTCTACTAAATCATTACAGTCCATCAACCATGGCCTCGATTTTCCATACGATCTACGAGTCAAACGACTCCACGTACTCGTCACGGAACTTTTACGCAGAATGTCCCAGTCTCGAAAACATCGAAATTGAGCCCTGCCAGTTTAAACCCACCAAATTGTCTGAATCCTTGGCCACCATCTCCAATCTCTGCTACGAGGGGTTCAGAAATATCGACGAAGTACCGGAGGTTTTGACCAAACTCCGCAACACTATCATGGAGCTGATGATCTACTGTATAAAGATAGAGCGCAGCTCATATAACGAGTATATCCAGGCTTTGGCGAGGAAAATCAATCTTTTCATGGAGAGAATCGTTTTAGAGGTGCTTCGTGCGTGCCATGAAGAGGAAAGCTCCACCAGCTGCTTCTACCTCGTAAAGGCGATCCATGATGTGGTGCTACTCATGTATTCCTTCACAAACCCACTCAAAATACCAGATTCGCTCAGTGGAAACTCGGCTCTTTCAAATGAGGGACTCATGTCGTCGTTCAAAATCGAAGATATTTTGGAGGCCACCAAGGAGTTGCACGCGTTTATCTTGTGTTTCCAGCTTCTTCACGATGTCGATGCGCAAGACACATCTACGACCCCCTCTACTGTCAACAACACCCCCAAAAAACTCTTCAAGGACGAGGCGGAGAACATCATGAACTATCTCGCCAAGATCAACTTGACCGTGATCAACACCTGTGTCCCTACGGTGAACCTCTTTCGGTATTTTGAGGGAATGCTCCAGACAGATACGTTCTCTCTCCTTGAGCTAGAGTACTTCGAGGAGTTCTTGTCGCATTTCGCCCGGATCGACAAGTTCTGCAAGCTGCAAGAGAACACAGCCTTTTTCGACCGCCAGAAGGAAGAGCTCCACTCTCCGTTTTTCCAGATGATCCAGCTCAACCCTTTCAGTAAACTGAACTGGTGCACTGCGCTCCAGGCAGTTAACTACCTCCAGATATTCGTGGACTTGTATAACGAGATCTACGAAGAGGGCCTCATTCTCGAAAGGTGGTTCAATAGTGAGACAGGGCACGAGTCGACGGTGGTGAGGAGAATAATAGACGACCGTGTTTCTAAAGCCTGCGACTGTCCCCAAGACCACCCGGCACCAGCGACCCCGGACTTTGTGAACTTTTTTTCGCAGTCTGCTCTTCAGGACACAGAGTCCACGCCGGATGTGGCAGCAGCAGAGAACTCGTTGGAGGCCGACAAAAGGGATGCCTACCAGGGGTCGGTACGCAGCCAGCTATGCAGCAGACTGCCCAACGTAAGGAGGCCGCTCCCGAAGTCCCGCAAGATCTTCCAGTTAAACGAACAGGTTGCCTACGAGCTACGAGACTTCAGGTCCCTGATTGAGGAGAAGTATAGGGTGAACAAGGTCACGTTCAAGGAGCACAAGTGCTTGAAGTGTAAATACTTGCCATGGCACAAGCACGTCTACAGATGAGGCCGGCCCCAGAAGTCGCTTGTTGCTTTTGCTTGTTTCGGTTGCTTGTTTGATTATGATTTGGTACTTATATACATGCGGATGGTTGGCGTTGAAATGAAGGAAGGGCGCAGGTTCATCAGTCCCTGGGCCTGAAAAAGTCCTGTTTCTCCTCGGTCTCGATCTTGGGAGCCAGCGAAACAGGCTTGCTGATGATCTGTGAAAGCTTGTCCTCCTTGGGCCACAGCTCCGGAAGCAAGCCTGCTCTCTTGAACAAAAACGACACGCGGTCGCTGGTCTGCGCGCCCACACCTAGCCAGTACTTGGCGCGGTGGAAGTCCAACTCGATGTGTTTGTACGGCTTGACGTTTCTGGCCTGTTCATCGGGGGTCAAGGGCACAGTAATGGGGTTGTAGGTGCCAATGACCTCGACGGGCAACGCGTTTCGGGCAGACCGGATACGTGCTACCACGATGTTGTACACGGGCTGATGCTTCCTGCCGAACCGGGCCAATCTGATTTTTATAGGAGAGGTTTTGGCGGACATGGCTCTGTAATTGCGTTTCTCTGTTCGGAGGAGCTCTTTTTTTCACTGTTCTTCATGGGAGTGCACATGCGCTCGCACTTCTGGTGGGTGCAAAAAAGCGACTGCGGAAAAATGGGGAAGCTTCCAGTGCGACGGTTTTCGTTTTCGTTTATTTCCTGGGTCTTAATTTACATGGCTATACAGTTCGCGCCTAAAGCTTTCTTCTCGCCTTGAACTTCTGCTTGGGCTTGGACACACCAGCCTTCTTGGAGAACTTGCCCTTCTGCGCCTGGCGCACCGGTTTCTCGTCCTCCGAGTCTGACCAGTCGTCTTCGTCCTTGGATTTCTTGAACTTCAACTTGTTCTTCTGGCCCCTAACGGGCGCCTGCTTCACGGCATCCAAATACGCGTCGATACCGGAGCCCGCGCCCAAGGGGTCCTCGTTGGCCTTGACCATTTCCTTGAACACGATCTTGCCGTTCTTCATCTCCACGTCGTGCTTCTGCACGTCCTTCTTGGTGAACTTCTTGGGCTTCGACGACGAGATGTGTGCGAGCGTCTGGCGGTCCAACAAGTTCAAGGGCTCATCGCCCGTGTCCAAGATGAACTTGTCGCCGGCCTTGTTTCTGGCGGTCTTGGCGGAGTTGCCCTGGGCAGGCTCGTCGTCGGATTCGTCCGAGTCCGAGTCGTAGACAGCCTCCTCGTACGCAGACATGAACTTCTTGGGCTCCCTGCCCTCGCTCTTGGCGTCGGTTTCTTCCTCGGCGTCCCGCTTCTTGGCCCTGGCCTTGGTCTTTTTGATGTTGGCCACCAACTTCCGGTCGTCCTCGGGAATCGCCTGCTCGACGGCATCGATGCCGAACTTGCGGATGAGACGCTCAAGAATGTGCTTGACCTTGGACTTGAAGTGGTTTTTGTGCTCGTGCGACCATCTCATCAACTTCGCCAACATCTCGCGGAGGTTCGCGCGGATGTACTCCTCGGGGAGTGACAACACCTCCACCTTGACAAAGCCGATGGCGGACTTGGCGATTTCGCGCGAGTTGTGCGTCAAAAACAACTCCACCGTCGACGCGAGCTCGAGGAGCACGTCCTGCGGCAAGTCGTCCTTAAACTCGTACACGATGCACGAGATGGCCGTGATGGCAGCGGAGATCATGTGCGTGGACTGCGCGGCCAAACCGGCACTGACCATCGTGAAAAAGTTGGTCAAGCTGGCCTCCGAGGGCGGCGTTTCCGGGTCGAAACCGGCCACCTTGCTGTTTTCCACCACGCCGCCCTGCTGCAACTTGCGGCCCATCTGGATGAGGAGCCCGTAGGCGGCCTCACGTGACCGCTCGTTGACGTCCTTTGTCGACATGATCACCTCCTGGAGAACGGACGGTATGAAGTGCAAGTCCGTGGCGGGCAACACCTGGATCATGTACAGCAACGCAGCCAACCTGGCGGCCCGCGCAGACGTATGCGTGGTGTTGGTGGTGTCCACGAAAACGCGCTCGATGTCGCCGATGTACTGGAGAATGGCCTGCTCGCCAGCTTCGGCCTCGCTCAACTTGGTGATGATTCGGAACGCTCTCTTCTGCATCATGGCGTTCTGCGCCATGGTCACCGTGGTGGAAAAGATCGAAAAAAGCGCGTTGTACGACGTCTCCGGCACGTACTTAGCCATGGTCACAACGAGGTCCATCATCGTGACGCTGAGGCGGGGTGGGTCGCCCTTTTTGGGCGCGGTGGTCTCGGAAGCCTCGTCGTCGAGCGCCTTCTTCAACAACGCGCACACCTTGTCGAACGTGACCTCCAAGTCAGCCTTGGGGATGATCTGCAAATACGCGTTGATGGTCTCTACGACGAAACTGCGGGTCTCAGGCATAGTGGAAGAAAACACGTTGAACAACACCGACAAGATGTTGGCCGCCTTCGAAGCCAAGTATGCCACGTTTTGCGTGGCCTTCTCAATGGGGAAGTCCTCCTGGATGAGCTGGTCGTCGGACAATGCGCCGCTGCCGTAGACGACGTTCGACTCCACCATCAACCGCAATGCGTTGCATATAGTCACACGCAACCCGACGTTCGAGTAGAGGAGATCGGCCAAGCTCGCGGCAAACTCGTCGGAGAACGCCGTGGGGAGGTCCGTGGGCAAGTCGCAGAAATGCGGGAGCAAGTCCCACACCTGGTCCACGATGGTCTGGAATATCTTGATGTGCATGGAGTCCTTCTTGGGCGCCGCAGCCACCTTCTGGCCAAAGAACTCCGCCAAGGGGAGGATGTTCTGCTGGTAGTAAGTCAAGCTGGCGCACCGCACGTTGTCCCTGAGGATGGGCAACATCCACGCTCTGCCGGGCTGGTCCTTGCTGGACGCGGTGAGGTTGAGCGGGAGGCTGCTCAAGACCACCTCAGGGCCCATGGTGATGACGCATGCGGCGATGAAGTCCTCGGCCTCCTTGTTGTGTGGGAAGTTCTCCACCTCATTGGACCGCCACTGGCCCACCACATCAAGAATAGCGATGAAGTCGGGGTTGGCGCGCTTGCGGAGCTTGGTTACAGATGCCGTGGCCACCTCCAAGATCTCTCTCGTGGCGTGCTGGTACTTGATGGAGAGCAACTCCTTCTCGATATACTCGGCGAGGAAAGTGATGAGCTCGTCGACGTTCTCATAGATTTCGGGCGTGATGCCGTTTGTCTGCGTGGGCTGGAGCAAGAAATGGTCGGGGATGCTCTCGGAGATGATCGCGATCAAGCATTGCGACGCGGATATGTATGTGTCCTTCGACTCAGACGCGAGGAACTCGGCAATCGAGGGCACGATTTTGGAGATCTTGCCAAGGCATACATTGGGCAGCAACTTGGCAAACGCCTGGAACCCGTTGGCCACTACCGCGAGCCATGCCGCGGCCAAGTGCGTGTCGTCCACGGGCGGCTTCAAGTCGAAAATGATGTCCAAGACACGGGTGAATCTGTCAACGTCAATTTCGTGCGACATCGACGAGAACAAGCCATCGAAGGCAGAGAAAGCGGACGACACCATGAACTGATCGGACGTACGCGACACATCGAGCAAAATATCACAAAGACCGTCGATCTTGTCGGCCGGCCACGCATTGGCGGACGTGATCGCCGTGACCAACTGCAACGTATGGATGATCGCGGAGTTGGACTCCTTGTTGGTGCTGTGCTTCTTCGATTTCGGGGCGGATTCCACCAAAGTCACCAACCTCTGCAAGGCCAAGTCTGCACACAACCCGGCAGAGTTGTGCAATGGCGAAGGCGAGGGAGGGGGATTCGAGAGAATGTTCTGCACGGCCTCCTGGGCCCGCTTGCGCACTTTGGGGCGTGGGTCAAACGACAACTCCAACATTCCCACCAAGGCTCTTTTGGGGGACACGTTTCCGGTGGAGTTCCACTGCTGGTTGTCCTGGGCGAGCAAGAGTGTTTCCAAAGCCCCAATAGAAGATCTCACAAGCGAGGCCTCAGCGCTGGCGCTGGTCAAAACGGGTGCTAGTTTCGTCAAAATGGGAGCGAATTTCTGCTTCAAGAGAGCCTTGGGAGTGAACGGCAGTACCAAGTCCAAAAAGTAGGCCGCGGCCGTGGCCACACTGGCCTGGGTGATTTCGTCATCAACCACAGCCTGGTCCAACAACGAGAGAAAAGAAACGAAGTAAGCCACTGGTGTCTTTTCGTTTTTCTGTTCCTCGATATTCTCCTCCACGGCAGACAAGATGAGGGCGAGGTTCTTCTGGTTGTCGAGCTTGGAGTTGACCTGCGTGCGGATTTTTGCAAGCTTGTCCTCCATTATGAACACATCTGCGGTCATCCCGCCATCGGGATTGTTCTCAGACATTTGGATTTGGGGGAAAGGTGAGTCTGGAGCAGAGGTTGTAATGTATGCGATCTGCAGCGATGCGATTTTTTCGAGATGGCGTCACGTGACTTGTTGAAGTACGGGGAGGTGTTCCAGCAACATGAGTGATCAGAGAGACTGAGATGTATTGATTTAAGGTCCAATCGGACTGTTTATGACGGTGTGAGCGATTTGGGAATTAAATCGAGGGAAAAGTGAAGAACTTGACGGTGTTGGCTGCGGTGGTGAGAGTGCTTTGCCCAGTGGTCCTAGCCAGATAGCACCACTAACCACAACCATGAAACAAGGATGCCCATATGTTCTCCACGCAATAGCATCGGATTTCTTCTCTGGGATAATTGAAACCGCAATATTCAAACAGTTGCAACAGCCATCTCCTGTCCATTCCACTGGCATGTGTCACGTGACGCTCCCACCATCTACTGCGCGCGGTTTTCAACCAGTCAAATGCCACCCATTCCCGGTCCACCAACACCATCACCACCCAACAATGTCGGCCAAGTTCGCTGTTTCCGCTGCGGTGAAAGAATTGAGGTTCCATTTGTCCCAGGGCGGCAGCGCCTCCACTCCCTTGAGAAACTTCTTGACGAAGCACTACCCCACCATCAAGTCGTCGACGAATTACAAAATCCCGGTTTTGATCAGAGAGGCCCAAGGCGTTCCACCCAGCATAACTGCCAGATTCGAGAAGGGCAGAGAGGTGAAGAACAGCTTGGATGGCTTGGACGAGAAGGCTATTGAGAACGCCGTCAAGGAGTTGGTGAAGTAAGCATTGTACTATATGAAGTCGGATTAGTGGAGCCGGAGAACAGGCGCCTGTATGGATGTATAGCAAATATTAAAAGAAGCATCAAAAAATCATTAGAAAAGCTGGGTACGACCTGTAGTGTGCATTGGAGAGCTAATGGTGAAGTGTAGTGGTTTCCTGGGCTGTGTTGCTGAGTTGGGTTTTGGTGTCAGTTTCTCGGTTTATGGCCCACCAATACATTGTGCTGTAATAGTATTTCATAGTAGAATATATATATAGTAGTCTCTATTTAAACTACTTATGTGCTAGGAGGCTGAGCCGTATTGACGTATATCACAGCGCTTTTGCTTGGTACCCCAGTTTGAACATCAGCAATGGCTCACCCAGAGTACTCGCCAAACTGGTACGTCCCCCACGCGACACTGAGCAGATCGTCACTATACAACTCCGCCACTTTCCTGTGGTGACTCGCCTTGTTGACGCCTGCTGCTACGACCAACGGCACAAAATGTTCGAGTGTGGGATGCGCTTTGCGAAGAAGCGAGTTGTGTTCGCTCTTTAGGTTCTCCAACTGCTGCACCGTTTCTGGTCCTTTCTGCACGATCTGCGAGACCAACCGACTAAACTCGCCCACGTAGGGCAACGCCTTTTTCCCCGAACGCACCGCTGCCCCAATGTCCCGCAAGTTGTGCACGGACATCCCGGAGCAGATGACCAACCCTTTGAGGTACTTTTCCTGGACGGGGTCCCAGAGCATGTTGTTCTGGAAATGGCTGAGCACCTCGCCCAACCGGGTATGTGTGGCGAAATCGCTGTCCACGCTGGTGAGTGATATTTGGATGAGAGGCGTCGCAGGTAATGCCATGTCGTTTTCCCCGTTTTCCCCGTTGCCCTGGGGAAAGGCTACCTTCAAGGGTACCCAGACCCCGTGGTCCAAGCCACGCTCCGTCAACTTGGAGTGGAACCCGTTTTTCTGGAGGTGCTCGCTGATCAGGCCAGCAAGGAACCGCGAGTTCCACGTGCGGAACTGCTCCATGTACATGTGGTCTGGGAACCCGTAGAAGTCGTATATCAACGGGTTCTCCGTCCAGTCGCCGTTGCCACGCCCACTGCCGAACGCGCTCCTGGGCGGCACCCCCACCTCTATCAAGTTCAGCCCCGCCAGCTGCCAGTGTGCAGACACCACCAAGATGTAGTCGGGCTTCCACACGTTTTTGACGGTGTTGCCCAAGCTGCGCACGGCGTGCCACGCGCCCTTGTTGCCGAAATCGTCGTTTTCGTAGATAAAGGTGGGGCCGCCGTGGGACACGAATAGCGCGGGGTACGGGTGGGGATTCGCGACCGGCTCGTGCACACTGGTCCCAGTATTCGCACCAGGTTTGGTAGCAGATTTCGCCATCTTTGCAGCACATTCCGCTGTTTGCTTTGCAAACCTCGAGGTGGAGATGCCACTCATTTTAAACGCCAAATACCCAATTGCAAGAAACGCCACCTTGAGCAATAGCTTCCACGACATACACTAGGAAATAGGTGGGAAACAAGGATGGGAATGAGGTTAGAGGAATTCTTCTATTCCAGTGAATATGTAATTTGGGGACATGCCAGTGGGGTGGCGGTTCATTTAAGCTTCCGGAGGAAACACAATGGGACCATTTGCGGCGCCCATTACTAAAATGCTTAGAAAGCATTACGCGAATACACCCGTACATCCTCATAGTGGAGCCACGCGGCTGCCACTGATCTTTGCAAGCACTGCTTTTCTTGGAAGATTGCCAATTAACCCTCATGAAATAATGCCATATTCACAATCCTCCCGTCCTCTAAACCCTAAAAGCTGTCTCGGCCTGAAACCGGTAATGAGAGAGAAACAAATCGACATTTCGTACCTAGAAGCACGGCTCAAATCTGCACCTATGCTTCGCTGCCAGATCGTTCGAGATCCAGAGCGTCAGAGTTGCTGCCGTTGAAACATCAAACGAGCGGTAGCACTCCGATGCAAGCATCATTTAGGAAAAAAAGAAATATTCGTAAAGAACCAGGCAAAATATTAAATTTACTGCTCCGCCAGCTTTTAGTGAAGTGCTGGCCTTCCCAGTCCATTGGCCAATTTGGTGCGGGTCCTGAGAACAGTGTCCCGTAAAAGATGATTTGTCGGAAATCGCCGACAGCCGCCGTGCATGCGCGAATGCGCATATGTTCTGTATGCAGTTTGTATATAGACCGCTAAGGTCACGTGCAGGTATCTTCGGAACGTTGAAACGTCTTTTGCCATAGTAGATTGTCATTCTCTCAGCGAAAATTGGGCCGGGAAACGTACATACATTATCTACTGTGTCTTGGTTTACCGCAAGCGACCGATAACCCCGTTACACACATAAACTGACGGGTCCACGACACTGTATATACTTCCAGATGTATACCAACATCCTTGAGAATCTGGATAATCTGTTAGAGGGAAAAAAGGGTCTATTCTCCCTCTGCAAGTGACCCTGTATACCGACCTTGTCCTTGGAACCGATGAGCATCCGAAACTTTCACACATTACACTATCTCGTGAGAAGTGCCGTGCTTGTGTAGTCTTTCTCTGTTACTCAACTCTACCACAGCAATTGAACTGCTTTCGATCTTCCATTCCGGTTTCATACTTCCCTGGTGGTTCTCAGCCCTCGACAAAATGATTTGTCCGAGTGTCCCTGGCTGTAGTACCCGTATCAGCACTCCTGATCAGTACATGTAGCCAATTCTGAAGCAAACATGGGCGTCCGGCTGGGGTCCCGAATAGGAACCAGACCCATATCTATATTGCGTGTGAAGCCACTCCCTATCTTCTTACCTTGCCCCTCGTTTTACGTTCATACTGGCTGTCTGGCTTGGTGATCTGAAAGGCCTAGATACAGGTATCCAAGTCTCTGGTGTTGCCCTTAGATGCATCAAGGGTGGCTGGATTTGAAAAGGTGGCCTTGTGTAATTTCGCTGTCTCGTCTCCTACTCGTTTTAGGTGAGCCAAAGACAACTGTGTTTCCATTGGATGTGGGGACGTGAGAAGGTGTCAAAGGAGGGACTATCGTTGGAATTCACACAGGTGCATCAATTATGATTCTCCAAGCTTATGAATCTGGTGGGTCAAGAGCAGTGCTTTTTCAGTGGTAAGCAAGTACATTTTCCTACAATTTCGGAAACCCCACTTATCCTAGGGCCGCTGCTTCGTTTGCTTCGAGTATGACAATCTGTCTTTCAACTCTCACTGGCTTCCTCATTCAAACGATCAATCCCAGACATCGGGTGCTTCACGGTACCAATTCAGCACCACTTTCAGTCATGAGATTGTTTCAACTGGAGACAGGGGAAATCTGTCTTTATGTTCATCTCAGAAATAGAATCAGCATTTTTCTCGACCTCCCCTAGGGAGCTCAAGGAAAGAACTTCTGCTATGAACTACGTTTGGTCACAGGACTGGCTGGCAAAAACAGCAAGAGAAATGCAAGACTCTGATATTCACACACTCCGTTTGGTTTTCACTGCGGCTTTTCTTAGCCGGTCGATTTATTGGCACAAAGTGTGGTGGTGGAAAAGATGGAGGCAAATATTTGTTTCGCTGATGAATAGAAAATGGCAATCGGGCGTGAGTGCAGATGTGCCAGAGAAGCCAAAGGGTGGAAGAGAACGAGAAAGGGAAGGTGGACTCGACTGGAGGCTCTTCAAAGGTGGAGGATTGTTTAGTGGTCGGTTTTAAGGAACCCGAGCAATAAACCAGTATGACACACGTTCCTGGGAACCCGTTTGCAAACATCACCACGGTCCAAAATGGGCTGGTGTTTCAAACTCATGTGTCAAGGAAGCGGAAGAGAAAAGTGGTAGAGAAGCGAGTTGAGACAAAAGCGGGCCCTCCCTTAGAAAAGAAACAGTATTCTTAAGGTCTGCCACCGAAAAGGTGTCGGGCCGTGCGAGGTACCAAATCAAAGATATTACAAGTGAAGACACAGCACATATACGAGGAGGACGACGATGATTATGGGACACATTTTGACGATGAAATGAAACAAAACCGACAGCAGAGATTATAAATGAACTCACAATTGTATGTGGGGCTCTCCCCTTCAATCCGTGGATGGGTCTGCAAACTATTTAGGTGTTCAAGTCGAGCAAGTAACCTTTCGCAGCCAATTGGCAGTGGACCTACAAGACTACTCACGAAGTTCACTAAACACACTCTTTTTTTTTGGAAGCTTCTGCATGGCTGGGTATGACCAATCCTACATTACTCGAGTTCAAATTCTACTCGTTCTCTAAGTATCGAGCACTTCATAAAGTAAAGCCCACTGCTCGGTCTATAAGATCCACCTCCAAGTCAACGCATTCTACCTATTCCGTGGCCCTCTACTAATCCAGCCACTGGGTGGGTTTTGGCTTGAGTTACTGGGCTCAGTCTTCTTGTGGTGAATACTGTTTATTTATTTGTTAATTCATTCAAGTCCTTTTCCATTCAAACCTGCCAAAATGGTATCTTCATAAATCGCGACAGCCTTCCGCAGAGAGAGCTACTCACCACTACTCAACAGCCGTACTCGGAATACTCCTGTCAACTTGCCTAAACTTATTAGCAACAAACGTACATCTGCTTCATTGGTCTTGAAAATAAATAAATTCCTGTCCCCGGCCAGTAGCAAGTTGCTTGTATTCAAATTTACAGCATTATGAAAATTAGACAACTAAAAATATCCAAATTCTTCCCCCCGTTGAACCAAAAATGGGACAGTACAACGCTTATCTCTGCGCAGAGGTGTCATCTCACCCCGAAGCGCAACTCAAAAGGGCAAAACAGACGCAAAAACCCCCGAGCACATCCCAATTTCGACCCCCACAGCTACCGAGCCTTCCTATCTCCCATCCTGGGGTCAAAATGCCAAATTGTCAAAATGTCAAAAGCCGTTGATCCCACGGAACGAAGTCTCAAAACCATCAAATTATCCCAGCAACCCAGCAAGCGTGCGCAACGGGCGCGGCGCACATGCGAAAGTCCACCCAGCCAGAATAAGCGAGACAGAAACAGAGATCCACAGGCTCGATTTTCGCGGTCGAAAGTCGAAAAATGAGAAAAGCCGCCTAACCTGCGGTTTTTCTCTCTTCTAAAATAAAAACCACTCTTTTTCAATTTCCTGGCAGCCACGAAATTGTGGCGTACGGCTCAATGCTGTCTTCGGTTCCACCGCCGGCGCTCATAACCAAGAACAGTCAGTGTGCAGTCGACCGCTCCAGCATTCCGCCAAAAGCACCTTGCTGACTACAAGTAAACATTCTCAGCAGTCATCTTTTTCTTGCTCCACCGTGTTTCCGCCCGCTGTCTATTTCGGGCGTATTTTTCCCCCAATTTCCTTATACCCACTGCTACTGTCTTTTGCTGGGTCAGCCATTTCTCGCACTCTCAGCCAGAACCTTTGCTAACTACTTGTTCCTTCTCACCATGGGTCTTTTTTCGAAAAGAAGAACGCTGGACTACCAGGGTTTTGCCAAGTACACAAATGAGCACAACCTGGTCGACCAGCTGGCGTCGGCACAAAATTTGCAGCGTGCCCAGCTGCTTTCCAGTGCTAGTCAGGCGGCTCTAGCCGCCCTCCAGATGCACCAAAAAAGCCCAGTTTCGTCCGCACCGCCACGGGCCCGCCCGCCACAAAACCGGGGCAACTTTCGGGCCAACTCCCTCGGCGGCTACCAGCGGGCTAACTCCATGCAATCTTACACATATACGCCTAAGGCATCGTATGTGACTGGGCCGCAGCAGCCACAAAGATCGCTCAGTTTGCGCTCCAACTCGCTCGCTGGTTCTGTCCGGCTGGGGCAGAGATCCTACGCTACACACTCGGTTTTTCCCGAGGAGGAAGAGTACGCTGAGGACGAAGTAGTGACCACAAAAACGACCAAAGTGCTTGACGCCCAGGGCCGCACCAGATCGATCACCACAGAAACCATCCGCCAAATGCCGGATGGATCAAATATAATCGAGACTAAAACCACCAATATTTCCCGCTCGGGGTCACGTGCTAACTCGCTCCAGGGCGGACCCAGTCACGCTCCTGGTAACACCTACAACCTTAACAAGATCGAGGAGGACCTCCTGGACTTCGACTACACGTACTTGGACCACGTGCCCAAGTCACGTGCCGAGGCCCCGGAACCTTTTCGGACCCCAAAAACGGAGTTTGACCGGAAACCGTCCATATCTCCGGTACGCCCGGAAAACAGGGCCAATTCCTTGGCCAGCACGCAGTCGGCGCCCCGGCTCAAGTCGATCTTGAAGAGCTCAAGCGCGGCAAATGCGGCGGCTGCTGCTGCGGGTAACCCCATTCCTGGGGCTGAAAACGGACATGTTTCTGCTCAGAATGCCGACTTCCAGACAGACTCGGAAACGGCGCCGAATGGGTTTTTGGGACTCCAGCCCGCAGCCGAGATCGAGCGGGGCTATCAAAGCCTGAGTCTTCCTCTGAATCAACTGAATCAAAGTCTGAACAATTATCTGAATCATCAGAATCACCAGTATCACCATCCTCCGCCGACTAACCGGCTTGCCTCCTTGACCTCCGGCGGCAACTCCATCAAGTTCTTGGACAAAGTGGAGACCATTCCGTACACTTATGCCGAAAACCCGCAGGAAGTCGCCAACGACGAGAAGCACAAGAAACAGCAGACATTGCAGAACAATGCGGATCTCTATGCAAAGGCGTTGCAGGTGGCTACCGAGAAAGTGTATGGGTCTCCGCGGTCGGATGCGGCACCTGCTTTTACGTCGAATGCTAGTAGTCCCAATCCTGGTGACAACCGCCAGTTCATGGAGAAAAGCACCGAGAAAAAACTGAAGAATGACGAGAAATTGAGCAAGGTGGAGGCCTCGGGTGTCAGCAAGAACTACGTGTACAAGAACCACCATAAAGACTTCACTATACGCTCGTTGAGAGACGGTGGAGATGAACCCCACTCTTCTAGAAAAGAGCGTGCTAAGGAAGAAAAGAAGCAGCTTAAGGAGGAGGAAAAAAGGCATGCGGATCAGTTGAAGCTCGCAGAAAAGCAGAGAAAACAGGAGGAAAAGGAAGCTAAGGAAGCTAAGAAGAACGAAAAAACGGGTTTCTCTTTGTTCAGGCGCAAAAAGAGACAGGGGAGTGTGGGCGAGTCCAGTTTGGGCTCCAGCGACGCAAAACAGTCTATTTTAAGTGATCAGACGGCTCAGGGGTCGAAAAACGAAGGTGTTTCTGTGGTTCCTCAAAACGCCCTGCCAGTCATAAATACAACTCAGCAGGAGTCTCAGCACTCGAGGATTTACGGCACTCCTCCAAGTGCTGTACAGGACGCACGAAACACTTCTGAAAATGGAAACATTGGCCGGAATTTCCAGCCCATTTCTCACAATGATACCGCTCCTGTGGCCCGGGATTCATGGTCCCCTGCTGCAAACGCAATTCAGAGCGAAAATACGGCTAAAGCAGGAAACGACGCCAGTTTCGCACCTGCAAACTTCGCTCTGAATGGTGAGACCCAGAGTCTGTATAAGCAGTTTCCAGGATACACCGGCTTCGCCAGTCCTCCACTGCCTTTGACTGCCTTTTCTCAAAATACCGAGAAAGCGGCTTTTTATCCTGAGCCTGCTTTGGCAAACAATGGCGACACTTTCGCCCTGAACTTACCTTCCTCTTCTAACGCGAAATCGTTTTCTGCTTTTAACGAGAAATTGCCTTCTGATTTACAAGCGAAAGTACCCTCCCCTTCCATCGCCACGGAAAGGAGTCACGAATACTTTGCTCCTGTGTCTTCTGCTCCTCGAATTCCGGTCCCTATTCTTCCTAACGACGATAAAGAAGCGGCTCCCAAAACACCCCTGGTCGCTTCCAAAAACGAATATGAGAGCGGCCATCAACTAAGCCAATCTCAAACTCTAGACGAGGATGACGAGGACGAATTTGTGGACGTGCCTGACAATCTCATCGATGAGGTGGATAAGAGATTCTCCAGCATTCCCTTGCTTGATCATGACAATTTCGGAAAAGGCAAAGAAGCTCAGATTCCCCTCCCTGCCGCTGCCATTCCAGAAAGCTCTGTGCGTGATGATTCCAGAAGCACTCAGCTGATCAAAGTTCCCGAAAGGACAAATTTGGACCATCAGCCAGGTACGATTCTGGCTGAACGTGACTTGGAGCATAATACGACCGATCGTACGACCGCTACTACGGCCGGTAATGTTGCCCATGATGTGACTCATGGAGGTGATGTGGCCAATGACAGGAACCAAAACGCGAATCACTATTCGGTGCCTAATATTCCTGTAGCTGAAGATTTTTCTCCCAAGTCGAGTCAGACCGAAGAGCTTCCTACATTGGTGAGTGGCGCCAATGGTTCACCTCAGGTGGTCACCAAAAGTGATCACTACGTGTTCCAGCCGAGAAATTTGGAAGATTTCAACGACGCTTCTGTGGCGAATGATCGAGAAGTATCCGTTACAAATGCCCATGAAGATTCTGTCCGCCATACCCATGACGATTCTGTGGCGAACACACGCAAAACGTCATATGAGGATGCAGAGGGTGGGCCCGCGAATTTCACTAGTAAAGGTGAAAGGGCCAATGAGTACCACCAGGGTATTTTGGATAAGCCAGAATTGGGCGAGCCCTTCAAATCGCTGGTGGTCTTGGGACTGATCCCAGATGCCAATTCCAAAGCACACAGTCCTGTTGGTGATATCGCTGCTCATCCAGGTTTAGGGATTAGTTCGGGAAGTGTCGTTAATGTGGAAGCAGCACCCGTTCAAGAGCCCGAACCTCAGTATGAGGATTACGTTCCCACGCAAAACGATGCTCGTGTGCAACCCGAGAGAAGAAATCTGGATTCCAGCGTCAAGTCGAAGGCAAAGAAGAAGGTGAGCAAGTTCAAGAAGGTGATCGAGAAATACTTCTTGAACAGTTACTCTCGCTAGAAGACACATGCTTTTTTGAGTTGATTAATATTTAATTTGAACGATAATTTTAGAGTCATTGGCTGGCTTTGGGGAACTGTGGCATACGAGACGTTCTCCAAAGAGTATTAACGTAATTATTCCAGCACTTGAGAACTGAATATATAAGACTAGTGCCTGTGCCAAAGTATGGACGTCGAGGGTGTGTTTCAGCCAAGGGTAAAATGGAGATCCTTCAAATTCCTCAAAGCACTCCCTACCAGCGTTTCAATTCTACTCGGAATTTCTACTCTCGGTGCTAATGAAATGAAATAGAAGAATGCCCAGGGCGTAATCACATCTGCACGTGACGTAGCAAGTACATCTGCAAAGACGTTTCCCATAGCCTCGATAGCCTAGTTTGCAAAGAAGAAGAAAAAGTAGCCAAATTTTCACTGTTTTAGAAAGATTGTGTCTATTGAAAGCGAAAGGACGCGGTTTAGAGTGCTTTCTCATATACCCAAAGCCCTAATTGAGGCTTTCGCAAGTATCAAGACTTCAGAATCGAATCGACTTGCACAATCATTGGCAAGGGCTAGATCTCTATTAACTATCCATGCCATTGATCCACACCACTGGTTCCACACGCTTATATATATCACGTGACTTCCCTGCTCTCATCGTTAATGTCAATCGCTTATTCTACATCTCCTTCTCCCACACAATGCTGGTCCAAGAGTTGGTGGCCAAATTCCAGCCCATTCGCATTCTCAAAACCGACACGCAGACCAAAAGCGTGGCTCTTTTAGGAACCATCGACGGGCAACATGCCATAGTATCACTTGAGAAAACGGCGTTCGCCATTTCCGAGGAAGATGCCAATCTCGCCAGCGTGGTGGACGGGATCCACTTGATCAACAGCAACGACGTGTACTTCTGGTCTTTGGCAAACCTAGTCCAAGACTTGGACCGTAGTCCGGGGGCCAAAGTGAATATTATCTATCCAGCATCGGAAACGCACATCCGCAAATACGCGTCGCAGAAGTACCATATGGTGGCAGAGACCCCGCAGATCTACAGGGATGTGGTGAAGCCGTTTATCGACACGCAGAAGGGCGACAGAATCCAGTGGGTGTACAATATTTTGTTCAAGGGAAAGGAGGCCGAATCGTTTGTGCACCACGAAACTGATCCGCAAGAAGGCTTCGTGCTACTTCCGGACATGAAGTGGGACAGAAACACCATGGATTCCTTGTACTTGATCACCATAGTGAACCGCACAGACATCGCCAGTGTGAGAGATATCCACGGGTCCCACGTAGAGTACTTGGAGACGATGGCGAGAAAGATCAAACGGGTGGTGAAGGAGAAGTACCCGGTGGCTGCAGACCAGCTACGACTTTTTGTGCACTACCAACCGTCATATTACCATTTCCACATTCATGTGGTGAATGTGGCTCACCCAGGGCTTGGGGACGGGCTCAATGTGGGGAAAGCGATCTTGCTCGATGACGTCATTGACAATGTGAAGATGGTACCTGACTATTACCAGAGACGCACAATGCACTACCAGCTTGGCGAGAACCATGCACTTTATGAGAAGTTGGAGGAGCGCCGTCACGTGTGATTCCTGAGTGGAAGGGTAGACCTGTTTGCAATATTCCTTGAGGAAGAAGTGGGGGAGTTGTACGAGGCACGTTTGTTATCGTCGTTATTACGCAATTATGTGCTCCATGGGTTGCAATGGGGATACTGCGAGAGGAGACATCCTGAGTGATAACTAGCGCTTTTCGTTATAGAAGCGATAGTTCAGCATGCATTTTCACGTGGCATGGCCCGGTGACACTATCCAATCCGTAATCAGCAACAGGCTCATGAGGTATTTCGTTAGTGAGATAGGAACATATAGTACATGAAGTTAGCTGTCTAGAGGCCTCTAGTTTCTAGTCTGAGTGCAATAGATCCAAGGAACATCAGAAATATGAATGAAGCTGTGCCGCTCCAGTTCACCATCACGGACTCACTGTAAGATACAGTCTTCGTACTTTGGCTAGTGAGTTACACCCGACTGCGTACGCTTCCCCGATGCTTCAACTATACTCATCAATCATCTACTGTGAAATACAGTGGGTACGCAAGATAACTATAGATGCTTAATCGCATGAATCGACTATTTTGGGCTGAATTTCGTCCCCCACAGTTAGCAGTGACCGTGCTACGTTGATCGTTTTTGTGAACAGAAATGCATCTTTCTCATGCAGCAGACTCCCACTTCCAAAGATGTCTCGTTCTTGACAGGAATTGTCAGAGGTTGCGGCTGCGAAAGAATGTCCCCCTCAGTTTCAGCTTAGTTCTACGTTGTACCAATGCCAATATGTTGTTTCATCTCTGATTGGGAAACGACTGTTGCGTGAGTGTTGAGGAGAGATATCTATTGGAAATGCCAGCAAATGCATCCCGTGCAGGGATCTGGTGCAATTACAAGCAATGACATATCTCCCACATTTGGATCCATAGACCTGGATACTAAAACCGGCTATCAGCTTACCCGCAATGGGCTTCACTACTGTTGCGGGCACATGTGAGATTCAAGAAACTGTCTATGGGCCAAATTATGGCCTCGACATGATTGCCATAGTACGTAACTGGAAATGCAGAAGTGCGATGAGGAATGTGACTGGAACTGCGGTATCTTAAACTACGAGCTGCCTGAAACCCCGGACAGTGCAGGCAAAGAAGACCAACGCATCTATGGAAGATCAAGAGGCCAATTTCCATCGATAATGTGCTGTAGAAGATCAACGGGCTGCTGGTAAGTGGCAACAAGTCTTCGCCATGTTGCAGAAAAACATGGGTAAAGATCGGAATGAGCGTTCTAGAACAATGACCATACCCCTTTGTTTATTCGATTAAGAACTAGAGACTATGTTGATCGTTTAAGCACATGGCCTGTGGGGTGGCTTTGTACAGAGCAATATGCTGATTCTACAAATGAGGAGAGTGTGATTTGTTCTTGGTTAGAGTCGGTATCCACTCATTGTCTCAATCCCACTTTCTAAATCTAAACTTCCGTAGCATCACCTAATCTAAACATCGGTAGCAACACCTATACCAACCTATCGCACACCTCCATAATGCGACGTAATGCATATCATGTCCACGCCATCCCTGCTAGTAATTGAACTCCGACGAGCGGGCCTTCTCCGTCATCCTCGCCAAGCGCAACATCTTCTTCCTCGGGTCCTCCTTCTTTTTCGCAGCCTCGCTTCCATGCTGTCCGCTGGTCTTGCCGAGTTTCTTAGGTGTCTCACGCAACCCAAAGGACTTCGCCAAGTGTCCCAAGTGCAACAGCTTCACGTTGAAGTACATTCTTTCCGACGACAAGTGCGTGGCGTACGCTCTCACGTGAGAGATAAACGCATTCAGTGCCTTGTCAAGACACGCCTTGTCTTCCAAGAGCCACCGCTCCACCTCCAAGTGCCACGTGGTTGCGTGGATGTCCCACTTGCCCTCCTTGCTCTTCGGGTCCTTTTTCTTGTGGTCTTTTCTGCCGGCTTCGCCCTCCTCAGAAAAGCCCTTCTCGAGTAATGTTTCATAGTTGATGACACGCAAGCTGCTGCTTTTAGGGTGCACGACCCTGAGCTTTCCATCCACGTATCCCTCCTCTTCGCCGGGAAGCAAGAAAAGCGTGGCCTCGCCCTTGTTGCCCACACGGGCGGAACGGCCAATTCTGTGGAGGTGATCGTCGATGGTGAAGGGTGGATCGTACTCGATCACCTGTGCGATGTTGGGCAAGTCCAAGCCTCGCGACGCCACGTCCGTGCAGAACAACACGAGGTGCTTGCCCTTGTTCTTGCCCTCGTTCAGCACAAACTGCTGCAAAGTGGATGTTCTCAACTGCTGCGACAAGGAACCGTGGAGTCTGAATACAATGGTGTTATCGTCGACAGGCGGGGCCGTGCACGCACAAAACTGGGGCGCGGTCTCCGTGTCCTTGTCCTTCTTCTTGTCGCCGTTTTTCGCATCGTGGTCCTTTTTCTCGCTCTTGGCCTCGTTCTCTTTTTCTCTCTGCTCGCTGGTCTTCCTCATGGTGGCAAATCCTCCACGCGTGAATGCCTCATAGTGGAAATTGACCGAGTCGGAACAAGAAAAGAAGACCATCGTCCGTGAAATCTCTCCCGGGTGGCTGATGCCGGGTGCTTTGAGTGCGGCAGCCAACGTGACCAAGCGCAATTTGGGCGGCACCACCGTCACCTTCTGCACTAGCTGGTCGGGCGCCGTCGCGTTGATATCGGCTACGCTCTCCCGGTCTACAGAGATCATCTGCGGGTTGCTCAAAACAGTGCTTCCGAGCTTTTTGACGTCGTCCGGCATAGTAGCAGAACACAACACGTTGACTCGCCGTGTGGGCAAGCCGGGCCACTTGTGCATGGTGTCCAAAATCTTGGAATTGCGGAGCAAGATGTCGGTCACCTTGGTGATCGTTTCCTGGAACCCAAGCTCCACTAGACGATCTCCTTCATCTAGCACTAACCATCTAACCTGCGAAACGTCGAGTGACGTCGTATTCTCCAAGTGGTCCGCGAGCCGGCCGGGCGTCGCCACGAGAATGTTGACGCCCTTTCTGATTCTGGCTTTCTCCGACTTCTTTTTCTCTCCTCCCACCACGATTCCAGGGACGATGTGGTGGTGGCACCGTAGCACAGACTCCAACACCGAGTAGATCTGTAACGCCAATTCTCTTGTGGGTGTCAAGATCAAGGCAAAGAGCCCGCTCTGACGCGTGATTTCATTCTTTTCGCTCATCAACTTGTCCAATATTGGGAGCGAAAACGCAAGCGTCTTACCGGATCCGGTCTGCGCTTTCACAAAGAGGTCGTTTTCGGCCCGGAGAAGCTTTGGTGCTACGGAACGCTGCACTTTTGTCGGGGCGGTGTACTTCATGGACGTGGTCAAGTGCGTGGCCAATTTGGCGTTGAGGCCCAATCCGGCAAAGGTGCTGTCGTCTGTGAGTGGGGCATTGGACGGCTTGTGGAGCGTGTTATCCAGGGACGACTCCTTCAAGGTGGCGTCGTTTTTCGAGGTAAACAACGAGGAGACATAGGAGTTGTTTTTCCCACCCCGCTCGCCCGAAGATTCCATGAACTTCACCCTTTTCGATGGGATTCCATGTTGCTCCGGCTCGGCCCTTTTGGGTGCGGGTCTGGGCTGGGTTTTTTTTTCCGGTCTGGGCTCAGACTTCTTTTTCTGCGGGAACGCATCCTTCATCATGTCCTCGGCTTTCTCCTGCAACTTTCTCATGTTGTCGCTGGGCGCCTGGATGCTGTTTACGCCAGACCCAAGTTTCCTCTCTTTTCCCTGTAGCTTGAGCCTCAAATCTCTGCGGTCTCTCCATGAGCCACCCACGATCGTCGGGGCTGCTCGCGGAGCCGGCTCGGAGGTGGCGTCCGGCATGGCGAAATTGAGGATCAATCCATCGTCGTCCATTTTTGCGTATTGTGCAATTTGTAGCGTGTGATAATGGAGGAATTTTAGTGGAGCAGGAGATGAGCCTGATGAGGTGCGACGCATGACCTGCAGAGACTTTGGGAGGTGAGTGGTTGGGAATGAAAAAGGACGAAATTGCTTGAGAAGTAGATGAAGTTTTGATATTTGTGGGGGTGTAGTTGATGGAGATTTGGGTATTGTTGAGTAAATTGTATTTCTTTTTTTTCCATGTTTTGGATTTTTTAGGGTGAAATACGGAACTGGTGAAAATGGGCTGGTGGCAGATTTCGCACCCAAAATGATGAACTAAGGTGAGATTAGGATTTCAGCGTATCTTATAAGTTGATAAAGCTCGTTAATGGCTATCAGCTTTCCAAGCCCAAGATCTTAGAATGCAAGTCTTTCCAAATAAATTTTCAAAGTTTATTCTAACTTCAACTGCTACATATAACGAGTACCCTTTGCACGCACCACCTACGAAATATGAGTAGATACACCAGTTTCCCACTCACAAAAAAATCGAGATACACGTCCCGAAAGACGATCTGGCAAATACATTTTCTTGAGATTCTCCCTCTCGACTCAATCCGCAACCTCAATCGCACGTTTACATCTCATTGTGGAACCTAGGTGTATTACGGTGCTTAGATCAGTTCAAAAACTCAACAACTAGACGAGTTCGGTTGGCTTGCCATTCTATGGTGGGTACAGCGTTTCTGCAGAGCCCTCCATTTTTTCCCACTACCTGTAGAAGTAAATACCGGTGGACAATTATATCTAGAATGATCTATAGAATGCTATGTTTCGGAGAAAGCGAGGAATAGTGTATTGATTCGGCAATGGGACCGGAATCTCCTCACAAAATTCCCGCCAATCACCTGCTACCAGTCCCTCCTCCCAGCTCTCACTTCACTATGCATAATATCCTATGTACTCCAAGAAACCGCAGACATCCACTTTCTAACCCCTGAAACTCTACCCTCAAAACTCAAACCCAGTCTCAAAGAAACTCGTCCAACACCGTGGACGCCTCTACTGGCTCCGCACTAGGGTTGCTCAAGACCTGTGTTATACGCTCCGTGGCACTGTCCTGGCCACCAAACCAGCTGAGCCCCAGCCACTCCTCCTCGTTGAAACGCTTCACATGACGCAAGCACGAGCCCACGCCACCATGGAGCTGGCCGTCTGCGTTGGGATTATTGCCTGGTTTGGAGGCAGTTTGGAGCACCTGTACCGCACTCAGCTTCAGCGGATCCGACGCGGAATTCTCCTGTCGTACTTGCTGGTAGCGTGCGCTGTCCAAGTCGTCCAAGTACTTGAACAGCGGGCGGAGCTGTGCGGTGCTGTCGAGCGGAATCAATACGATCATTTGTTCACCGTCTTTTTCTATGATTCTGCCGGCGTAAAGTCCACCGTTGGTTTCTGTGAGCACGCCCTGGAGCGCTACGTTGTCCACACGGGCACCTAGCTCCTCGGTGCGCCCCTCGTTGTAGAACTTCAGGGTGTTCATGGGGGTTTTTAACTGCACCACCTTACTGGCAGGCTTGATCATGGCCTTCAAACTCAGCTCGGAAAACGACTGTTTCTTCAGTCTGCCCGTGAACTGGAGCACGTGGAGCGACTGCGATTGGCGCTGTGGGAGAGACCCATGAATTAACGGTATACTGCGCAAAATTGGGTCATCGTCGAGGTTTTGCTGGTTTTCTTCTGTGTTTTCCGCGGAAATTTCCGGCTGTGGAGACTGGCCCGGGTGGGGTGTGTGGAATTCTTCTTCCTCGGCAACAAAGAGGTTTTTTCCGTCCATGGTGGTGGAGATGTGTGGAGTTTGTTAAGTTTGATTTCAGGTATGGGTGGTTTTTGTAGCTTCGCATCGGATAGAATGCATGGTGCCGATGTTGCAACTGCGAAAACCAGATCGCGCACGTTGGGAGGTTACTACTGCGGTATAGGGCAACGAAAAAAGGATATATCATCTGATTCAGTGATTGAGCTATTGAGCTATTGGGTTATTGAGTTATTGAATTATTGAATTATTGGATTATTGACTGGTACGTTTTGAGTTTATATGGATTTGTATACTGGTATGGGGAACTAGCTGCGTTTGGCTGTACAAAGGAGTGTAACAGTTAGACTAGCCGGCCATCAGTATCAGCGGTGGAAGGTAACCTACTTAACAAATGGTCAGCCAATATAGAGACAGATTACCTACTGATGATTTTCAGAGCTGATAAAGGTAAACATTCTCGAATGCTTGGGTGTGGGATCATTACAGCGCTCTGTTAAAGCGCTATAACCATTGGAAGCAATTTCAACCACGGAGTGCCCTACCTACACATCCATCAACGAACCATGGAGACATTTTAAGTTTTTATATACCGCGATCGTTGCTGAGCGGAATCACCGTCACTGTTGCAAACTGTTACAGGAAGGGTACCTCAGCAGAAATGGGAAATACAAAAAAGGACCCTTTCCACGTGGCTTCTTGAATAAAGAAGCAACAAGGCTTGGCCATGATCAAGTGAAGATGAAAGTTCTTCCGCTGTCCTCAATCCTTGAAAGCACCATACCGGCCATTTCCAACGAAGGGTCTTTTGTGTTTCAGTATGATAATCCCCCAGAGAAGCCCTTCGTCTAAGTAACACAGAAGGGGCTTGTTTTGCGACACAATTGTGTTACTGCCGTGTCATTACCTGTTTGGTTTAGTAATGAGTGGTAGGGGTAAACCTACATGCTTTTATCTTTGCCACATCAGAGGAGCCTTGCGAGGGGAAAGTGCTCGAATCACACCTACATCATAAAACGGGGAGCTGAACATCGTTTTGAGATGATACCAGACTTCAACCACGAACCACTACAACACCAGAACTACTATATACTAACAGCCAAATTACTCTAGCCTTTGCAATCGAAACTTTTACTGAAGATGGATCTACATGGTGTTTTGGTTTTTTGAGTTTTATTGTGGCCAGTTATAAAAGAAGAGGGGATGAACCTGTGGCGAAAATTGAAGTCTAAACGGAAAGAAAAGTTAAAAGAACTCAAGTGGCACGTTTTGGCTGATAGCGAGAGAATCAGGAACCAGGTTGCACTTGCCGATCTTCTGTTTAGAAGAAAGGTTGTCCGATTTTCAAACCAACCCAACCGGCTTCAGCATCGGCTTCAGCCTCTCTCTTGAAGAAAGGTTGTCCGATCTTCAATCCAACCCAGCCAGGCTCAGCATCGGCCTCAGCGTTTCTCTTAAAGAATGGCTGTCCGATTTTCAAGCCGACCCATCCAGCTTCGGCGTCAGCCTCGGCCTCTCTCTTGAAAAAAGGCTGGCCAATTTTCAAACCAACCCAGCCGGCCTCGGCTTCAGCCTCAGCGTCTCTCTTGAAGAAAGGCTGTCCGATCTTCAAGCCGACCCAACCGGCCTCGGCCTCCCTTCTCAGCAATGAAGACAAGTCAGTGTTGGAGGCGGCGTTGGAAGCCTTGACATCAGCCAAAACGGTGGAGTTCAAGAAAACGATGGTGGCAGTGTTGTTCTCGTAGGTGAAGATGGGGTAAACATCGTTTGGAACAGACATGCCACCCATGATAGCCTCATAAGGGACGAGAGTCTCATCGATGCTCTGGGTAGGAGCAGCAGTAGCGAGGGCGGCGAGGGCACCGATCAAAGGAGTGGAGAACTTCATTTTTAAGGCTTGTTAGTGATTGGTATTCTGTGTTGGAATGATAGGGAAAAAACTAACTGAGGGAAGGACATTTGGCTCAAGTTATATACTTTCTACTTGGTATTGCTCTTCCATCTTGCTGCAAAAGGTTTCCCTTTGAAGTACCGTTTGGGAAAAAATCACTTTTCACACAACGAAACGAAAGAAGATTCGTGCAACCGATGCGCACGCCTGACATCTCAAACGAGAACCGGCATCGAGAGATGTTCAGAAGTTCCCTTTGAAATCCTATTCGGGAACCGAGCCCGTCCACTTGAGCGCTAAATCGCCTCTTCATGCGTCATGCAAACAATAAAGCCAGGCATATAACGAAATCGTGCGTCCGGAAATGATTTCCCACTGGATTTATGCGGCAGAAAAACGCTAATTAAGAAAAGCAACATCGTAAAAAGAAAGTCTGTGAGTACTTCTACGATCACATGTGGACTTGAAAGCGATACCACTCAGATCCGACCTTCGATCTGAAACGTGAGTGCTTCAGAGTAAGCAGGTAGGGGAGACTATTCCGAGATATGGATGTCGCGACGACATCATTTTTCGTAACCTGATCTTCAATTTGAGAATATCATCGTGGAAAATTGTCTGTGGAAAATTGTCCGTTATTATTTTGAAATATATCGGGGTCTTCTGGAGAAAGCCGAGTGACTGAGGAACGTCGAACGCAGAGGTGCAGTATCAAGTTTTTTCTCTGCTTTTCGCAGCTGCCGGCACGGCTGCTAAAAGTTGCCCGAGTTGTCACCTAACCCCAAACTTTGCCTAGCAGATCCCCCATTTCCTGTGGTTGCCCCTAAAACGTGTTAACCAGGAGTTATGAGATGACTCGAAGGAGTGGCCTGGTGAAAGTTGGGTAAAATACGAAGTTCGATGTTTCAGAATGATTGAGTAAGCCAATGAACGAGCGTCCTTTATTCCGAGTGTTGGACAATTCCCAACAGTGGCGTTACCAAAGGAGAAACTAAGAAATCGGTGCAATATATGCGCTCTTCCAAGAAAACTCTCGAAGTTCACAACTCAACGACAAGGGTAAGCACTCTTGCTAGAGAACATGATTGCCTAATTTCAAGTGAGATGTTATTACTATTGTGCCCAAATCGAAGGATACTATCTTATGATATGAAATTTTTTGACTATCACCTATGAAAGAAGCTGCCCCAAACTTGAGATGATGTCCTACCGCATAGGGATGTGTGCTTGCCGCCAAGATACGCAAATTTCTGAGGAGACATCTGAAGGGCATCCCTGGCCACACACAATTGTTAATGCATGAAAAACTGGCGATGATGGTTGTATGAGCATGGCGTGATTTTGTTTTACTAATATTCATGATTGACTGTTCGATTGTGAGTCGCAAACCGCTTTAGTCTTGGCTTACCGAATGTGAAGGTGAAATTGAGAACCTTTATTGAAGCCAACTTCGTCATCACTCTCTTGCTATACATCTAGTTAATTGGCTGAGCATTAAAACCGAGAATGCTTCACGGAAACTACGGAGGCGTGGCCAAGCACGAGATAGTGGAGAGGTGGCACAATAGCAACCGCTCAAGCGAAGAAGGGCGGGCGCAGTGACAATGGTGTATGAGTTTGCACTCCTGCCACAGACAGATCTTGGTGAGACATGCTCCGAGGGTGCAGCTATCTGCTAGTGGGTTGCAATGACAAGTGCTGAAACCAGCGAGAATTCTTTGATTAAACCACCCAGACACAAAAGGTATCTCAGAACGTCGCTCTACCATCCAAGCTCTCTGAATGAGGCTTACCATCTTAAGGCTTACCTATTTCACTCGACACATCATCCAATTGGGACATGTTCAAAGCCATTCTTCTAAAGGAGAGGTTCAATGATTTTTTTTTTTTTTAATGAAAAAAAAAAAAACATGATCACTCCGGCATGGCTGCTTCAAGGAACACAGAGAATTCGACAGGTGACACCTCTCACACGTATTTTTTGTTCCCACATTGCCCCTATAGTCTCCTAAAGAGGTAGAAACATTCTTGAGTTACGAGAAACAGAATGATGGTTTCATCTTACCATTTTGTTGAGGACAAGTCTCCCGTTTTTCGTTCAGGTAGTACACGAATAAAAGCGATAAGGGCTCACCAGAGAAATCGACAAATTGCCGGCATCTGTGAGAGTTTTCTTCAAAAAATAATGCCAGTACCAAGAAATTCCGCTAAATAAACAAAAAAGTATTCCAAATCTTCAAAATATGAAAATTTTTCACGGATAAGATGTCATGTAAATTAGTATGGTATATTGTTTCCGCACCTTTTTCAGTTAATCTTCCTCCGATATAGTGTAACGGTTAGCACGGTTCGCTTTCACCGAGCAAACCCGGGTTCGACTCCCGGTATCGGAGTTTGTTTTTAGTTTTTGCCTTAGGCCCCCAATAAGGTAATCACGTAACCGATTCATTGTCAAATTTGGGTTTAAGTGGGGTTTCTGGTTGTAGTCGATTGTTTGTTACTCGGCGACCTGACGCAAGCCGCGTTTGGCAAGTCACGTGTCGTGATAAGCCGATCTAGATAACCAGACAACAATACACAAAATTTTAGATTGAAAATAAGCTACATTTCAGAGGATGTCAGCCCGACACTTTCACCCCTCGACATTTTCCAGCCCAAATAGAACTAGTGGTTGTATTACTGAATATATAGATAAATATTGCACCCGGAGGCAGACGAAGTAAACAAATCTTCGACTTTTGTTGCTTTTGAAGCATTGTTTAGCGAAAGAACAATCGGCATGATGAAGACAATTAAAAGTAAGAGCAGGCGCTGTCTCGGACTAATCTCAGATTGTCCGCACTGCCCCAGGCAGTGGAGCCCAGAACAGGCCAGTGCCTTAGAGTGCTCTTCTCTTGGGGTTTCTGTCGGTCTTTTTGTAGACCTTGTTTTTCAAGAAATAGTTGTTGGTTTTGACCTTTTCCACGATCGCGTCGTCGTCGATCTCGGGCAGAGCTGGCGAATGTTTTGGGCCTGGCTGGGATGGCTGCGCACGTGACCCACGGGCCACTACTTTGCCAGGCTGCACGGCACTCTTGCCCAAAGACACTTGCGACGTCTGTTTTTTGTTTTTAGACAAGGCCGCGGCCTCGGCGTAGGAAAGCTTCTTGAAATCCACGTCCACGAAATCCGCGTACGTGCTTTCCATCGACACCTTGTAGAGGTGGTTATCCTCGCCACCAGCCATAGTGAATGATTTGGGTACTTCGCCCGGGGAAAGAGGCCGGCTGGGTTTTTTGAACCAGGAGAATTGGAGGCTCTTGAACATGTTTCTGGAGGTGTGAGTGTCGCGAGAGAATTCTCGAGAATAGATAGTGTGTATTTTTTGTGTTTACGGTTGTGACCGTGGCTGGCTTATCTAGACCGTGGTTATCTGCGTAGATAGCGAGATACTGGGGCACTCGAGGCGTAAACTCGACTCGGGAAACCAAAAAGTGAAGGAAGGTTGGGGACGCTTGAGAGAAAACTCGGGAACGAAAACAAACAGAGAAGTACGGAACAGACTCGGGTGCCCTTTATATAGAATTGTTTGGGCCACATGCGCAATACAGTCACCCACTGATTACGCAAATAGGCGGTCGGCAGCGGATCGCGTCCGAGGCCTGCCGATAAGCGAGCCACGAGCCATATTAAGAAATATGGTATGGGAGCAATCGAGATACCGCGTATGTCGAAGAAGAAAAAAAAGAATCAGGTGGGGGAAAATGTTTTTCCGGGACCGGCTGTTGAAGTTTTTTTTTGGCCTAGTTGTGGAGTGTGGGGGCAGTCTCGAAATGTTGGCGGTATGAAACGTTGGCACGTGACGCGGTGGGGTAGATAAGCCCTGGATCGATCCAAAACACGGGTACCCGCGGGTCCACAATGCGTGATCGGGCACGTGGCACGTGGCACGTGATTGAAGGCAGCAATGGAGCAATGGAGGTTGCTTTCATTTGGGTATCTTTCTGACTGGGGAGAGCAAGGTAGTCTTCAGCGATTGGCTTCGTTCCTCGGTAGCCATGCAAATTGGGTTATCAACTGTAATTCTCTGCGTAAATTGGGGTATTTACTGTCCAATTCACTCTCGTGCTCGAGCGGACTGCATGTATATTGGGGAAGCACCGAAACTGCGATTATGGAGACTGAACTCTAGCCGCATGTCACGTGATGCAACAATGGCGGATGGTTGTCCGTCGACTGTGTGGATAAAGACGAAATTCGAGTAGACATTGAGAACAGTGAATATGTAGATACACATAAATACATAATATAAATAATCGTCAGTCCTCATTCCGGAAGCAAGCATTCACTTTCTCGTAGTAGACTTGCTGATGAACGCGACTGAGGCACTCTAGTTCATAGCATGTACTATATAACACACACAACGACAGTGCCACAAATGTTCATCCAGAAATAAAATCCATAAACTACAGCGAAAAACTTCCCAAATCACCAAAATACACCCTATAACCGGCTTCGAAAATCCCCAAAACCTCGTTCCCTTCCTACCGTCTCGCGCACCTAGGTCTTCTCCACCGCACGACCAGCGACGCTAAACATACGATAGATACTTTCCGTCTGTTTGCGGAGCTCACCACTACACCATGGATGGCTGGGGAGAGGTATGTTTTAGCTAGCAAGTGCGCAATTTTTACTGCTTTCGATCGAAGAGAATCACCAGCGCCGCACCAGGCAACCACTGCCCGTTTCTGCCACAATTAACCCATTTTCTGCTATCTATAACAGAGCCGGTCGCAGACTCAAGGGCACCCCAAAAACACACAAACGGCGGTAAAAACCCCCAGTTTTCGACACTCCGTACACAAAGACACAAAAGCAAAAACCTCTTGAGTTTCTACTAACACCCAGGTTTCTCGTATCCCCGCGACAGCCCGCAACAACGCGGCCCAGCTGGGCCCCGAGGCGCCACAAATAACCGCGCTTCTGTTCGACAACACCTCCAATTTATTATGGCGTGGCGACGCCCAGGGATACACGGCGTCATTCACACCGCCCCTCCAGGACCCGCCGGGGTACACCCCTTCGCGTCACTTGCCCTTGTACAGATATACGAAGTTCCGGCTGCAGGGGCGTGCGAGCCCCATAATCCAGATCTTGAACCACCAGCGTGGCGTGTTGTCGCTTCTGGACTCGGCCGTGGGCTTCAACCAGCGCCGGGGCATGTCCAACGTGTGTATTAGCGCCAAAAATTTGCCGCCGGCGGATGCCCCTGCGTTTGAAAAACTCACGTGCATGACGCTTGCGTACTCCACCTCGAACGATCTTTTGCTCGGCGGGCAACGCTCGCTTTTCAAGCTCGATTTGGGCAAGCCGAGCCACGTGCAGCATTATTCCCACAACGGTGACCTCGCGTTTGTAAACTACTCGTCAAAACTTCTCACGTTGGGCAAAACACTGGGCTCGCTTGACATTTTCGACCCGAATCTGAACAAAACCATCAAAACTTTCGCGGGTCATAATGGCCTACTTTCAGACTTGGACGTCAAAGGAAACTACGTCGCTACATGCGGATACTCTGCACGCATGCACCGCTATGGGTCCGCGTCCAATAATCTCGAGTATATGGTGGATCCACTTGTGAACATCTATGACTTGCGTACCATGCGTGCACTCTCGCCCATCCCCTATTCTGCCGGCGCAAGCTTCGTGCGTTTCCACCCAAAGTTACCCAATATCGTCGTTATTGCATCGACCAACGGGCAGATCCAGTTTGTGGATATTTATGACCAACTGGTGGTGCACCTATACCAGGCGGACCTCTCCAGCCCCAACGCGAGCCACAACCTGGTCGCCGCGGCCACCAGCTCGTACTTGGCTAACTTAAACGTGAGCGAAAACGGCGAATTTCTCTGTTTCAGCGACGGCTACAAGAACCTACATTTGTGGTCGCTCAGCACGTGCACCAGCAAGAACTTCCTCAACTTCCCGACGACACTTGACCAGCCGGACGTCACGGACAACACTGTCTCCGCGCTTAGCCTCATTGGACTAGACGATAAGGTGCCGCTTAACTCAGTAGGGATGCCCTACTATAAAGAGTACTTGGCATCGAACTACCCCACCGACATGGTGTTCACCAAGGAGACCGCCCGCATCCCTCAGCACGTGATGGAGAACTGCTTCCAGAAAACACCCGCCAAGACGAACCTGCCGCGGTTACAGTACGACAAATCGAAGTACGGCTCCCGCTACGTGACCCCGCCCTACGTCGCGTTGAAGAAGAACCAGAAAGTGGGCACGAACTCGACAAAGTTGAGCTCGATCCCTAAGTTCATCAGCGAACGGAGCATGACGTCGTCGCCCGTACCAGGCGGCAAGGACTCCGATTCCCCCTCACTTCCGGCTTTTGCCACTTTTCACGACTTTAATGACATTGACGCCGATGGGACCACCCATCTCAAGAACGATGAACGCAAGGACGAAAGCTCCGCGTTCCAGTATAGGCCGGATCCGTCGGTCCCGGTTCCGCCTTGCTACAACAAACTCGACATACACTATTCCCGCTTCGGGGTGGATGATTTCGACTTTGAATATTATAATCGTTCCAACGGACAGTTGGCAGGACTCGAGAACCACCTAGACAACTCATACACTAACTCGCTCATTCAGGTGTACCGCCATATTCCAATATTCTATAACACAGTCACCAAAAGCTTATTATCAGAGTACTTGCCGAATGACAAAAAGACGATCCACGACAGAGGAAATCCGCAGGGCACATCTGTCTTGAATGAACTAGGGTATCTTTTTGATATGATGCGCAAGGCGGGCGCTAGGAATGTGAGCATTTCGAATTTCTCTCTAATCCTCAACGAAAGCAACATCGCCAAGAACCACGGCCTCCTCAATAAAGACGACGGCAAGTCTTTAGACTCCAAAGAGCTCCAGCACATGATCGTGACATTCAACAAGTTTTTGGTGGAGCTGATCGTCAACGATTTCGGCAACCAGTTCAGCATCGATGTACAAGATTTGACGGCCATACACTACGAGTTGGAGTTTATTGCGCCATCTGGAGAGATTCTAGACAAGCAGAATGGTAGCCAAGTCACACTCGACTTGTGTTTGCCGCCTTCTCACTTCTATACACGAACAGGATATGCCAACAGTCGATTCGTCTCGCAGCACACCTCGAAGAAGAACAGCACAATCTTGAACTACCTAGATTACTCTCTTAATCAGCATAGGTTGATCCCAGCAACTGCAAAAACGCCCTTCGAAGTTGAGGCAAGACAGCTCTTGGTGGAACTTGGCCCGGTGTTTCTGATCAACCTTCCTTTCACCGACCTGGAATTTGATCAGATCAGAGGATGCAAGAAGTGGCTTGTCCCCGAGTTTTACACGGTCAGCGGCGCAAACAGAAAGTTGGCCTTCAAACCAGTCATTGCCCACATGAATCAGCGAGCAAACAAATACGAACTTCAAGGGTATGTTTGTGAAGTCAATCTTGGAGCTTCAACCAGCAAAGGGCAACACAATCTAGTGTCCTATGTTAAGATAAAGTCTGCTTCGCTGGGAATGGATCAATGGTTCTTGTTCAATGACTTCTTGGTGATGCCCATACCACAGGAGGAGGTGTTCAACTTATCGTACCTGTGGAAGAAACCTGTGGTCGTGGTTTACAGTAACTCGGAAGATCCACGAAATCAGGCCTTCACGTACTTTGAGAGTCAAATGTTCAGGAGACTCACCACCCTCAATGATTCCGTACTATACAGGGATCATTTTGCGTATGGAATCAGACAAGGATACAAAAAGGAGTACGAACTTTTGACGAGACAGGAGGCGCCAGAGGTCGGGTCTTTGATAGCCATCGATGCCGAGTTCGTTTCGTTGAGACCAGAAGTAGCGGAGGTTAGCTATACTGGATCGAGGAACTTGGTGAGACCCACCTTGCTCTCGCTTGCTAGAATATCAGCTTTGAGGGGAAACCCAGGTCCAAAACACGGCGTTCCATTCATTGATGATTACATCTTGCACTGCAAGCCGATATACGACTACTTGACGACATTCTCTGGGATAGAAGAAGGAGACTTAGATCCCACAACATCATACAAGACGCTTGTTACGCTCCAAACCGCGTACAGGAGACTTTGGCTTCTTTTGAATTTGGGGTGTGTTTTTGTTGGGCACGGACTCAAGAGTGACTTCAGATGTATCAACCTTCAGGTGCCCAAAGCCCAGATTCGAGACACGATCGAGTTCTACTATCTCCCTGATTTCCGCCGAAAACTCAGCTTGAAGTTTTTGGCCTACAGTGTTTTGAAAGAGTCGGTGCAGACGCGAAACCACGACTCCATCGAAGATGCTAATACGGCACTCCTCTTGTTTGAGAGATATATGGAGCTCAAAGCATCCGGGGAGTTCGAGCAGGCTTTGCGCCGTATCTACAGTGAAGGGCAGCAGCTCCGCTTTAGAGTGCCCGAGTAAGGGACAGGTGCCTGTTGACATTAAAATGTCACTTGGGAATAATCGCAAGAGTTCTATAGGGCGCACCTTCAAACTATAGCGTAGGTGACTCAGCGAGACTCTGGAGCATACATCTGAAAAACCCGTGCCGCACGTGCGACCTCCCCACAAAGGCCGAGTGCCACGCTCACCAGAGCAGAGATCATTGATACGTTCTGCCACGAGGCAAGATTACGTGACGCTAGTGTTTTGAGGTTCGAACGATAAGCGCAGCAAGAAAAAAGGATAACCGAGACATTACTTCTCGCGATATAGAATAAAAAAACGGAAAACAGAAACCCCACTATATAGCCATTCTCTGCCATCTAACTCACAAAAATGACCACGCCGCCTAGCGAACTCGATAAGCAAAACACACAAAAAAGACTAGACTCCGTGGACGGAAGAAACCTGGAAAAGAACCTGGACTACCTTTCCTACAAAGCGCAGGAGACTACGGAAGAACAGATAGTGAAGGGTCAAGAAGAGTCCCAGCGGAAGTCCATCAGTGAGGCCGCAGAACACGTAACACCGCCCCCAGTTTCAACACACAGTTCCAGCGATCAAAATGATACCAACAACAGCTCGACCGGGTCTGGATTGACGGAGCTGGAGCAAATACTGGATCCGCACTTAAACAGGACCAACAGCGGCAAAAACAACCCCCTTCCCCGGAAACTGCACTCGAAAAAACCGGCGCATTCCCGGTCTCAATCACACACAAAGGTCAACACGCGTCTCTCCTCGTCGGCGAATGCAAACAAGCCGTATTTAAACAGGTCGAAATCGACGGATGGAATCATCCCCAAAGCTCGGCCCCTGGTCAAACGCAACAACCGCTCCAACACCAAGCTCAACTCGTTGCTTCCACTCACGAAAACACTGCTGAACGGGTCGCTCTCAAGGGCTTTGGGGGCACTTCAACCACTCACTAAAACCGTACTGCGAGAATCTCTAAAGCAAAACTCGCTACGCAAAATCACACTGAATGGATCCGGGAAGGGCTCGCAATCCGCGTTGGCAAAAACAGACCTGAGCCAGTCGCTTAAACTGAACAAGTCCAACAACCTGTTGAAAAGCTTGACACCGTCTAGAAACAACAGCAGATCCAACAACTCGCTCAAGGGACTCACGGGGATCCACCCCACGGGCCTCAAGACCAGCACCAAGCGCGGGAAAGCCATTTTGAAGTTGAACGAGGACGACACATACAACGAATATGAGGATTTGAGCGAGGGCTCGGAAGATGTCGAGCCAGAAGAGCCGGAAAGAGGAGTCGAACGGACGGGAAGGCCAGATGTGCGTCCACAGCGGGAGCCAGTCTCGGAAACTGCACCAGATTCGGAAAAATCGCCAGATTTTGCCCCAGATTCAGGCACCGCGAGCAACAAAAGCAACCACAGCACCCAGACGTTCAGCGCAGAGGGCACATTGGAGGACGAGCCGCAATTCAACAAAAATCTTTACGGCGGGTCGTTTCTTTTGTCGCAGTCCACGGGCATGACGCGGAAAATCGAGCCTTCTAAGGAAATGATGGGGTTTCCTTCTGACAGCAACAACGGCGACCTGAGCAAAACTGGGCTGGAGAAGAGCAGCGGCATCGTGTTCCGCCCGCGTGCCGAGGCGCAGTCCAGCGAGCCCACGCCGAAAATCTCAAAGGCGGCGGTGACTCATGGCTCCTACCAGCCAAACCAGACCATCTTCAGCAATCTCCAGCGCAACGACTCGAAGTACCTATCGACGATAAAGCAGCAGCGACAGCACGGGAGTGCAAACGGGGCGGTGCCGGCGGCTATTCCGGACTCGAAAAGAGACTTTTCGAGCTACCTCAACCAGCCTGGTAGCAGCAACCATAACATCGAAACGCGCACGCAGCAGAGGCTCTGGCTCCAGCGCGAGAACTCGCTATTGGACGTGTCCACTAACATGGACGTGAGCTGCGTGGGCAACTTCTCCAACCTCCTGTTAAATAAGCTCATGTTCGCCCATAACTACAACAACAGCACCACGAACACACGTGAAACGCCGGGATCCATGGCGAACTGGCTCCAGGAAGGTGGCTCTGGGAACGGCGAAGGTCATCCGACCACGCCCAGCGAGGGATCCGTGAACGCAGCCAACATGTTGTACCTAATTCTGAGCGGACAGCAGAACTCAATCCAGTCGCGGACCGAGTTCGAGCGTTTGAACAGGGAGTACGTCAACGTGCGACGGCACTTGAACCCCGTGGCCGAGAGCTTGAGCCGGGTGGAGAAGCACGTGGCTGGGCAGTTGGACGTGAAGAAGCACGACAAGAAAAATACGTATGCGGCCACCACCAACGCCAACTCGTTTAAGGAGTTTGCGCCCTCGTGGGAAAAGAAGGAGGGCGAGTCCGTCTTGATGCTCAACAAGCTCTGGCAGGAGGCCATAATTCAGAGTTCCTCTTCTACATTGTCTGCTAGGATTCTCCAGCAGGAACAACAACGGCAGTTCCACGTGCAGAACTTGCAGAACCAACAGAACCTGAACCAGCGTATCGGCGAGTATGCCAGCCAGGGAAGCGTTCAGGACCTCATAGGCACGAATCAGATGAAGCAGAATCGCCGAACTTTGGGGGACAGTGTGCCCAAGTCTACAGCACCCACAACGCGGGCAGTGAAGATGGCACAAGCAGCACCGGAACAGACTCCGCGGCTATAGGCAAAGGAAAGGAAGAGAAGAGGACGAGGCTAAGAAAGGCGAAAGAAAATGGTGGCTACAGAGGGAGGTGCTAATAATATGTATTGGAGGAGCACTGGTAATATGTACATGGGTCCAAGCGGATGGGCCGACACTTGCGACGTGTGGTTCAGGGATGGTTTTAGTGAAGTCTGCGTGAAATCTGTGTGGAAATGAAAGAGCTACCCATTGTTCCAAAAAGAACAACATAAAGGCTGGTGTGATGAAGGTGTGAAAGGTGAGATTCTGTGGGTTTCACAAAACCCGCCAGATCATCGAATTCCCAAAAGGAAATCAAAGTCTTGCTCTTCTAACCCTGTCTCTGCTTGTGCTTGCCGTTCGACTTGCAGTACACATACACCTTCCCCTTTCTCCGCACCATGTAGCAGTCCTTGCAAAACTTCTTCACTGAGGTTCTCACCTTGAACGTTCTCACGGACATCTGGAGCTGCGTGGCCGAGGCGAAAACGGAGTTTTTGACGGCCATCGACGGAACCATGGGACGGAGCCCCGAAAGGGCACGGGCGAACGGAGATACCAAGCCAAACATGTCTTTGGAGAGAAGTGTAAGTAGTTTAATAGGTGGAAAAAAGCAGTGAGGTGTGCAGTGTGCAGGAGGCCGATCTTGGCCAGAACAGTAATGACGAGAAAGGTATTGAGGTGAACGGGGTGAATTACGGTTTTAAAAGGAAGATAATGATAGCTTCCCGCCAATTATGCCAGTCCTTTGTTATATTTTCCGTTTTCTTTCCTGTGTTTTTCTGTCTACTGATGGCTTGTAGAACCTTCGCCTTGGTCGTGCCTCACCTACTTCACGTAAGCTAGTCTTTCAAGCAATACACCATCCAAAAAACTACATCCGATTGTCAACGTATTAGCATTTACTATGTGAGAAATGAGGGGGTGCGCAAACCGCTTAGTGTCTCTTCGACTCAGTGATGATCTTGTTCATCTCCTCGACCTTTCTCAAGGCTCTCTTGTGGGTACCCAATCTCTTCTTGGCCAACTTCTTGGCTCTCTTCTCAGAGGCGTTTCTGATCAACTCGATCAATCTTCTCTCGTATGGGGCCAAGCCGGAAACCTCAGAGACAATGCTTCTGACAAAGGCGGCTCTCTTGGACAAGACACCCTTCTTACGGGAAAGTCTTGGCACAATCTCCTTTTGGGTGACTTTGTGACCCTTGTTCAAACCGACAGCAATACCTGGATGTTAGTAGATGTTTGTGGGGATTCGTTTTGTGAAATGGGATGGGGATATGTGGGAAAGTAGAGCATATTGGTGGGTATTTGTCAAGAATGATGCTCACTATGTGCGGTGGATGGTCTGAAATTAGGGTGGGTGTATTTTCCGAAGAAATCGGTCAATGTGAAATCTGATACGCTTTTCATCTTCTGATGCCCGGTCGAAATCTACGTGGGCATTGTCGATTATTATTCTTCGGTAGTCGTGTGTTCCACAGGCGGTGAAAGTAGGGGATGCAAGCCAGGGCAGGTCAACGATGAGCTTCCACGATCTTTCTTAACTTTGGCAGTATCAATGCGCTCTTTCTTTTTCACGGGTCAGCAGCATCACACAGGCGAGCTCCACCTCATTTCCGTTTGATTTCGTGGCGTTGGACACATACCAGATTTAACCATTTTTGTCTATAGTTAATAGGAAGAGTGAGAAGATTTGGCATGGAAAAATTTTCTGTGAGACCGAGAGGCTCGCCTGCAGAGACACGCGAGAGCGTGGAAGAGGGTACAGGACGTCACGTGATACACTGAGTCGCAGCCGCTGACGATTGATGGGCAAAACAGTGGGGCAGGTGCGGAAATGCAGGCGCCGGCCGGGTTTATGGGTCACGTGATTCCGTGACTGCTTTTGTCAGAGTGCCCAAATCCAATATATTTACATCAGTTTCTCTGCCTTATTGATGTGATTAAAATTTCTCCACCGCTTCGGGGGGATTGACAAGAATTTCACTCTGGGCGTTCGTGTTCTGCGTGCGTTCTACCAATTCTGTAGCTCTCACTGCTGCGGCTTGCATCGGTTGCATTTGATCACTAATAACAAGTGGAGCCCATCCACTAGTGGCCTTCAGTTTCCACCATGATTGTTTTGAAATATTCTCCATGGGTGTGTGTGAAAGGAAAACCCAAAACGAGCTTTTCTGTGTTGTCGTCTCTTCACAGTGCGGTCGCAATTAGTATATCTAATTAATTACAGCTGGTCAGCCAGGATCTAAACAGAGGCAGAACAATTCTCAATTAAGTACAGCACATCTGGCTTCCTTCGGTTTCATGTAGAGCAAGCTGTCCAAAGATATTAATGCAAACGTGTGTATTAAGCTAGCGCCGCAGCATCGAGTAGGCCATTGCAACCGATAGACCGGTAAGATGGTTGACCTGAGAGACACGTTTGAGTATCTTCTATTATTTCTAGATGTGGCTCTCTGAAACACAATCCACCAATATTGCAAAAGGAGCAACACAAGTGGTATGGAATGCCCCTACTGCTGACACCACACGAGTCACATCTTTAATTAGCTCGATATTCAGATATCCTCTTAATAATACACTATGGCCACAATAGCAACAGTTCCTTGAAGCTTTCATTTAATTTTGATAGCAAGGACCAATAGAAAAACTGTTCTCTGGGTATATATAGAGAATATGGCAAGCGAACAAACGTGATTCGCCTTATTATTAATACTCTCATACGTGAGCACTAAATCTCTAAAGAGTTAGCACATATTCTTGAGTACTCAGTGGCCACTGTTTGCAAGTACCAGGTCGTCCACAACTAGTATTCTACCTTTGGTATCAATATTCATACCCTTCGAACCATGAGCGCAAGTCACCACCAAAAGCCCAGAACATCGATAGACCAGTATTGAACGTACCAGTACTCCCAAAACATTCAAGCTATTGCATTAGCCCCAGAAGGTCTACATCTATGGGATGTGATATATGGGGAGGGTGGCAGTGAGTGAAAGAAGAGTATTCCCAAGAACCTTTTCAATTTAATCGTGTACTACTAAACACTACTCGTCCACCGGTACATTTTTCAAGTTAGTTCATCTATGGAACGTCCCAATGGTAGATTTTTGCGTATGTCTTCTATCTACTATCTGAAACATGGAAAGGGGTAGCGTTGCGACGGCAGGAGAATGTATGACCAAGGGTTTATACTCTAATATTGTCCAAATGCATCAATATCTAAATGCACTGACTTGGACTCTCCTGAATTGTTTAATCTGATCAACAACTGCATGTATCGTTCAAAGCATGACCTACACGTCTCAGACCATCCCATACTATCTCCTAATACCTTTTGTCCTTTCGTTATCTATTTACAGTTGAACAGTGGCCGGGGTGAAGTCAAAGTTGTAGCTCTCCAACTTGTTCACAATCTCCTCCGTGGTCAACACACTGTGTGTTCGAAGGAACTGGTCGTACGCCAATGGCACATAGTTGTCCCGGTACACAAATGGATACAAGTGCTCCAAAAGCTTGTTTCTTCCTACGGTGATCCTCTTGCCCGACTGCAGCACGTGGTACACGGGCGTGGCGGCACCAGCAGACATTTCCTGCAACTGCTTGGCTTTTATGATGTCGTACTTCAATTTCCAACCCTTCAAACCCATGGTCTTTTCTCTTGCTGGGGTGTCTTTCAAGAGGTAGTTGTCGAGACCCCCCTCCTTAGTAACTGTGCGCAATAACCGCGTGGAAACACGAGTCAGAATACGCTTATTCAAGGCCTCTGACCAGAGCTTGGCTTTTACGATGTTGGGCAAATGTGCACGCAAGTTCTTGTTTCCACTCTCAGAGCATGTTTTCGATCTCTTGCGCTGCATACCTCCGTACAAGCCCCTGTTTTGTCTTTTGAAGTACATGGCTTCGTATTTGTAATCGGGGTACATCTTTTTCTGATAAGGAACGCCCGATTTGGGGATTTCATCGCCGGCTTTGTAGACCGTAGTGTCGATTGGTTTCGCGTACTTGGTGATTTTGAAGTACTTCTCCCTGAGATTTGGGAGACTGGTGCTGAAGCCTCTTAAGCCAAGGGCCCTTTGGGAGACAGGCGCCACTGCCGTAAACGACCGAAGAAAGTTCATTGGTGTGTTCAAGGTTATATGGAACATGGTGGAGCACGATTTTTTTTCGTGAGTCTCGCGGTCACGTGACGCGGTGGAATTGATGGTCTTGGGGTAGATTAAAGGAACACGAGATGGGGTGGTTAGTAGACAGTAGAGTGTTGGGTGAGAGTAATTTGTGACGTTTTGCCAAATTCGGGAAAACGTGGATTGCTGGAGGGTAGATCGGGGAGTGTGGTCGTTGATTGGCCAGAATTTGAGTGTTTCTCTGATAGTCGCGAGTATTGAAACATTGAGATTACCCAGAGAAAGTTAGCACCGGCAATGAATATTGAATGTGACAATGGGAATATCCTGGAGTCACTGTCTGGCTGTGCCGAAGAAGAAGAAAGCAGAACAACAGGTATATGGGCTGCGAAAGAGGTGCAGATTGGGTATCCATTGAGACTCCACCAAGAAAGAAAATGGGCCAGATCTGACATAATCATACCACTTGACTTTTTAGCACCAGCTCGAGTATTCTCTTTTTGAATATTTCAATTACCAGAACTTTTCTGTCTCCTGCCAACCGACCAGGCTCACCCACAATAAAGACAAACGGTGCAACGAATAAAAACCTAGTCGCTTCATCTGTTTAAGCAAAACCTTACAAAATCTGCCCTACTTCTTTTAAACTCGAGTTTTGCCCAATTCGTGTCTCCATCTCTACATCTCTACCCAGTGATCTCGTAAGTGCGCCAGTATTAACGCTCGCGAAGGTGGCGCCAACGGACATGAAACTGCACATGCAAGCTGGCGTATCTGGTTTTATCCACTGGCCCCAAAACCCAATCAGGCAACGCACGAAGGTAAACCCCGAAAAGGTAAACACGCTCTGAAGCTCATAGGGAAGTATGCAGCATAGCAAGAATCAGGAAATGACAATAAACGAGCCACAAATGAATGGAATGAAGCAGTCTATGGACAGTAGTAAAGCGCATGGACATTCAAAGAAACAACACATGGATAGTAGGACGACGCCAAATTTTGTTAGCTGAAGACTTGCCCACATAAGCCTTCGGCATTAAGCAGCTTTGCCGGATGTCTGCGGCTAGTCTTGGCCCTGAGTCGGCCGTTTGAAATGGGCTGGGTAGAAAACACCAACGCCTATGCCTATACATGCCTTCAGCCTCTCTCAGCCTCTCTCTACGTAGCCATTCTACACCAAAACAGACTTTTTCGTCCATCCTAAAAAATTCCATTGTTCCTCCGCTTTTCGTCTGCTGGACCTGGCTTCTTCTACTGCTCTCCTTCCTATTGTCTGGTGCCCTCGCTTGCCCCAGACAGTCCGTGCTCGCACCCGGAAGCCTAACCGAGTCAGAGATTCCCCTTATCAGCGTGCACGCGGGCACTGCTCATTGTTTGCAGTGTATCTTTTGGTGAGCTTTTCGAGCCATTTCTGTAGAAGACCAAATTCTGGAATTATCCAGCTTCTGCCCGGAACACCGTAGCAGGAAAAACAAACACAAACACCCAGAAGAGCCTCGGGGCTAAAAAACTTCACCCTCGTGCTATCTGGCGTGCGCCCCCAGAAGAAAATCCTTGTCCGCACTCCCGGATAGTCTCATCTCTAGCCACGAACCCTCGCTCTATCTTCTCAGCAGGTGACACTCGCCTTCTTCTGGACCGCCAATCGAACACAGAAAACGCTGGATACCCAGGGCAGTCTTGCATTGAATATTTTAGACGAGCACACGCAGCGACGAGCACAACCCCATACGAGGATAGAGTAATACGAGTATCTCAATACTCGCCTACTCGCCGAACTCCCAATACTCAGCACAGTAAGACAGCTGACCACTGATCAACACCAGAAATCACAAAAAGCACAAGCTGATCACGGTTATAACAAACCAACACCATCACCAACGCAAATTACTCAAACATAAGCCAAACATAGTCCAAACACAAACTACATCCACTACACAAACACATGAGCGAATTTGCCAAGTCCATCCTCGGTTTTGGCGCCCACAAAAAAGACGCCCTGCCCAGCGCGGACTTTTCCTGGGCGGCTAACAACGCCAAACACACACAGAACCACGTGCACTCCAACTCCACGTCCTCCATCAAACTCTTGCCCAAACGCTTGGCGTCCACACCCACCACGGCGGTTTCCGACCAATCTATGGCATACGGCACCACCACCAACAACCACAACTACCACGGCGAAGCACACAATACCGCGGCGCCTGGCGGCTTTTTGACCGATTTGCAGCCCTACTACTCTGGCTCGATCCAGGGGCCAGAAGTACATCACGTGGACGCGTATTACCCGGAACCCAAGGACAGCGCCATGCACGTGTCCAAACAGCCCAAGGAACCGACACTGTCGCAGTCCTCGGGCTCCTCCACGCAGCCCGTGATCATCACCACGGACGAAAAGGGGCACACCACCAAGCGCACGGCGTCGTCGCAGCCGAAAGGAAAACTCAAGGTGCACATTCTAGGCGCACGTGATTTGCTTGTGCTGGACTACTCACAGCCGTACGTGGTGTCCACGTACGAGAGCTCGGAGTTTGTGAACAACGCCACGCCGGGTAAGTCGCCCATGCACCACGGCATGCCCATGGGGATGGGCCGGAAGGACAAGCAGGCGTTCCAGCGCCAGGCGTCGCACTACTCGGCGGGCGGCAACAACAGCCCGATCTGGAACCATGAGGCGGTTTTCGACGTGGTGGGCACGCGCTCCGAGTTGGAGATCTCCGTGTACGACGCGGCCAAGGACGACGCGTTCTTGGGACAGGTTCGGCTCTCGCCGGACACAGACCTGTCCATGTCGAACGTGGCCGTAGAGGCGCAGTGGGTGCCCTTGAGGTCACGTGTCGTGGGCGAGCGGGTCACGGGGGCGCTCCAGATTCGGTGGACGTTTTCGTACAACGACGCGAAAAAGGCATATGGCCCGGACGACTTCGACGTGTTGCGGCTCTTGGGCAAGGGCACGTTCGGTCAGGTCTATCAGGTGCGCAACCGCGACAACGGACGCATCTACGCCATGAAGATCCTCCTGAAAAAGCTCATTGTCAAGAAGAAGGAGATTGCGCACACCATCGGAGAGCGCGACATCTTGGTGCGCACGCTGGCCGCGGCGTCGCCGTTCATTGTCGGGCTCAAATTCTCCTTCCAGACCGTGTGCGACTTGTATTTGGTCACGGACTACATGTCTGGCGGCGAGCTTTTCTGGCACTTGCAGAAGGAGGGCCGTTTCGGAGAGGAGCGGGCCAAGTTTTATATCGCCGAGTTGGTCTTGGCCCTCGAGCACTTGCACGACAACGACATCGTGTACCGGGACTTGAAGCCCGAGAACATCTTGTTGGACGCCAACGGACACATTGCGTTGTGCGACTTCGGGCTATCCAAGGCCAACTTGAACAACGACGGCACCACCAACACGTTCTGCGGCACCACAGAGTACCTTGCGCCAGAGGTGCTTCTCGACGAGTCCGGGTACACGAAGATGGTGGACTTCTGGTCGTTGGGCGTGTTGATCTTCGAGATGTGCTGCGGCTGGTCGCCCTTCTACGCGGACAACACCCAGCAGATGTACAAGAACATCGCCTTTGGCAAGGTGCGCTTCCCAAAAGAGGTATTGTCTGCTGAGGGCCGCTCGTTCGTCAAGGGTCTCCTCAACCGTAACCCGAAGCACAGACTTGGTGCCGTCAATGACGCACGTGAATTGAAGGAGCACCCCTTCTTCCAGGACGTTGACTGGAAACTCCTCCGTGCTAAGAACATTCCGCCGCCCTTCAAGCCTCATTTGGCCAACGAGACCGACACCTCGAACTTCGACCCGGAGTTCACCAACGAGTCCACGTCCGTGCTCAAGAAGCAGTTTGACATGGGCTCGACGCCGTTGTCGCCTGGCATCCAGGCCAACTTCAAGGGCTTCACCTACGTGGACGCGTCGGCGATCGACGAGCATTTCAGCAAGTCGCACCGCTACAATGCGTTCAAGAGCCCGGCCTCGTTTATCCCGGGCAACCCCAATCTTCCTCCGGACGACGAGGTGATTGAAGAGCACGACGAGGATAAGGACGAAATGGACATTGACCACGAGCAACACCTAGAGAGCGAAGAGTTTGTCAATGGCCGGTTCGATCTTTGAGGAAAGAGATTACACCTGTTTTCATAGAACGACCTCATGGTCTGTATTTATAGTATCACTGTTACATTATCAATATATTCATAATAATTAAGGTGGTATGAATGTTGAGGACTGGCACTGATGGCCATTCAGGATTGCAATTGGTTCCTAGAGTTGTCAAAAAATTACGTTCGTTATGCATGATGAATATATTACCACGTCTTATTAATAGAATGAATAATATTAAAAAGACTCCAGATTGGGTTTGCTAAAAAAAAGAATGAGAAGTGACACCTGATGTAAGCAGGTATCTGCCTTGGCTATACCCACCGCTATCTACAAGCGGTTTAGTTTACCACCACTCAAAAGAAGGAAAACCACTCAAGAGGCTTTCAAAATTGACTGTGAATTCCCAGAATTAATATTTTTTGCAAACCTCATTCTATACCTGTGCAACTACCACCCATGATGATGTTGATGGTCGTGCACCGGCAAAGACACGCTCCGCGCTATGGACTCGAAACACCGCCATACTTTCGCTACCCAACAACACCAGGAATCCACGACTAATTGCTACTTCCTTCTTTGCAGAGACTCTCAAACAGGATTAAGAGTACAAAATCAAACAACAAAACAAAACACACAAACCTCTGACCAAAACACGCTTTGTCCGTCGCCATGAGCTCTCGCACTAAGAAACACTCTAAAGTTAGGGTGCCCCATATGGCTGCAGACGGCGAGCATTTTCGGGGTCGTAAGGAGGAGGTTTTCCAGCTCCACGATGAGGCTGATCTTGTGAATTTCAGAGCAGATGCCCTCAACCGGTACATCACTAACCAGGATCTTTTAGATAACGTGGCACTGAAACTTCTCCACACGTCCCGGATTGTGCCGCCACTGCCGTTCCCCGTGCAGAAAAAGAAATTGTACGAGGACGATGCCACCGAGGAGGAGCTCGTGGAAATCGTGAGAAACTTGAAAACAGACGAGTTTTTCTTGGGCGATCTCAGACTAATGAAGGCCAAGCTAAAACTACTGGCGCAGGAGTTGGAGGAGTTGGCAGAGCCGGATTCTGACCCCCTCAGTGAGGAGACGCGGTTCCAAAAAACCGCAGTAGAAAAGCTAGCGGCGGCGCAAGCTAACTGCACAGACATAGAAACATTAGAGGCGTTGGAAAAGACACTCGAACTGACACTCGCAGAGTGCAAAAGCCGTTTTTCGCACCAGTACGTGCTGCGGGAGCGGACGGCCAAGAAACACGCGGTTTCGATCCGAGATTTGGCCCCCGAAGTGGAGGTCAAAGAAGCTCCCAGAGACTACAATCCACGTCTGATCATGTCGTTCATCAACATGAAGGGTAAAAGCGGAGCGGGTAATTCTGCGTCTGCCGGTTTGGATTTGGACGCCAGAGACCCCCGCGGTGTGCAGATGGGTGTCGACTCCAACATCCCTATGGAAGATTCCAGATATGCCAATGCTGCGTACATGTCCTCAGAGTACGACGAGTTTGGCATAATGCCCAACCGCGGGCCCGGAAACGGCCACGAGATGCCGTACCATCCGCAACTCGCTGCAGGTCCGGAGATGCAAAATGACACTAGATATTTGAAAAATAACGAAAATCCAGTTATGGGCCCAGAGGAAGAAGGCGGCGCAGGACCGGGTGCGATGGGACACATGGGCGACGACGTGAATATGGACGATATCGACCAGTTTTTAGCGGACCCAGATGCTGGAGACGGCATGGACGGCATGGATGCGTTGATGGATTTCGGCCAGGGAAACGACGGCGCGATGGGGTTTGGCCAGAACGACCCGGAGGGTGCCAATATGGACGATGATCCATTCAGTGTTGATTTCTTGAGCCAGATGGGCAACGACTTGGAGTAGAATCGTGGAGGAAGTTTGGGAATGTACGGCGGTGCTCATTGTTACTATCTGAACGACCATATGCAGCCTGAGATCTTTGAAAGTCTGGCAGCGTGACTATTCTGGACAAGACAGAGTCCGTTGATCATACGCTGTGTCTGGTAATGCCAATGACCTGAAGAAACAAAGATCATTGTGTCATCACTTGAAGGCTAAGGCCAGAACGAGCATGACGGGCCACAGAAAGTGAATTTTGACTCAAGCGCAAGTCAAAATTCAGTGTACGCCAATACTGACCTCTTTTTAGGCGCAATGATACCGGCCTTGACAATACCAATCGGAGAGGCGACTATCACGTGGCGCCTGAGATCTGGTTCTCTTTGGACAATACACCCCTGAAACACCTACTTATGAACACGCCCCAATTACAGCACGCTGTGGTGGAGATAATGTGGAGATTAAAAGCCAATGGTCTGGAAGGTTTCCATGCGCTACGATGACTGATACTAACCAGCCAGTTCATCTATGCTGCGCTTCCCCAGAATCAATGGCTAAACTGGTGGTCAAAAATCTCTTCATCTCTCCGTCTTTTATCTTTTTCCTTTTCTTGCAAAAAAAAAGCTGATTATACGCCTCCACAGGGCGCCGTCGGCGAACGGCAGGCAGTCGCGCCCAGAGGCCCGGCCTGGTTTTTGACGGATTTGACGGGAGCGCAATTTCCACGGAAATGCCAGTTGAAAAAAAGAAAACACACACAATTTTCAACCTTTGGCCCTCAGATCACCCCCATCCGTGCTCCTCCTCAAAAACCAGCCCAAACCGAGCCAAACCGCCAGAAAATACCGCCTATATAGAACCCATGCATTGCCAGATCCACGCGGCTCCGGCACCGAGGCCGCGAAAATCCGTCCTGCCTCTGGCCCCGGATAACTCGCCCTCGTAGCTCCAAACAAAAAAGCACCAGATACAAAACCGCCAAAAACACCCAAAACACGAAAAAAACCCACATGGACCTGCCGCACGAGTTCCGCTCCGCCCGGCGTATCCAGCTCCAGCAGCAGCAGCAGGCGCGCAGCAGGCTCAAGCACCAGAAACTCAAGGTCAGTTTCATAGGCTATTTGGTGGTGCTCGTGTTTCTCGCGGTGCTCCAGTTCATAGGAGTTTTCCTCTTCACCAAGGGGTTTCTTCTTTCGCGGCTGGTGCTTCCCGATTTGGCCGAATGCAGTGGAAACACGTGCTTTCCCGAGGCCAAGTTTGAAAAAGCGGTCGTGTTGGTCATCGATGCGTTGCGCTTTGATTTTGCGGTGCCCGTCGATCTGGACCACGCTGAATGGAACCACAACTACCACAACCACTTTTCTGTTTTGCACGAGCTCGCGCACAACCACCCGGAGAACGCCGTGCTCCTCAAATTCTTGGCCGATCCGCCCACCACCACACTCCAAAGATTGAAAGGACTCACTACGGGCTCGCTACCTACGTTCATCGACGCAGGCTCCAACTTCAACGGCGACGCCATAGATGAGGACAACTGGATTTTGCAGTTGCACAGACACAACAAAAGCGTGGCGTTCATGGGCGACGACACCTGGACGGCGTTGTTCTCCAAGTACCTCAACCCACAGCTAAACTTCCCCTACGAGTCCCTCAACGTGTGGGACTTGCACACGGTGGACAACGGCGTGCTCAGCCACCTTTTCCCGCTTTTAGAAAAACCCGCATGTGACAGCTGGCACGTGCTTATTGGCCACTTTCTAGGCGTGGATCATGCGGGCCACCGTTACGGGCCCAACCACCACGCCATGCGGGAGAAGCTCCAGCAAATGGACCGCGTCGTGCGCGATACAATCGCCAATCTCGACGACGACACCTTGCTTGTGGTGATGGGCGACCACGGCATGGACAGAACCGGTAACCACGGTGGAGAGAGTAAAGATGAGTTGGAAAGCACGGTTTTTTTCTACAGCAAAAGCAAGAAGGCACGCTTTTCCCGAAAAGAGGCACGGGCATACGACGCCGCCGACTTGGGCGCCCGCCACCGATCCGTCAACCAGATTGACTTGGTGCCTACTATTTCCCTATTGCTCGGCTTGCCGGTGCCGTACAATAACCTCGGGTTCCCGATCGAGGAGGTGTTTTCCGAGTCCGAATTCGCGAGCGCCGTTTCATACACCATGAACCAGCTAGCTCGCTACAGGGACAGTGCGCGAGAAGTCCAAACGGATGACATTGACTTCGACGAGCTCCGCTGTGACCCTAAAAGCTCGGGTGCTTATGTGCATGCCGCCCGGCGGCTTCAGCACCGTTTTCTCGACCACTGTAAGGGCCTCTGGGCGCGGTTTGACCTCGTGCAGATCAGCCTCGGCATCGCCGTATTGCTTCTTTCGCTCTCGGTGGTGATCACGTACTCGCGATCCATTCCCTCGGTGCGTGTGCTGACCATGTCGTTCGAGTTTATCGGGCTGATTATCGCCATGTCGCTCCTTGGGCTCGTGCTCAGTTTGTCCATGTACATTGTGTTGCGGCCCGCGTACGTCAACCTCAAAACATGCCTATTGTGTGGTGCGGCAGTGGGTATCACCATCGGGTTCTGGGCGCCCATCATGGACCGCTTCAGCGTGCTGTGGCTCTGGCACCAGCTCGTGGACTTTTTCGTGTACAACTTCAACTCGTGGTCGTTGATCAGCTTGGTGTTTGTGGCGCTCCACTGCTTAATCTTCGCGTCCAACTCGTACGTTGTGTGGGAGGACAAGATGGTTAGCTTCTTCCTTTCCACGTTTGGCTTCTGCTGCTTGTTGGGGGCGTATATCTCTTCCAAGCCTCGGAAAGATAGGATCCTTGGAATAGTGCACGCTATCACGTTCATTGTGCTCACACGGATCGTCACCTCCATCAACTTGTGCAGGGAGGAGCAGATGCCGTACTGCATTCCTACATTCGCCACCACCCGGTGGAGCGTGGCGCTCCTATACGTAGCAGCACTAGTGCTCCCAAAAATCGTGAAATCTTTCTACGGGCTTCTGGAGTCGTACCATTCCGCTGCGCCCTTGTGGATTGAGTCCGGTTTGGCGCTCATGATGCTCATGAACGCGGTCTACTGGACTTTGGAGTTGTTGGAAACAGACAGCTTTTTCCTGGCGTACTTGGGCAAGTTCTTCGAGTTGGGGCTCTTGAAGTCGCTCAAGTTGGCGATCGCGCGCATCGTGCTTTTCACCGCCATTGTGTTGGCCAACTTCAGCTGGTCCCGCGGGCCGCTCTGCGTGAAAATCGAGTTTTCACAAGTGTCTGACGCCCCAGAATCATCCCGCCAAACAGAAGACGGAGTTAGCGTTCCCGCTGAAGAGGAACCACGACAGCCAGCCGCAACTATCTTGGGCTACGGCAACGTGTACGGGTCGTCGTACTTCTTGCTTGTGTTGAATTTGGTTGTGGCGGTACTCCTCGTCACCAAGCCTCTAGGCGCAATTTCGCTCTGCATTTTGGTGATCCAGCTCTTGACGCTCCTCGAGCTCTATGATCTCCTCGAGCTCCGACGCAACTTGATTGCGCCTGTGATTTTCGGCTTGCTTGGCTACCAGCATTTCTTCAGCACGGGCCACCAGGCCACCTTGCCGTCGATCCAGTGGGAGGTCGGCTTCATGACCACACAAACAATCTTTTTCCCCTTCACGCACTTGAACATCTTCCTCAACACGTTCGGATCCTTTTTGATCGTCTGCTTGTGCATTCCCCTCATCACGTTGTGGAAGCTTCCGCCCTCGGCCAAGCCCATTACTGTTCTTTCGCAAGTGGTGACCAACGTCACGACCATCCTCACGTACCAAATCCTCACCAGCATCATGAGCCTCATCTTCGCGGCCAATTTCAGACGCCACTTAATGGTGTGGAAGATCTTTGCGCCGCGCTTCATGTTGAGTGCGCTTCTCTTGATCGTGCTCAATGTCACTCTTACTGTGTTCACCATGTGGTTTGCCACTGGTAGGGTGTTGATGCAGGTTAACCGAATCTTCGGGAAATAACTAGACGAGACCGACGAAGAGCGGGTTCGAAACATTACTAAAACTAAGGAGTGGTGGTGTGTATTCATTGGGTACCATAATAGTGGTACTGGGATTTTGAAATAGCATCATCGTGAGCCATAGCACATAGGTTTGGCCAAAAGTCAATCTTTACATACCTTCAACCCACCAATACAAAAATAATATGCATGACTAGAGATTCATGTATGTCTGTGGTAGTGCTAGAGAAATCGACCGTTGGTGCTTTACTGAGTAGAGATCTAGAAGATAGTCTTAGCTCGAACTTGTCTCGCCTTGCGCTCAAGTAGTATATATCATATTCTGCGTATTCCGTTGTTTCGTCATGGTGTGCATTTATTCAATGATGAGGGTTCCCAAAAAAAAGGTCCGTGTCCTTCCATGAATACACTTATTTGCTGAGAACGAGGGAAACGTACATTCACCAGATCGCTTCGAACACAGACTACGTAAATTACACATGGCACACTAACAAAAGTTTAAACTTGAAATTTTGTGTTATGGCCGAAGACGACCACGAACACATGCGTTAAGTCTGAAAAGGTGAACGTGAACGTATTAATGGCAGTTGGCCATATCAGTGAATCTCAAAGCAGAAAAGTGACATATATAGTGCCATTGACAGCTAAGAGACCTCCGTGATCTCGTCTTACACACAAAGGTACCAAGGGATGAACATCCAGAAAACTGTAGAATCCACATTCGTAAGGATCTAGAAAATACTCTTCTGGGGCTAGCACCCAGCGACCAACTTCCCCATATTAGCACGTAGTGAACATGTGGAAGCCACAAAAATACACAAAAACAAAATAGTTAACGAAAAGGCAACATCTGCAAACACGAAAAATCCAAACAGCTCTCCTTAAAATCACCTTCCCTACTCTCACACTCGCCTACTAACCTGGGGTAGCAGGCAAAGTCTCGTGACGTGCGCTCATATCGCGCACTGCCCCAGATACTACACTATCTACTATTTTCTACTACACCTGATACCCAAAAGTACAACACAACTCCCCATGTGCCGCTTCATGATCTACAAAGGCAAGCGCCGCATGATGCTCCTGGACCTCCTCACACGGCCCGCGCACTCCATCATCAACCAGCTGTTCGACTCGCGGCTCCGACTCGATATGCGGAATCCCATCAATGGAGACGGGTTTGGCGTGGGCTACTACTCGGAAAACAAAGACGCGTGCGTGTTCCGTGCGATAACACCAGCGTGGAACAACGTCAATCTAAATTCCCTCTCGAGCTGTACCGAATCTGGCCTCGTCTTTGCACATGTACGGGCCTCCACTCAAGGAGTACTAGCAGAGACGAATTGCCACCCCTTTCAGTACGGGAAGCTCCTTTTCATGCACAACGGAGGAATCCTGGCGTTTGACAAGATCAAGCGCAAGCTCGTGATGCACTTGGACGACCGTTTCTTTCTTTTTATCCAGGGCTCCACTGACAGTGAGTGCTGCTGTGCTCTCTTTTTGGACACGCTCTCCAAAATGGGCTACGACCCGGACGACAAGCACGTGGCCTTCTCCCACAAGGTGCTCCGCGAGGCGCTCCTCCACACCATCGAGCTCATAAAGAACTGGCAGGTGGAACTCACCGCAGAACCCTCGCTTATGAATTTTGCAGTGACGGATGGAGACTCTGTGGTGGTGTCTCGGTACATTACGTCGAAAACGGACGAAGCCGCATCGTTGCATTTTTCTACTGGTTCCCGTTTTTTTGAGTACGAGCCTGGGCTTTTCAAAATGGAAAGACTTAATCGGTCTCAGGATGTGATTTTTGTCGCCAGCGAACCACTCACTTTCGAGAGGGGAGACTGGACCTGTGTGCCCTCCAACACGGTGGTGTCGATCACAAAAAGCAACACGGTGCTCTTGCACCCTATCATTGACGAGTTCTATGATAGCAAGATGACGGAGCGGTCGTCTGGCTTTGCCATGAGCAAGGGTTTGATAGGGGGCGTGCCACAAAAGGGCGGCCAGAAGGACGAGGGAGAAAATGAGATGGAGACGCTAGTCTCGCACTTGCCACCATTGGACCGCGAGGGCAGACGGACGTCGGAGCTTTCTGCGTAGGTGCCAGGTGGAGGAGGTGTTGTTGCCTGCTTTTTGGGATGCTCAGTGTGAGATTTTCCTTTCGTATGTTCCCCGTGCGTGTTGGAGCAGTTCCTTTCGCATGCTTTTTTGGTGTGTTGGGTCCCTTTCGTGCCTGAAAGGACATAGGTGTACGAGAGTGTGCTACGAGATGTCTATGTTGACTTCCTGGTACCATGGGACATGAACAGAGGCGGAGTACTGGATCCAGGATTACTCTTGATCAGATTCCGGCATAATTGGATAGTCTTGTGGTAAATTGACTTACACCACTGGGGCCACAGCATGAGCCCATCACTAGCTTGTGCTTGATGTGCAACTGCAGTTACTGAGGATTGGCTAGATGTCTTTGTGAGCTACGAAACAGCTGGATCTGGAGCAATTTGGTACATCTTTTAGCTTTCCTCGGCTATAGGGCGTGCTATAAGGTACTCCCGGTACTCAAAATAACGATACACCATCCAACCGTAAATGGCATGACGATCATCTTGGGCTGAAGACAGTCCGCTATATTTAAGAAGCAAGAATCGCTTTTTTACGATGTTCGATGTCTGTTATTTGTGAAAAAAGTACGCATTTTCTGTTGCTACCAACTCTAACGTAGCTCGGAAAGACAGCTAGGGTATTTTTTTGTCACCTTTCTTCCTTATAATTATACGGACCTCGTTTCGTACGCCATGTGTGCTTTTACTGCAAAAGAGTGTCGGCCAGCTAGTTAGTTGTTTGTTATAACCATGGGAATATGAAGTCAATACAGGCAATTTTGTTATGGGCTGAAAATGTATGTTGTTGCGTATTGCCCTCCATACCGATTGTATGGACATTTGTACCCATTTAATGTATTAGATGAAGTACAAGGGACTGTTTGGTCGTTCTTCGATTGTTGAAGCTCAACAAAGGCGACCTGGGTCCCTCGATATTCGATTAACAAACTACGCCAACTCGTATTAGAACTATGGGAAAAGGGTAACTGTTATTGTATCGTTATAAAGAGTACCCCTGTATAACCACATTCAGCTTGACCATGCCGAGGTGTCGATAAAACCATGTGAATCATAGTTACTAGGAAAGGTATAGTATCATTGTAGGTTACTCTTCTTGTCGTTCCTTGTAACCTCCAGGTAATAACGGATCCTAACCGAAGAACCGATAACAGAACACATTAGAAAGTAACCATTACACTTGGCAATAGAGGCGGGTTCCCGAGTTTACTAATAAGCGAGGCTAATGTTTGTCATGAAACCTCGCTACTACCATGAAACTTGACACTTTACACCCTTTTTGTGAGTGCCACTCTACGCGTTACACACTCTTGTGCCACCTACCTGTAATCGCAATGCTTGTTATGTATCATTTATATTATGTCATTCAGCGTGAATGATTTCATTAGCGTAATCTCGTTGCCGCTCCCGGGTAACGGGGCCATTGCATGTAAATTCTAAGTCTCACCGTCCGTGCCTGGATCTAGTACGGCGCCGCTTTTCTATTTTAAGACCCCTTGCTGGCTGCTCTCGTCAACTTGTTGGCTTTTTGCTCGTCGACAAGTGCATCCTCGCCGAGCTTGTCATCGTCACTGTCTGATGAGCTGCTGGATGAATCCTCGCTCAGGATCCCCTTGTGGTCGCGATAGTTTTGCAACTTGTCGGTCACAAGCATGCCGTGAGCGTCATACAACGAGTGAGGCTTCTTATAAGAAAGCCCGTCGTCGTTAGGGTCAATGTAGTCATCTCCATCGTCGTCGTCTTTCAAAGACATGTAATCGTTCGTTTCAAAGTCGTTGCCCCCTTCGTTCTCACTAAACTCCTTCGCCTTATTTTTGAGTGACGTCATGAACCCACTGGACCCGGAGTTGGCAAGCTGCAGCGACATATAACTGGAGAAATGGTCGTCATCGTCCTCCTCCGACTCCGACTCGTCACTGGACGTGAACTTTATGCTTTTGGTGTCGCGTGCCCCCTTGTCTACCACGTCGATGTCTTCCGTGAACTCTTCCTCTTTGTCCTGGTCTTCGTATCCGTTGCCAATAAGATCGTGATCAACCGTAGGGTCGAGATGCAAACCTGAGTCGAGGTCTCCATCTTCAATCAATTCCCCCGTGCTCTCATCAAAAGTGTTCGAGCCCTCCTCTTCGTCAACGTCGCTTCCACCCAAAATGGCATTGTACTTCTTTCTTGTGTCGTACAACACGTGACTGACATAGTCCTCCCAGATCTCATCCTCGATCTTCTCGTCAATATAGTTGCTGACGGTGTTGATCGGGTAAAGTTGGATGAACTTGACGACTTCCTCCGCGATTAAGGTCAAGTGCCCCATGTAGCCCAATCTCAACCCGCCATTGGATTCCTCGTAGTCGTTGCAGAGCTTTTGTCCCTCGGTGATACGAACGGTGATCTTTCCGGAGTGGAAAATATCGATCGCCAAGAACTTGTTGAACCCGATATCCATGGAGCCGTTCAATACCTGTTGAACAATATCAAAGACAACGTTGTGGAGAAAGTTGTTCCAGGGGAAGTTGAAGAACATCGACAAGATGTTGGAGATAATCTGCGTGTCGTACAACGCAATCTTTAAGTAGTCGCCCACAACGGGATTTTCCCTCATTTGCTCTTCTGTCAAGTTGGCGTTGGCGTGCACTTCCTCGTCGTCCTCGTCGTCCCCACTGTGGAAATTCGAGGAGTTTTCCTGCAAGTTCGCATTGAATGAGTCAATGGTGTCGTTGTAGTCCGCGTCCTCGTTGTGCACACGGCGTTTCGTCTCGTGCTCGAACTTCTTTCTGATTTCTTCCTCCGCCTCAAGACTGGGTTTTAAGTTTTCGGCCGAGATCTCAATAGCCTCGTTGTACTTGAAGCCCACAGGGTCCAACTCCTTCATTTTCTTGCGGAGCTCGTCCCTGACTCTGACCACATCAAAGCCCTTGTTGTCGTTTAGAAGCGCCATGTTGGAACAGTGTAGGAGCTCGGCGATAAGCTCGCAAATCTTGAACCGTTCAAATCCTAGCGGCTCGATTTCGCCGAACGTCGTCTTCAATTTGTTGTTCTCGCTGGCTTGCGTCAACAACTGGTTGAAGTCGCCGATACGTCCCCCAAACACCCGGAGCAAATGTCCTAAGTAAATCGGGTCACGGCCCGTAGGCGGGTGGCTCTCGAGCGTTATATAAAGGACGGGGAGAATGTCGTAGTCGGAGTTGTTCTTGCGGATGATCTCGATGATGATTCCCACGCCGTTGCCCAACGCGTAGCCGCCCTGTAGCATAATGTCGCACAACTTGGCCATCATGTCGTGCGACACCAATTCGCGGGTCAACTCGTTGGGCCCGATTGTGGAGTTGTCCGTGGTGGAATTCGCGGAAATCGTAATGAGTGCCTTCAAAAAGTCTGCTGCCGACGACTGTCTGGCCAACTGCATGTCGAGTTCTGCAGGCGAGAGATTTTCCTCGGACTCCAACGCCTCGACAAGTTTTGGAATTAGGTCCTGGCCCTGGAGGAAGTCGATGATGCCCGTGGAGTTGTCCGGTTTGTCCGTGGAGATGAGCTTCAACAAAAAGTCCATAAGTGGCGGGTTGGCCAAATGGCGAATGAATTTCTCCACCAAGTGCGGCTGGTTCTCGATAAGGTATGTGACCATCTCCTCGCACTTCATGTCCAACAAGTGCTCCATGATCTTCATGAAATACGTGGCCAAGTTGATGGACAATGGCGGTGCAAAGTCGAGAATCGACCACAACTTGTTGAGGTTCTGCGTCAGCTCCATCACGGTGTCTGTGAGCGACCACACGTCTGCACTCAAGATCTCGGCGGCTAAGGTGGCGTAGCGTGTTCTGCGCTCGTCGAACGTTTCTTTTTGTTCCTCCTCGTCGTCCTCGTTGAGGTTCGAGTCTGGCATTTCGTTGTCGCTGCCGAAAGCCAGCGAGCTTTTTTCCTCCGTTTCCTTTTCATCACTAGTCTCGTCGTCGCTTTTGGCGGTTTTTTCGTTCAAGTTGAGCCGGTTCAAACTCTCTTCGAGCTCGTCGCCGGTCAAGCTCTCCAGAATAAGCAAGTCCGCAAGCAAATTGATCACCGCGTCGTCCCTCAAAAATTCAAGGAGCGGTGTGTTGTTAGACATTAATTCCTGGAGCAAGTCACCCTCGTCCAAAAGTTTCAAGAGCGTTTCCGCGGCCGTGGCTGCGTCTTTCTTCTCGTTGGAAATGGAAAAGTTTTCGAGGATCGTCGAGATGTTCGACAACGACGTGAAGCCGTTATTTAGCTTCCAGAATGACGTGGACATGGTGGTGTATAAGGGTACGAATGCGGGGCTCTAGCGAGTTGTATGTTTCGATATTTTTTTAAAAAAGTCAGATTTGCCTGGAGTCTCCGGCTAACTTTTACTTTGGAGATGCAGATGTGGTTGCTGGCGAAACGCAGATGTCCAAGAAGTATCTGGGCTTTGTTCAGCGCTGGGGTACGCTTCGGCTACTTGGGAAGGAAAAACCACGTGCTCGGGTCTTCTGAATAGATTCGTGGCGTCAGCAAAAGAGGGTTTCTTGATTGTTCGCTGAGCGTGCAAGGATGGGCTGACAGGTTGCTTTCGTTGACTGGACAAGACCCACGATGGTAGGTATATGGCACGGTTGGCTCCTTGTGCGTGACGCGATCTAGGCCCGGAGTTCTTCACAGTGTCGTCAGAAATGGGCGGGAATTTCGGCGCAAGTTCCTGTTTTTTTCGTGGTTTCCGTGACCTTCAGCTCCAAGCTCTAGCCGATACTTTTAACGTTGGTTGGACGAAGGATACGGAGCGATTCAGTGCGTCGAGCGCGGATTTTTTTTTTGGCGGTTTTTTGGCGCGGCACGAAGTGGAGAGGCTGGATAGGCTGCCAGAAGAGCGAGGAAAAAGAAAGAGGGAAGGGCTGGGCAGTGGTGGGGGAGCTTTTCGTGTGGTTCTGAGATGTGTGGAGAACGGCGAAAAAGAGAAAAATAAAGTGTGGGCGTGTTGGTGTTTAGTGCCGACTTGTTTGGAGTCAGTATGTGGAGTGACGTCTGGGTAATCTCCGGGCTTGGCAAAGACCGAGACGATCGCGCACACGATCGGATTTAGTTACTCACAGGCAAATGGAGACAGGTATGTTTATGACGGCGCAGAAAAGAGTAGTTTACGATAACTTGGCCTCAGCAGGACTGGGGCGTTTCGCTTTTTACCGGAATAGCGACGCTCGTGGGGAGGGTCTGGACTGTGCACTGGCCACCGAGGCCTCAGCAAGCGAAGGCAGTTGCAGTAGGTACCTAAGTAGTCGTAGAGTAGGGGCAAAAAGGGCGGGATTAGTGTCCTTCTCTATTCTCGCTTTTCTGTGTCAACAAAAAGCAAATATTTGCAAAGTTCGAATTTTGAGCGATGTATTTAATTATCCTGATGAGTCCAGATACTTTATTTTTTTTCCAGTTCCAGAGCCCGCAGCCAGCACCGGAGTGTAAACCTAAAATTGGCACTACGGAGAAAACAGAAAAAGCCGGAATTTACAAAAAAAAAAAAAAACACGCCAAACAAAATCACACCACTAAAACCAGCAAACGGGCCAAAAAACTCCCCTGCCCATTCCAGTCTCCACTTGCACCAGATCTCAGCCTGGCACTTCTCGCGCGCATGTGCAGGCCGTCCTCCGCCAGAAAATTATTCAAGCTCACCATCTAAATCTGTAGTCCACCATCAAATGTTCAAGGCTGCGTTTTTGCGTGGTGCTCGCCACTTGTCGCTTTCTGCGCCACTCCGGTCGGCCGCCGCTGCCGTCACGGAAACTCACAGCGCAGTCACGAAATCCTTGCCCGACTTGCGTGCGTTGAAGTTCGACTCCAACGGGTCCAAAGATTTGTATGCCATTTGCAAGATCCACAACATGCCATATTTGGTGACCAAAGGCGATAGGCTCGTTTTGCCCTACAAGATCAAGGGCCACAATATAGGGGATGTTTTGAAGCTCACACAGGTGACCACCTTGGGGTCCAGAAACTTCACGTTCAATGACGACAAAGGCATTCCAGAGGGTGCATTTTCGTTGACGGCGACGTTGGCCGAAATCACCAGGGAACCGCTTTATCACGTGTACAAAAAGAAACCCAGATGCAGAAGACTCAAGACGCTTGACGTGGAGCCATACCAGACGCATTTGGTGATCAACGAGTTGAAGGTGAACTAGCATTGTATATAGTAATGGATAACAACAGAGGCAAAAAGAGGCAAAAAGTAGGCGTGGTTAACAGGTACGAGAGGCATAGTATTCTGAGGCACGAACAAACAATGTAAGTTCACGATTTTAAAAAAACTTCTTGCGGGTGCCCCACAATTCCAAGGTATAAGAACATCCCCTATCTGTTGACCATTCTGGTCGAGTTGCTTTTGATGATTTCGCTGAGCCTTGTCTGGTGGAACTGGAATCCTGAATCCACCTGCATGAACTCGTGCTTCAACAACTCGGCCGCAGTGGGCCGCTTTTCCGAGTCGATCGTGAAACACTTATTCAAGAAATCCCTTGCCTCTTGGCTGATGTCGGTGGGAATTGGCGGTGCTAGCTTGGTCTTTCCTAGTTTATAGATTGCACTCACGACTGCTTCGTTGGACCAGGGCCGCTGTCCAGCAAACATCTCGAGCATGACACAGCCTAGCGACCAGATATCGACTTTGGCACTGTAGCCCTGCTTTTTTTCCTCGACCATGCTGTGGATGACTTCCGGCGCCATCCAGAACACTGTGCCCTGCATCGACATCTCGGCATTGTTGCTGTAGATGTCCTGGGATCGTTTCGAAATCCCAAAATCCGAGATCTTGCACACCCCATCTATCTCAAGAAGAAGGTTGTCTGCCTTCAAGTCGCGGTGGAGAATGCCGTTTTCGTGGAGGTACTTCAACCCTTCGAGCACTTGTCTCGTGATGAACTTGACCAACGGCTCGTCAAACTTTCCGTAAGACTTGAGGCACGACGACACAGACCCACCAGCCACGTACTCCAAGAACAAGCTGTAGGTCTGTTTGCTCTGCTCGAAACCCAAGTACTGCACAATGTTGAGGTGGTCCAAGTCCTTCATAGTTTCGACCTCTTTGTGGAACGCGTCCACGCCGTCGGAGTTGGCCTGACTTTCACTGACATTCACCTGCTTCACCGCGAGCATTTCTCCGGTGGTCACGTTAAGAGCCAAGAAAACAGATCCGAACGAGCCGCGCCCAATGAGCTCACCCTTGACCCATGCAAACTCCTCATACGACTTATTGGCCACCTTTCGGATTCGCCCCACAAAGCCCTTTTCGATATCGTCGGACGTCACCTCCACCACCTTCTGGCCCCATAACTTGGTGTTGGTTCTGGCAAGCGCACTGCCTATCTGGGCCACGTGTTCCTTGAACTGCTTGGCCGATTCTTTGACCGCTTTCTGGCTTGCCAACCGTTTCCTGTGTGCCTCATTTGCCACTGCTCTGATAGTCTTCATGCGGCGACGGAGACGAGGACCATCTCCGTAAAACACCTGATCGTCAGACTCCTTTTCAGGGTGCACGGGGGAGAGGTTAGCGTTGGAGAAAGTCCTAGAAATGGGTGGTTTTCGCAACGGTTTCGAAGTGTGGTCGGCTATCGGTGCCGTGCTTGGAGAATCGGGATATGCGTCGATGATCGGTTTGTCCAAAATCGTATTTGGGAAGTACCGCTCAAGATTGTCGTACAACTCGTCTACCGAGGGTCGCATGGTCATGCTTTCGGGAACCAACTCGTTACCAAGACTCGGGGCCCCGGGAAACTCCTTATTTTTAAGCCCAAGATCGTCCTTGCTCGCCGCATTCCCTGCTCTTGGTAGTGGCTTAAAGAACACCTCGTCATCGCTCTGTTCGTTATCACCAGGAAGCTCAAGACTAGGAGCGTCGCTGAAGTCAAATTTCTTAGCAGGCTGCACATTCGATCCATTTGCCTGCGAGCTGCGGAACGAGTCAATGCTGTCACTGGAAAAGTTATAGTACTCCAGGCGGGTCGAGCCGATCAGGTGGCCCAAACTGCTGGTACTTTTCTTCTTGCTTACCTTTAGGGAATTGGACGCTGTGGGAGGTGGCGGTGCCTTTCTGCGGGCCACAAAACTAGACCCTTTCTCGAGGTCCAGTGCAGACGAAAGCGCACGTGACGCAGGCACACCTGACTTAAAACTGGTGGCTGACGGAGAAGTCGATTTTTCTTCCTTCAAGGAATGGATGGTCGATGCTGAGATCGGCGATATGGCCGAATCTGTGACGGACGACGAGTAGATATTGGGAATCAAGCGAGGTGCCTTGTTTTCGGTGGAGTTCAATCTGCGCTTATCGAAGTCGATTTCTCGGCCCTCCCTGCGTACCACAGAGAAGGAACTGGGAGACTGCTTCAGGGAGTCACGCGCGGATTTAGACTCCGCAGAGGAGGGTCCCAATGCCACGGGCTGCGAGGTGTTGATGAGCGGAAGACCCCGTTTGTTGAGGTTCGGAATTCCTGCACTGTTCAATCTTTTCAGCTGTGGAATGGTAAGGTTCATGGGGTACGGTCCCGCAATGCGGTCCAGGTTTGCAAACATCGGCGGGATATCCGGGTTGGACGGCTGCCGGTTTTTGCACATTTCCTTGAAGTTCATGTAGTCGATGCTTTTGTCGCCCGTCTGCTGGAGCATGTACTGCGGCGTGGCAGGGTACATATTTCCGCCAGATGTGTCGAACGACTTGGAGTCTGAGGACGTGCTCGAAAAGGTGTTCACCTGGTTCGGAGACCCGAAGTTCTGCTCCAATCTTAGCTTAGAGACCAATCCCTGCAGCAAGACAGACGCCAATAGTTCGTCCGGTAACGCGGCCCCGTAACTGGCGTTGAAATCAGTCAAGTGGTAGGTGATGGTGCCAATGTCGAGCATCTCGAGTTTCTGGAGAAACATCTTTTTCAACGCTGTGAGATCGCTCAAAAGTGTTGAGTCGATAGTGCAGGGAACGTACCAGATGTTGTCTCTCGTGAGCAAAATGGAATGACCATCCTCATCTTTTTTGGTTTTGATTGAAACCGGAAGAAATTCCTGGCTCACTAGATCCTCGAGCTCCACTTTCTGCCACATTTTGGAACTGGACACGGGCACGACCCCCATGCTTTCCTCAGACGCCACCACGTGCAAGCTGCGCACGGAATTTGGCGATTTGGCCTCGTCTACATAGATAGGCAACGAGCCCTGCGAGCCCTGGCGGTGCGTGAACGAGGTGTCGGGCAGCTTTTGGCCATGGTCTTTTTTCTGGAGCACATTTGGAAAAGTGCTGCTCAAACGCTTGGACTGTTTGCTGGAAGAAGGGTTCGAATGGACCTGCTTGACGATACCAGCTGCCTTTTCGCCGCCGTATTTGCGTAGTGTGCTCAAAATCCCACTCTTTTTGAACCCTAGATTGTTCAGTCCCAGGGATGCTTCGCCTGTGGACTTAGACTGCGTCTCCTTCGCGGTTTCACCCGACATCAAGCGGTTGTGCTTGCGGAAGAACTTGACGTGCTCCTTGGGCGGTTTCGGGTTACCCGGATCGATGTACGAAAACGGCCGTTGCTTGGTGGGTATAGTGGGGGCCTGCTGCGTCCACAAAGTCGATGATGATTTGCGGTTTTCGAGCTTATTGTAGAGTTCGGCGTCCAGAAGCGCCTGCGATGGTACGTACCCCGCATTTACCTCGAGATCCTGAGTTTCGGAGCCCAATAAGCTGATAAAGCGGTCTACAATGTGTGCACTTCCGTCTGGACCTAGCGTCTGGCTGAGCTGGCGCCACACCACAGAAGACGAGTCGTAGTTTCCCAACTCCAAAAAGCGGTTTCCTGAGATCTCGTTGCGCCTAAACGTCTCCTTCCAAGATTCGGGAAAACCGTGCATGTCGAGCCAGATGAGCACGTTGTCCATGACCCAGCGGCTAGAAAAACTCAGCGAGCTGGCCTGAGTGCTCATCACGTACCGCACGAACCGCTGCTGGTGGTTATGTGAAGAAGTGAGAGTGGAGGAAGACGTCAGGGAAATATTGGAGGACTGTGAGTCCTGCCGGTCATGTGACGGCTGTTGTTTGAAACCGGAGCTGGGGCCCTCACAGGGGTAGTACTTCTCAACAGGCGCGTTCTGGAACGCTGGAGTCGATAGTGGGTAAGTTCTGGTGTCATTCAGCTTTGGCTCGTTTAGTGCGAGCAGACTCAGGCTGTGCTCGTACGTGCTGATGATCAGGCCAATGGCGTTCGAGTTAATCGAGGTGATTGATTTCGGCGGCAGTGCCTGCTGCTCGTCCACCGGGTACGGCGGCGAAACAGTAGCAGTGCTTAAAGACTGGGGTATAAGTGGTTCCTGGCTTTGTACCATTGCCCTGTTTTGTGGCTCCGCCGTTTGTGGCGCTGCGCGAGGCACGCCAAAGTGGAACGTCTCCTTAGCCGTCGCAAACTGTGTTCGGGCAGGCAGCACCTGTAGTACGGAGTCGTCTGCCTCGGAAAAGCTGAACAGATTTCCGAGGGGCGGTGGCAGCTGCGTTTGTGGCATGGCTTTGCTGATATTACCAGAATCGTGCCCGGGGCTCGGGGTCAGACGCTGCGGCGCCAAATCGGCATTCTTCGTGGCGGTGGGCAAGCTGCTGTACCGTCTGTTGGGAGGAAACTGCGAGCGCACGCGACTGACGGACCGCGAAAGACCCATTTTGGCACTCCCACCAGGGTTCTCGAACTGCGGAAAAGCGGGCTCATTTTGGGGGTGATTTTGGTGATTGTGGTTGCGAGGCTCGTGTTGAGTATTGCTCTGGTCGTGGCGAAAACTCACCGCGTGGTTCGGGTTTTGCTGTGCACTGGGCGTGGACCCGGAACCTGCACTGCTCGCCACGGCTGGCCCTCTGAAAACAGGACTGTGTGGACTCAGAAGCGTCGAATCCGAGAACGACGCCGCGAGCGGCTCCCGAAAATCAAAGCTGTCGGGGCTCTCGCCCACAGGCGTGTATTCCACGGTTTTGTGGCGGCTTTGGCGCTGCACTATATCGTCGGAAACCACCCGTAGAGGCCCCAGTGTGCGCAGCGTGTCCAGCCGGTCCAGCCGGTCCAGAAGCGTTTCGGGGGGCGACCTGATGCGGTTGGCGTCGTAGGTGACCGAGCCGCGCTTGCCGGGAAACATGGGGGCGGTGCTTTGGGGGTGCTGGGGGATACTATGTGGTGTATGTGGACCGCGTGGGTCCAGGATAAGTATCGGTGGACTGTGATGGGTGTCTGGGCCTGGCGTGGGGCGCGGGTGCTGGAGTAAATAGGGCCAGGTAGGGCCAAGGGCCAGAAGCACACATTAAGAGGGGCACGAAGAGGCAGAGATGGAGGCAGTATCAGAAATGTGGTCTCCGAATAATGATCACCGCAGTGAAAACTATAGGATACTCTTTTTACTTTTTATTTTTTTGGCCAAATCTATATTTTATCTGACCTGTAGTGACTGATGCTTTGCAGGGCCCACGCGCTCGCTCTGCGGCCTCGCTCTGCTTGGCCCTGGCCCCAAACAACACTGCCTTCACAACCAGCTTCATTACCCAGAAATAACAAGAACCACAACAGCCATGCCATGAAACCCGTTCCTGTTATACTAGACGAGGCCCTAGAAAGCCTTCATGTGCTCAGCACCTTCTCGGCGGACAACTTGCCCCATTTCGAGCAGTGCCTATTCCGGCTGTGGGCCCTTCTATCTACATTGTTAGAGACCCCGGCACAGCTTTCACCATTCCTATTATCTTCGAATGTTTTCCCCACGCTCGAGCTCTTCACCAGCAACACACTAGAATCTGAACGACGTGAAGTCGACTTCACTTACTCAGATATTCTCCTGTTTATTACCAATGGTCCTGGCGCCAATCAACACCGGGATTTCTCTTCCCACATTTGCGAGATTCAGTCAATTCTAGCGGACAGAATCGAGGAAAACGACACAGCAATACAAGCAAACACGTACTCCCCAATTGCCTCCGAACTCTCCCACTTCATCCTGAGTTTAGAACGCTCACACACTATCGCAGAGCGAGAACTTACAGAGTACATCGCCAGGTGTTTTCTATACGAAATAGCCTACGTCTCCTCTTTGGACTCTCTGGCAGTTTCCGACATTGACGACGAAGTGGACACAGATAAGCTAGTGCTGGCCATTGGCACGTATTCTCAGAAACCGGAGGGCTTTGCCGCTTCTCCGAGGCACTCTCTCCCCTTTTCTCCAACGGAGCCCTTGAATTTTGTAAGTTCAGATCCGCGTCTTAATAAGCTATACAACATTTACCTCCAGTTGGCGCTACACAAGTCTTCCCCGGGCTCATACGAAGAAGTCTTACCGTATGTCAATGTCATGGTGTCATTTTATAAGGCACACGCAAGAATTGAAGGGTTTGAGATAAACAACCTGAGCCAGAGGGACGAGCAACTACTCAACTTCCTCTGCGGGTCTGATATTTACCCTGGCATTGTTTCCACCCCCTTTCGTGAACACGCCATAAAAATACTCACGAATCTGGACGAACTTAGTCTGGGAGTCTCTGTCGATTCGCATATTTCTGACGATTCCAACCTGTCGCCAGTGTCTGAAACTTTCCAACAAACAGAAATTCTCGCGCTCGTGGCCGATTTCGAAACCGTTGTTTCTACTTTAAGTGAGTATGACCCTCTCGATAACTCGTTGCTTTTGGCGTTTCGCACCTACATCTCGCTAGTATACGTCCTTTTTCCAGAGTTGCCCACAATTAAAGACTTCCGCTTCATCGACAATGTCGTCAATACTATAGCAGCAGTGGTGGAGTACCTGGCGTTGGAAGACCATGCAAACGACACTATCGGCGACATTCTCTACAGCATCCGCGAAATTCAACACACGCTATTGGAAATTCTGGACCTGCTGACGCTATTGATGCGACTCACGGTGTCGGAAACGGCGAATTCGACATCCTTTGCGCGATCTTACCTTCGGAAATGGAACAGGCAAACGTTGATTGCGAGCCAGCTACGGATCATCTACGAGGAGGAATATATACCTAAAGCGGAGAAAAGCCGCCTCGGTGTGGCATTCAGAAAATGGCAAAGAAAAAGTGCAACCTTCAGCCAGTTGCTGCTGGAAGCAGAGAGCTACTGCAACAAAAAGCAATTGTCCACCCACTTCAACGAGCGCTGGATCAAGTCGTTGATACGCGTCATCGAAATGAACGGCCAGGTGGAAAAAGTCACGATGACAAAGTTTCTCCAAATCTGGCGAAATAAGCTTAATGATACGCACAAGTTGGAAGTGGTGCTGGACGCCCATTTCGACGGTGTATGTGTTGCAAAAGTATTCAGATTCTGGAAACTGAAGCATGAGTATGTGCTAAGTCTTGAGAACTCCACTGAGTTAAAGACCAAGAAAACCCTGAACTTGCTACTAAGAAACAAAGCGTGGGGGCACTGGAAACTGAAACTCGAGGAGCTGCTGTCCGATGAGCTTTTCGAAATCTCCCTATTTGAGAAACTAGCAAGGCTCAGCCAGCAGTCTCGAATGTTTATTCTCAGGAAATACTTCACGTTGTTGATGTCTCGATCTGCCAACCAGAAAGCTTTGACCAAGTTTCAAAAAAGCAGAGGACTTTTCCTCAAAAAACATTTCTTTGGCATCTGGAAAATCAAAAAGGATTTGACCAATGTCCAATCTGTGGTGGCCCACGACCGTCTTCTTTCGTTGAAACGGTCTGCCTTTGACTGCTGGTACGACCAGATGAGGAGCAGGATACTTGCAGACCACACATTGAGAAAAACACTACTAAGGACATACTGGAAGCAATGGCAAATAAAGCAAGAAGAGGCCGATTTTCAGCAATCGCAGGCGACCAAAAAGAAGGCAATTCACTTCCAGAGATGGCGTCTTCGCTACAAAAGCGCTGGCAAGATACGAAAAACAGACGTGAAAACGGTAAATTCTGTCTTTTCCGCGTGGAGAGAGCGAACGCAGAAAGTGTGGGATAACGAGGAGATTGCACACTCTACTCTCAATAGGTTTGCCACCAGTGCAGCTTTGGAATCCTGGAGATCGACAGCTGCCACAGTCAACGAGATGAAAGTCGTAGCAGATCTCAATTTCCAGCGCAAGTACTTCAACACCATCTGGAAGTCATATTCGCAAATTCAGAGCTTCAAGTCCACAGCAGACCAGCTTGCACACCCGTACAGTTTGTACGAAAAGTTACTACTCAAAGCGACTCTACGAAAGTGGCAGGATGCGTACGTTTCGAAGTACGAGGAAGAGGCTAGCCATGCAGTGACTTATTTTCAAAAGGAAGTGCGAACTCGAGGAACGCTTCTGGTGTTCTTCAACCACTGGAGGCGAAAACACGAGCTGTTGAAGAGCCACCAGGCGTTGCTTGAGAAAAACCTCCTGTTTTTCAACAACACCAACATCTTGAAAAGCGAATCCTTGATGCACTGGATAGACGTGAGCAGGACCCATGCCCGAGCAGTAGAGGAAAGCGAGGATTTCTACAGAGCCCTCCTCCATAAAAAGTTCCTCTTGGTGTGGTACGAGAAATACGTGACCAAAGCCAGGCACTTGTCCGACATTGCCGACGATCTACTCAACAAAAAGGAGTTCAACCACATGGTGGAGCTCTTGCGCAAATGGAACCTCAAGTTCACTAAAAACGTCCGGAGGAACCAGCAAACGTGCGATATGTTTGTGGAGAAATGGGAGCGCCATAACTTGAAGTCGCTCTTTGAGTTGTGGCTCTTCAAAGCACGCAAAAGGGCGACCGTGGATGAGTACGCCGAAGCCAATGCCACCTTTGGCAGCAATACGTCTCCACTTTCCCGAAAATTTCCGGGGTCAACGGCGTCTCTAGAGTACTTGGATGGTGCTTCTTATTTGTATACGCCGGTCAAAAAACAGGTGTCACGACTGCCTTTTACACCAGCCAAAACCACGAGCCCCACGCGTCTCCAGGAAACCAACCAGAAGATGAAGTCGACCAAAATGGACGCCTTAACTAACCGGTACAAATTGGCCAACGGCGAACGAAGTCACATGGCCAGGCTAGTCCGGTCTAATTCCACGTCCCTCCCTCCACCAGGATCGAACATTAATGCACGAATGCCACGTCCACCCCCAGCGCCCAGATTTGATGGGTTTTCTAACCTAGAAGCCGGGCCAGAGGCAGTTTCGTCGCCTGAGGATCCCGGTTTACAAAGATTGAACCGATCAGAACGATCCGGCGAATCAGAGGATCGAGTTCTTGAAACAGCAAAGCGACTCCAGAGAATCAAGCCGGTGGTCATTCCACAGAAAAGCCCAGTGTCGGAGTTCAGGTACTCTCCAGTTAGCAAATTGAGAGAACGGCTCCAGGCGCGAGCAGATTCTGTGCAAAGTCCGTCTGTATTTGAATAGGGGCGATTGTTGGTTTTCTGTAGAGATTGTGTGATTCTGTGTGGATATTGAGGACCCCTGGGTATTAAGAGGATAAGTGAATACTAAGTGGAGTCGCTTCGCTAGCTACTTTACAAAACGGCTTTACAAGTTCCTAGCGTGATTTGGCTTATAACGTGATCTGGGTAAATAGAAACTGACTTCAAGAGGCGCAAGAACACAAAAATAATAGAGGTGAACGTAGAGAGCCGTCCGTCTTAGTGAAGAATCTACGTCTTGGGAGATTCGAGACTCATTGAGTATCGGCAAGAAAGAGATACGGTGGACGTTCGAAAGCGTTTCTAAAACCCCCATGAACCAGGGGCATGTGGAAATTGGAACTTCCATAGAACTATGTACTTCCATATGCTAGGATGATTTCTCCACTTGCAAATATCCAGCACTGAGAGCACTAGTAGTTTGAAAGTTAAAGGTCTTTTTTCCACTTCCACGGTTTTGGACGTTGGTTACACCCTCCGTTTGCCAGATTCCGTTCCCAAAGATATCTAGCACTAAGGCCGAATGGCCAGTACTTGGGCACCATTTGTAACTGGGAAAGAAAACGCTTTGACCTTTTTTCCTTGAGAGTCTTCCGGTTTGCTTCTCTTGTGTTGTCGAATTGAGCCGATATATCTATATACTGTGGACCATAGAGAACGCAGAGCAAGACATGGAGGGATTGTTGGACGGCTTTGGAAGGGACCTTTCAATCTTATCCTGAGTTTTGCTTTCCATAGATACTATGAGTACGCTTACTGTTACCTCATGATCACGACCCTTCCAGATGCTGCAACATCCAAACTAACAGACATGAAAATATTTTACCGAAACGAAAGCAGCCACCTTTATTTTTTCGTCCTTCTCGGTCTTGAAGTATAATGCCTGATATTATGCGAGTTTACTACTTAGCTATATGAGCGAGCTACGGCTAGCACGTTGGAGTGCCTTTTAAGCATTGGGATCTGATGTTTTTTGTTCTTGTTTTTCTCAGATTCTTTCCCACGTATTTATTTGTGTTCATGTTCGTCCTTTTTGAATCCCGTATTCCTCTTGGTGTCGTAGACGGTGGGTCTCCTATGGTACGAGATATCAGGCGAGGTACCGCCAACTGCCGCGTTGCGCCAGCAGCCGGAACGGCTTCCGAACTAAGCAAGATCAGAAACGGGGCTTATCCAAAAGCAGCCTCCCGTTTGCACCCCGTGAGTCTGCGTCTCTGTTGCACTGTCTGCCACTTGCCTTGAGTATTCGGCGTAGAAGGAGAAACTGGTTGCGGTGGCGATGAGGCGTTTCTGAAAGATGCAACGTGTCCCTTGTAGGTTTTGAAACTGGACTTCTTGAGGGCTGAGTTCTTGCTTTCAGCCGACTGCAGTTCTTAATGATACGAGCGATATCGAAGTCTTCAATCACCGCAGTACAATCGCTGTTTCAGGAGCAGAAAGAGTGTGCTTTTTTGGGGCCAAAATCTGGATCGAGTTCCAAGCAGGTGTGGTATCTGGGATCTTGATTGGCAAAGCAGTGAGATGCTCGATACACCCTGAAAACACAACCGGCTCGGGAACAGAGATGCAAATGATTTCACTTCTATTAGGTCTTTCAGCTAGCTGTGAGAACTGGAAGTTTGTAAAGACGTTTCTTTGTCTAAACCGAGGAGCTGGAAGGCATCGTCGTCGAGCTCTTCCAACACCTTGTAGGGTTTTCAAAGGTGTAGAAAAGACCTGGTGCATTCTTTGGCCCTGTGGCGAAAGTCGTAGTATAGGAGGAGGAAACGTCTAGAGTCAAAGGCATCTTGGCCTTTTCCTCGAGCTTGGTTACATTTTCGGGCTGCTCAACCCAGGGATTACTACGCTTTCTGCCCTGGACCTGCCACCCAGAAGTGGGGATCCCGTATGGCGCTTTCAAGGGCGCAGGGACCTTCCTCCAGAGCTCTGGGGTTTCTACTGGCGGCCCACTTTGCACGACCTCCATGTCAGGCATGCCTTCCGGCCGTGTTACAATCTTGGTTTGAGTCTTAGAACGCACCATAGTGACCTTAGAGCCAGTGCTAGGAGAACCTGGCCAATCTACCTTTCCTGGCTTGTTTAATCGAATTTACCATGGCCAAGGTCTTGCAAGAGAATCTTGAGATATTCAGATAAAGTTTAGAAATACGAGAGCAGTGGAACAAAAAGAGGCCGGCAACGTGTTTCTTGCCAGTGATTGCAGTAGATGAATTAGATTCATTTCTGGGTTTGGCCGCCGTTCTTGACTTTGATCGTTTTCTGGTACCGAAGCCGAACTTGAGCTTGAGATTTGCTGCTATCAATCGGAATAAAAACGGGGAAGTGCGGCGTGCGCTCCCGAAAATCAGCTGGAGAAGTCTAAGGAAGATCATGAGGTTAACAGTCATGTAGCGTCGAAATTCAGTGGTTGAGAAGAGAAAAAGAGCCTCAGAAAAGGGAGCGAACCCTCTCTTATACAAGAGATTTGTGTTTCTGGTCGGAAACGGCAGGCCGCAGGATCTGCGAATCGAGTATGGGGTGAGGCTTGCTAACTTCCGAGTAAGACAAACCGAGAAATATAGGGTTTGTAATCCTGGTCTCTGCTCTTGGAACAAGTCATCGGAAAAATTTCGGAACATCAAGATCTGGAGCAAGCATGGAAAAGAGCTGAGTAGCACACCTCTTCCATCGAGCTTGTCCTATCCTCTTTCATATCCTCTTTCATATCCTCTTTGATATCCTCTTTCATATTTTCTTTCTTTTCCTCAATCTTTTCCTCTTTCCTCCCCCCTTCTTTTCCTTTCTCTTTCCTACCCTCTTCCCGCTTTCTTCCGTTGTGCGAGCTTATCTGAGCCATCTGCTCTTAGAGCTCGTCGAGCCTCTCCTCCACAGAATCCTCAATCCTATTTATCTGCTCGTTCACAGACTCACGAATGTCCTGAGGGTCGATCTGTTTGTCCAACTGCTCCTCGTATTCCCTCATTATCTCCTCTACGCCCTCCGCCGTTTCCTCTTCAGGGCTCTCGAGAATGGTTGGCATCCGGTCTGGTGCAGTGCGCTTGTACACGTGCAAGTAGTTCTTCAACACCACGGCGTTTTTGACAAACGCACTGAGAGTCTTGCACTCGCCCTTCTTCAATTCGGAAAACACCGAAGTCACAAAATGGGACCTGAACTTCTCGTTTCTCATAAGAAGCTGAATGCCTTGAAATACGCCACGCACATTGACTCCAGCAAATGCTGGAATCAGCGTGAGCCGGTCCCAGTGCGCAGAATCGTAGATGACCAAATCCGACGCGAGGGGCTGGTCCATGTCCTTGTGCGTGATCAAGTAGTCCACCAGGTTCCAGATTTTCGCCAACGCATGTTCTGTTTCGGTCTTGTCGAAAATTACGTTGGGGCGGTGGAGCTCTGTGAAACGTGTGATTCCCGTCATACACGCGGGCACATCCATGTGCACTGTGATGATGGACTCGGTTGATTTCTCAGAAATAATACCATTCACGTAGGTTATGGCTGCTCCTCCTGGGTAGTTGTAACTAGAGGCATACGCCATGAATGAGGATATGCCCAAAGACGCGACAGTGCTTCCGATCATCAAAACCACAAGGAGCTTATAGGCAAACTGCGCAGACTTGGACCAGAGATGGGCAAATCCGTGGCTGGCCAATAGCGTGAACACGGGTGCAATATAGACAATGAAGCGCCACTCTTTATGAGGCTGGAACGACATCACCAGAACAAACAAGACGGCAGAAATCGCCAAAATGCGCAACGAGTTTCTCGCGGGGTGCGGCACAACGTTGCCTTGTGTTTTCGCCACTGCACTGGAGCCAACAGGGTCCCTCAAAAGACCGATGATCGCAAGCAAAATCACTTGCGGTGGTCTGAAGAAGTTCACGATATACTTGGAAAAGTACGCAGAGTACGGCTCTGTGCCCCATTCCACGGACCTTCCCTGGACCACGTTGAAGAGAAACGCCTGCAATTCAGGTACCGTCGCAGTGCCCCAGAAGTACGAGTCCACAGTATAGGTCAAGGCAAGACCCACGATGGAGCCCGCCGCCAACATGAAGACACCCTGGAATATGTTGGACTGGCCAAAAATAAGAGACGACACGAGTGCGATAGCCGTGGCGAAAACACCCACCTCCAACCTGAAGACGACACCCGAAAACGCAAGCCACGTGAGCCCACTGAGGTCACCCGCGACTAGTTTGCTTAGGCCAAAATTGACCAAGGGCAACGCAACGAAATTGGGCAAGGTGCGCGACGCGTAGAAAACCAAGTGGAACTGCGCCAAAAGCGAGAAGCTGTAAAAAAGGGCGCCCGCGGTGTTTCTGCTATTGGTTTTACTGATCCTCCCGATTTTGCCCATGCTGTTCCGCAACCTGAGGAGGCCCCACACATTCGCAAGCGCCAACACTGCTCTGGCCACGATTTGCACGCGCAACTGCGAGTTTTTGTCGTCCGCAAGCAAAGACTTGCCTGTGACAAGCGTGTGGAAAAAGTCGATTACTTTCACGGCGCCCGCGATGGCCACGCTGCCCACAAACGTTCTGGGCACCACCCCTGGAAACTCCTTGTGGTCGTAGTTGTCTAGCACCAGCGACGGGAACACACCGTAGTTGAGAATATCGTGGATCGCCTGGAGGTTGAAGGATTCTTCCACCTTGGAGTATGGCGCAAGGAGCAAGTGGAGGAGCACGACGGCCACCAACACCAGGTCAAGAAGCCGGGTGTATTTCATGGGAGATGAATGCTATGATACCGTTCTCAGTGATCACCGTCTGTGTTGAAGTTATGTGTTCAGCGACAGTATATTCGCGGAACAATATTTAAATCGCCAGCGAAACGTCATCATTTATATGGAGATCGCGAACCACCAGCTGATGGCCACCATTGTGCAGATGCGCGCCGTGCACTGGCGCGGCGATCAAAACCACTTTGGGGAAGTGGCGCCAGTGCGAAGTGCGGAGTTGACAAGCTGAGAACCACAAGCCAGGGAGAAACAGTGCGGGACAGAACGAAACTCGCGCATCCCATCAACCAACTCACTGCCATCACTACCATCACTGCCATCACTGCCATCACTACCATCACTACCAAGACTCCCACGACTAGGTGAGGATTATTAATACCAACACCATGGACATCGCAGACTCCATTCCGGACTTGGTCGAGGAGCTTCCCGCGGACTTCACCGTCGCGCCGCAGCACTTGGCCACGCTCCAGGACACCGCGACTTACGAGCCCAAAAGCCAAAAACCCAAGAAGAAGATCCCCGTCACCATCGTCACCGGGTACCTCGGGTCGGGCAAGCTGACGCTCCTACAAATGGTGGGGCGCACCAGCAACAAGCGGTTGGCGATCATCCTCAACGAGTTTGGCGATACCGCGGCGATCGAGAAATCGGTAACCATCCAGGACAAAGACCAGGGCGCGGTGCAGCAGTGGCTCGATTTGGGCAACGGGTGTCTCTGCTGCACGGTGAAGGACAACGGCGTGTTGGCGATCGAGAACCTCGTCGAAAACTCCCAGGATAGGATAGACTATATCTTGTTGGAGACGACGGGCGTGGCCGACCCCGCCCCCATAGCCAAGATGTTCTGGCTCGACGACGCGTTGGCATCCAGCGTGTACATCGACGGGGTGGTGACGGTGGTGGACGCAAGCAATATCCAGAAGTGCCTCGACGACGTGGGCGGCCACTGGCACCGACAGAACGGGCACCTTTTGGAGGATGTGACGGAGGACCAGGAGGAACAGGCGGAGGACCAGAGTGAAGCCCAAAAGGAAACCCAAAAGCAAGCCCAAAAGCAAGCCCAGCTTTTGCGCGAGGGCCTCACCACCGCACACCTCCAGATCGCGTTGGCAGACTGCGTGCTCCTCAACAAAGTAGACTTGGTGGACCCACGTGCAATTTCCGAAATCACCTCCAGAATCAGACAGATCAACGCACTGTCTCCAGTGCACACCACCAGTTATGGCGACATCTCCTTGGACAAGATCTTGGACTTGCACGCATTCGAGGCATCCGGCGAGAAGGTCACGCGTCTGATCAGTGCAGCCTCAGACATGGTGTACCACGACGACCGGATCGGGACGGTTTCTGTGGAGTTTCCCTTTTTCAAAAGTGCTGAGGGGTTTGCGCAGGTGGAGCTGTTTCTACAGAAGGTGCTCTGGGAAGGCACAGTGTGTGGCAGGCCAGTCGAGGTCCACAGGCTAAAGGGCATTCTTGTGTGTGGAGACGATGTGCGTGTAGTACAGGGGGTGAGGGATACGTACGATGTGATTGAGAACGGTACGTTGCATCCGGACATCGCGAAGAATAAGCTTGTGTTTATTGGGAAGGACTTGGTGAAGTACGACTTGGAGCAGGAGCTCGGGGGGTACTTGGGAGGGGGGACTTGAGAGAGGATTGGGAGATGACTTGGGAAAGTTCTTGAGAGTATTACGAGAATACTACAGATGGCACTGGAAAAGGTACTGGGAAGAGTACTGTGAGTTGGGGATGCTAATACTATTTTTGGGCACTGTCATCCGCCATTGACATGGCGAAGGATTCATCAATGACTTGAATTTCTCCGAAATTGGATCTTCGCCGTCCTTCAAATGGCAGCAATAAACTAGTCAGAATTGACCGAGTGCTGCAAAGAAAAGCTCTATAAGGTGTCAACAGGTTTGTCATTATTACGTTGGCACGACAACCCCGATTCCTTTAATCCAAGCCTTCCATCTTGTCGCTCGACCAAGAGACGTGATCATACACCCCAATTGAATGCAAGTGTTTTCCAATAGATTCGGGGATGCGGGAGGGACTACCTCGCTCTGGTCTGGTTCTATAAAGGAGACAGCTACAGTGTTAACTTTGACTGGACCTCTACGCTACAAGCCGCGCAAGCTTGTTTCGAACAAAATCCTACCTAGAGATCGATAGCCATTGTCTGATTCTTCCATGGGATACGGCAGAATACTGCCGCCACAAGTACGATAGATCTAGTGTGGGGTAGCTGGGTTTATTAGCGAACGCGAGAACTGGCCGAACGCTCGACAAGATAGCGAGGCGCCAAAACGTTCTCTTTCTTGAAACGACTGCTCCCTCACTCCTCATTGCGAAGACCTAAACTCTTGAAGAACTAAAGAGAAAAAACGGAGCAAGGGAAAAAAGAATAAAGCCCAGTATTTCTCCACGACTGGCACTGTCACCTGCCAACCTGGAGCGCGCGTTTTTCGCACAGAGAATTTTGGCCATCACTCACCTCACCATTCTCACCAAACACTCCACCATAGAAACCACCTATGAGTGACGAAAAAAAACCGGCAGAACCCGTAAAACCGGCAAAACCGGCCAAGAAAAGCTGGTCTAACCCGGCACTCCGGGCGATGGGCGTGCCCAGAATCTCGCTTCCCGGGCGTAATTGGATGATCTTCTGGACCGTATTGGGCTCTGTTGGAGGAGGAATTTACTACGACAAAAAACAACAGAAGGCCATTCGGGAGAAGTACATGAAGCAGGTGGAGGCGATGGGCCAGGAAAAATACGGCACGGACCGTCTCCCCCGCAAACTCTCAATTTTTATTGCACCTCCGCCAGACGATTTTCTCGAGGAATCCATGCGCCATTTTCGGCGCTACATCAAGCCGATCTTGAACGCGGCGGCTATCGACTTTGAGGTGTACACTGAGAGCAGACAGGGCGACATTCGCTCGCAGGTGGCGGAAAAAGTGAGGCAGTTGAGGAGGGAAGAAAAGGCCGCCAGATTGGCCGACAAAGAACGCGCCGAGAAGGAGGCGTACGAGAAATCGTGGTCGCGCTTTTTCCATGAGAGTGTGCCGAATGCTTTCGCAAAGCTCAGGAGAAAAGAGGACAATTCTGAGACCTACGTTTCTCGTCACGAATTGTATAAACCTACCGATGTTTTGGGGCTCTACAGAGTCGCCGAGCCCGTGACACCCACCCGGGACTTCGAGGAGGATGCGCTGCGATGCGGCGGCGTTCTTTGTATCGGAAGAGGCACCTACAAAGAGTACATGAATGGAGTGCACGAGGGACTTCTAGGGCCATTGGATAAACCCATCGAGGTCTTGCCAGTCGAGCCCGCGGCGGCAGAAAAGACTGAAAAGACAGACCAGACAGAAAAGATGGAAAACACTGAAAGTACTGAAAATGCTGCAAACACCGAAGAGGCGAAAAAGTCAGAGATCGCCGATTTTGCCGAGAACGAGGGCGAGGAGAAGCCAAAACAGGATCCCGTACCTAAACTGTACATCTTGCCAAGCGATTACGCCAGCGGTGAGTTGGCACCCGAGTTGGACTTCTCTCACGTGATCCGCAACAGAAACAACGTGCCGGTGATTTTCGAGCAACCCCTCTACGTGTTCCCGGTGCCCAAATTGACTGGATTTACGAACATGCCCCGGAAGATCTACCGCTACTTCACCACACGAGACTTGGCGGAGGAGGTGTCCGAAAAGGCGCTTCTGGTGGTCAACGGCGAAAGCAGGAAATTTGAATTCAAAGACAAGTACTTGGGCAAGGAAGAGGAGGTGGACTGGCCCAAGAAATGGGTCGAGAGGGGCAGGGCCAAGAACTCTGAGTGGGTGCAAGATCTCGAGGTGGACGAGCGGGTGACGTCACGCATGCGGGTGTTTGACGCTGGCCGCTAAGTGGTCATGTAAATAGAGAATAATAATATTAGAAAGACCAGATCTTGCGGGTTATTGAGTGAGGAACGATTTTGAGGATGGTAGGGGAAAGACGGGAGGAGTGGGAAAGGAAGATAAAGAAAAAGATAAGTAAGAAAGGGAAAATAAAAAGGTAGTGTGAGGATTGAGTCGTAATTTGTTTTCTCAATGGAAGACCTCATTTTAAGTATGGTACAGTGGAGAGTTGCGAAATGAGGTAAGTCGGTAATCCAGTAATTCGGTGGATGAATTTCTGAATGATCATAGAAATTCGAGAAAGGTTTCGTTGGTTTTCTCTATTGTACTTTTCCCATTTATATGTTACAGATTTGAGCCTGCTTTTTTGAAAATGTCGGATATATCGACCTCAGACTGGCTAGCAGAAGAAATGGATGCAATCGCAACGACGAAGCTCTTGAGGCATATCTTTCAAGCTGTTTTTTAAAGATAGTTATAAAAAAGGTGAAAATAAAGAAGGTAGACAAGAAGGGAACGAAAGCTCTTCTGTGTCTGACCTCGACTGGTAGCTACTAATATTCTAGAACAGAACGCAGGCCGAGAAGGATTGTCTTACTGCCAGGTTGCTCAGTTTTGACTGCGTGACTCGAAAAAAGGAATGGATGTATTGGGAGCGGTTACCGAGTAAGCGGCGAAGGGGAATGCCTTTCTGGCACTCTGGGGAGTCTACACGAGGCAAACCAGAAGGTAAAGTGTAAAACTACCTTCTGCTCGTCAGACGTTGAAATGTTAATGTGAAGCGATATCATGAATGAACGCACCTGACACCTGATTTCTGACGTTCTGTGATACGTCCGACCCGACTTCTGCTCCAACGTCCTACTCTGCCTTGCTGACGAAGCTAACTACAACCGACGCAGGCTCGGTAGTGATCTCGAGACAAGTCTGGTCGTGCACCAGATCCAACTGCCACGGCAGTGGCACAGACGTACAGCTGAATCAGGCAAAACGGGGAACTACAATGACGAATCCGGCCATCTATTTCAATCACGATCATGTGGCAATAAAGGGTGGGGAAACAGAAATGGCAAGGTGCAGTAGGACTCCGACAATGACAGATTTTACTAGCCGTTCTATCTAAGTTACTCAAGGAGATCTACAAAAGAAGAGCGTCTTCGTCCCTCCCAAAGCATTCCCTCCGTAGCCTGCTAAGTGACCAGCCGTGCGTGGTATAGCCACCGATCAGGAGGGTACATAGTACACACCCACCGGCTTCCCAGGCCCACAGTGAAACAGCATCCCCAAAGACAAGACCACACGCCAAGGCTAGCGAATGGACCGAGTCAGATCACGTGCACTTCCATCGAGCTCCAACCGCACACCCCCAGCTACCTTACAATGTATCTATACAAATACATATATGTATACGTATGTAAATGTGAATACATGATTAAATACATGGTTACGTACATTTGTATGAATGCCCCATCCTTTCCCCTGGCACGGTTGGCCGAAGTTGGCCGTTGTGAACTAACGGCTGACTGTCCTGCGTGCTCGAAGCTCCAGATCTGTTGGGTACCGGACCCATAACAGCCACGAAGAGCAGACGCAGACGAAGAAACGTCATTCTGAATGCGGTATCAAAACCCGCAACCGAGAATGAAAAATACGTGAAAAACAGAACCTGTCGATGGATCAACCCACCCACCACTGCGAACAATACCACCGGGCAACGCTCAGCAGGAAACGGTGAAACAGCATCTCGACTCGCCCGGCTCCCCGACCTGGCCGGGATTTCCCGTGGCTCGTAAAACCAGAAATGTCCGAGGCCGGCCCCGGGTGGAAAAACTCAAATTTCCCTGCATGGCCCGGTTGGGTGCGATCGGTGCGATCTGCTGTGATTAGCTGGTGATAAGTGAGGGCGAGGCAAAGCACGGGCCGCTTCAGGCCCGCTGCACGCGAGGTGGAGCAGGCGCCATGTGCAGTGCGGCCCCGATATCGCGGCGCGCCATTGGCCAGAGATTGGCTGCACGCGCGCCGTGTGCCGGATTCTGACTCAAGCGCAGCGTTGCTTTTCCAGCGTGCAGAATTCCATTTTCCAGACGAAGCTGGAGTATATAACCCAGCGTGGTCCCATGGGCAGTTTTTCTCTCGCCAACCAACTACTACTTCACCATGGTCCTCCCTCACGAACCCGAATTCCAGCAAGCGTACAACGAGTTGTTGTCTGCGCTCGAAGACTCCACGCTCTTCTCCGAGCACCCAGAGTACAAGAAGGTGATTCCTGTGGTCTCTGTGCCCGAGAGAATCATCCAGTTCAGAGTGGCCTGGGAGAACGACAAGCACGAGGTGGAGGTCAACAACGGCTTCCGTGTGCAGTTCAACTCGGCGTTGGGCCCCTACAAGGGCGGCCTCAGATTCCACCCTAGTGTGAATCTTTCCATCTTGAAGTTCTTGGGCTACGAGCAGATCTTCAAGAACGCCTTGACCGGCTTGATGATGGGCGGCGGCAAGGGCGGCTCGGACTTCAACCCCAAGAACAGATCCGACAACGAAATCAGACGTTTCTGTGTCGCGTTCATGCGCCAGTTGGCCAGATACATTGGCGCGGACACCGACGTGCCTGCGGGCGACATTGGTGTCGGTGGCCGTGAGATCGGCTTCCTCTTTGGCGCCTACAAGCAGATGCAGAACAACTTTTCCGGTGTGTTGACCGGCAAGGGCCTCTCGTGGGGTGGTTCTTTGATCAGACCTGAGGCCACTGGATACGGAACCGTATACTACGTGGAGAAGATGATCGAGAAGGCCACCGGCGGCAAGGAGTCGTTCAAGGGCAAGCGCGTGGCGATCTCCGGGTCCGGTAACGTGGCCCAGTACGCCGCCCTCAAGGTGATCGAGTTGGGAGGCAGCGTCGTGTCCCTCTCCGACTCCAAGGGTGCCATCATTGTGCAGGAGGGCATCACCCCCGAGCAGATCCAGGAGATCATCGCCGCCAAGGTCAAGTTCCACTCCTTGGAGCAGATCATCACCACGTCCGCCTTCTCTGGTAAGAAGGTGGAGTACATTGCTGGTGCTCGTCCTTGGACCCACGTGGGACAGGTGGACATTGCTTTGCCATGTGCCACGCAAAACGAGGTTTCCGGCGAGGAGGCCAAGGCGTTGGTCGAGGCCAACTGTCTCTACGTTGCGGAGGGTTCCAACATGGGATCCACCAAGGAGGCCATTGACGTGTTCGAGGCCAACAGAGCCAAGGGCGTGTGGTACGCCCCCGGCAAGGCTGCCAACTGTGGCGGTGTTGCTGTCTCCGGTTTGGAAATGGCCCAGAACTCCCAGAGAGTTAGATGGACCGAGGAGGAGGTGGACAACAAGTTGAAGGACATCATGTACACGTGCTTCGAGAACTGCTACGACACCGCGGTGAAGTACTCGGTGGACAAGGACGCTGGGTTGCCTTCGTTGTTGAAGGGTGCGAACATTGCCGGTTTCATCAAGGTGGCCGACGCCATGTTCAACCAGGGAGATGTGTTTTAGCTACGGGTAGTGTAATATAGGTCAGGAAAGAAAAGAATAAAGAAAAATAGAGAATACGAAGACAAGTAGTGCTGAAGGGATTGAGAGAAGGGTCTTGGCTTGGTGGGTTAAGCCTTAGCTATTGGACTGGCAATCGTGCCATAGCCACGTGCACCAATCCATACAGTGGGCTGTCATTAAGAATAGAATGGAATGATGGAAAAAAGGAAAAGGTAGAAGGGAGAAGGTAGTAGGGAAAAGAAAGGGAACAGGAAGAGAAACCGTAGATGTGCTTGGGTTGCCCTCTCACGTTTTGAGCCTGGCTACTATGTATTATTCACATGTACCAAGTTGAATAGCGAAAGTTTTAAACGTCTGGAAAATGAAATATGCTGGTCTGGTGGATTATAGTGCTCAGTGGACCCCGTTTATTGCACACTCCGGAGTACTTGGCCACACCGGTGTGAAAGCACAACCAATTCCAACTGAGTTTTTGGTTCTGAAATTAGGACTACTGCGTCTGAGCCGACACTGAATTTATACAACCTCATCTGACCTCACAGTACCAAGCTACTTTATCTCTCCTTTCAGCCAAAGAAGATTCTTTGTAGGGAAAGTTCGAGATGATTAGAGCCTTTCTTGGTGGAAAGGTTGGTGACGGAACGTTCTGCTGTCTCTGTCGTAGCTGAGCTGGATATCGGCTTTTGGACTGTTCTTGACATTCTTGGAGAACAAAGAAACCAGATGGCGTAGAGCGGTCACGTGACAAAACCGGTAGTATCTCGGGTCGTCCTTTGATGTCATCCAGAGTACGCAGAGCTGAGAGTGTTTCATCATAGCTGTATCACTATCCTTTCGAATCAGTGATGGCCATCTCTAACCTTCGGCACTCTTGCCATGCGAGAAGTATTAACCGCACCTTCCAAGAAAATAGGGACAGTTTCGAAAGAGCCTGAGTGAGCTGAGCCAAACCATAATACGCGGCCCGAATCGAGACCTACAACCAGATTCCTATTCCTAATTTCTGGTCGCTATAAACTACCGCACATCCGCAGCCAATCTACACCTCATCCACGTCAGGAACATGTCAACATTCTGCCACATCTTATCCACGAACTCGAAAATAAAAAATACCTCTTTCCTGACTGGATCCAATTCCAACACACAAAAAAAAAAGAGACTTTCGCCATCTTCCCTTTTGCACCCATGCTAACCTTCCCATATCCAGTGCGCACTTATGCCACGCGCACGCCATACATAGATCACCAACAGATCTACAACCACCAAAACACACCATAGACTATTCTGTCTACATCCAAAATGGCTCCTGTCAAACCTGATCCGCGCACGCTGCAATCCCCGCCAGCGCTCCAAACGGAGCCCTCTATAGAAACTTCTCTGGACGAACAGGCACTGCGACTTCCGAACTTCAATGACGATTTACCATCGTATTTTCCCGTGCACCTGAAGCTCAGAATCCACACGGACTCCACCCAAGTGCAGGCCATGAAGCAGGTGGATGAGCAGCTCGCGGCCGTTAAAAAATCCGTGGACAGATTCCTCGAATATGCGCTCCTCAGTCCACATTTACTCCAGGACGCCAACACTCAGGCGTTTCTCGATGCCCAGAAAAACGCCTACGGCGAGTTGCTACGGTCCAAACTCAAGCTTCAGAAGCTTCAGGATACCATCAAAGCAGCGCAGCAGGAACTCATGGAAAACAGGCGTCTGGAGGGCGATCTCAGCCTCGAAAACTACCACGATGTGGGCCGGATCACGAAGCCCAACTTTGCCGACGACATTGTGGCGAAAATCGACCGCAACGTGGCCAACGCACCGGCTTCTGCGATGAAGAGCGACCCTGGCTACCTCTATTTATGCAACATAGGCTTTATTCTTGAGAATCCCGAAGACCCGCTTCCAGACGAGGGAAAGGACGAGGAATTGGCGGTTTCTGGCGGGAAAATCTCTCTCAAGGACCCGCTCTCTATGGACTACTTCAGCGAGCCCGTGATGTCAACACGCTGTAATCACGTGTACGAAAACAAGTATATCAGACAGCAGCTTGCGGGGCGCCCGGTGATCCATTGTCCCATTACCGGGTGCACGGCGGAGGTGCACGCACGTGACTTGGCAGAGGACAGGCTCATGGCACTTCGGATCAAGGTCTTCAATGCGCGGGAGAAGAAGAAGCAACAGAGGGTGCGGATCTAGGGAGAAGGTGCCATCACCCACCGGGTGTTACGATGAATGTATCATGAGCTACTGTATGTAGTGGGGTGGACTTTGGATGTAGGAGTTGTGTGGGCTATGGTGATAGGGAAGAGATTAGAGAGGAGTAGTTAGGGTAGATATGAACGGTGGCAGATGAACGTCTCGGAGTAAAAGCACACACTCGGCACTGAGCTTGGCTAATCAGCGAGTTTTGGTTCATATGTGAATAGAAGTCTCCTTTTTGGAAAAATAGCTCGATACTATACGCACAGCCTTTGTTGAAAGGACTAGCTGATAATTGTATTAACTGCGCCCATAATATCGATCTTGCAGTATAACACTGGCTGCACTCGCCAATGATTAAGGAAAACATGCATATCTTTTACAGGTTTCCAAACAGAACCTCAAGAAAAATCCAAAAGCAGTTCAAAAGCCCAACTTGGAATAACCACTGCATCTTAACTTCCCATCCCGTCCACCCACTCTAGTTATTAGGCAAGTCACGTGCGCCGCTAGCCTAATTAACCCATGCCCACATACCCATACCACACCATTTCCAAGAAACACGCTTCCAAATTCCCCGTGTTATTTACCCCGAAAATCGCCCAAAACGCCCAAACTCCCAAACTCCCAATCATCCCCGTATATCCCTTATCATATCTTATCACTCATACCTGCCCTGTGCGCGACAGATCACATCCTGCAAACCTCTCCAGGAGTACACCAATATACACCTTTCTCCTCTGCACATGCTGGTGAACTTCAACAAGCCGTACGAGGTCGATGTGCCCGTGATGGACCTCGACGACCCCGGCGACGACGCCCTTTTTTCCGAGGCAAATCGCAAGAATCTGCACCGTTTTATGGACTTTCTAGACTACGCCCAGCCCGACGCAGATAACGGCGGGTACTTCCAGAAAATCGGCAATTTTTTCCGAAAAAGTCCCAGATCTGCCTCATACGAACTAATGGACGACCACAGCGACACCGAGTTTTTCAATGTGGACGACGACCAGTCGAGTGAAGAACCCGATTTGCGCAAGTACCAGATCAAGCGCCTCGAGAGAAAACTCAACAGTACCATCTTGTGTTTTGCCTGCGGTCTCGTGTTTGTGTTTGCGTTTCTCTTTTTCCGCAAGGACGCCCTCGGCAGCCTGCCGCTGGCCAAGATTCTTCTTTCAAACTCCACGCATACCTTCCATCCAACCACGCTTATGATTTCTTTGGACGGGTTCCACCCGCACTATATCTCCGCAGAAAACACCCCTGCGCTTCATAAGATGCTAGTAGAAGGATATGGCGCACCATATATGGAACCCTCTTTTCCCTCCTCGACGTTTCCTAACCACTGGACGTTGGTTACTGGTTTGTATCCGGCAGACCATGGAATCGTGGGCAACACGTTTTACGACCCGGTGTTGCAAAAGCAGTTCATCAACACAAACCCGGACTTTGGCCTCGATCCGGATTTCTGGCAGGGGGGCGAGCCTATCTGGACAACGGCGGCTAAGCAAGGGGTGACTTCTGCGATCCATATGTGGCCCGGGAGCGAAGTCCCAACTGTGGGCGACAACGGGCCGCTATTTATAGACCGCTACAACGGCACGGAGCCGCTTTCGCTGAAAGTGGATCGGATTTTCGGGTGGCTCGATACGCCCGATTTGGGGGACCGTCCTGAATTGGTTCTTGCCTATGTGCCCACAATCGACCAGTACGGCCACAAATACGGAATCAGTGGGCCGGAATTGCGGGACTCGTTGCGGTACGTGGACGAGTTTGTGCTGCTTGCGCAGGAAAAGTTGGCCGAAAGAAATCTCCATCATATCGTGAACATGGTAGTAGTGAGCGATCACGGGATGGCTCCCACGTCGAACAACCGTCTTTTATTCTTGGACGACGTGGTGGATCTTGGCGAAATCGAGCACATCGACGGCTGGCCGTTATTTGGATTACGGCCCAAATCCCTGGTGTCCGTGGACAAAGTGTACGAGGAAATACAGCATAATCTCGAGGCTGCCAGCACAGACACACAAGAGAACTTCCGCGTTTTACGCGTGGAGGACTTTCCGCCCGAGTGGCAGTTTGGTGGCAAAGTGTCGGACCACACTTTCAACTACCGTCTAGCACCGCTCTGGATTGTCCCCAACGTGGGGTATTCTGTGACCACCAGAGCAAAATTCGAGGAAAACAACAACGACTACTACCCCAAGGGGGTGCACGGCTATAACAACACGCATCTTTTGATGCGTGCGATCTTTTTGGGCCAGGGGCCGTATTTCGAGAGAAAGCTCGCAAAAAACAAGAGGGTCTTGCCGTTCACCAACGTCAACGTGTACAACATCATCTGCGACACATTGCAGATCCGGCCCAGTGCAAACAATGGCACTGCGTCGGGTAAAAGCTTTTCCATCTCCTCGTCCAAGTATCTTCCGGACGACTGGACGGACGACTTGGTATATCCTGATTTGCCCTTCGAGGTTGAGCATGTTGTGAGAAACGCAACGTACGATCAGTTATGGCGCTCGCTGAAGGCCACGATAGAAGAACCTGGCGACCTGTATGAGAATGTTTATTCTTCTCTCAAATCGTTCGAGTCGTCTATGCCAAACCCAGAACCGTCTCTACCAAAACCAAGCGACTTTTCTAAGGTAGGGGCCTCCCCAACTTTGGAACAGTCCTCTGGCGTCAGCACACCAACCAGAGAAGCAGATGAGACAAGCCAAACAGCCGAATCTGATGATGGCAGTGAAGAGACGGAAAACTCTGGGTTTTTCGGCCATTTCTTGGGAAGCGTTGGGAATGCCATTGATGATTTGGACAAGAGCTTTGAGGGTGTCGTGGAAGATGCAATGGACTATGCGGAATCATGGCTCGACGACCACGTCTAAGTCTTTTCTTGAATTGATACCTGTTTCAATGAGAAGGACCGTATTGGTTTGACTCTAGCATGACTTTAAAGATGTCATTTCGAACGAACTTGGGTAGTCATCGACTTATTTGATTTTCTAAGTGAGGCGTGCGGTGACATGAAGTATGGAGTTTCAATTTTTGGTTTAACTGGTGATTTTAGTCTTCTTCAGCAGACGATTCCATCCATTGACTAGGTCCAGATACCTGCGCCACTTACCCTGGTCAGTTATTGAGATTCAATAACTATCCCTTTGTCCCTAGGAAAGATTCAACACGCGACAAGGAAAAGCTCAAATATTCCGATAACTCAGCGAACCGTATTGTCCACTCCACTGTGACCAACCGTGACCACGTATAAACTCTGGGATCTATTCAGAATGTGTGGTTACAAGAATTTTTGGAGATCCAAGGGGTATAGCTCACGTGTTTTACTTCAAATGTTGCGTTAGATTCACTAAGCTATCGCTTTGCGTTCTGTGAATGGCGAACTTATGTCCACTGGAAAATACCCTCGATAATTGCAGTCAAGGAAAACCAAAGCATGAAAACAAGAAACGCATGTCTGCTGCTGATAGCAGTCGAGTGTTCCATTTAGAAGTGAAAAGCTTGTTCCATAAGGGCCTTAGAATACTCCAAGTAAAGGTCGTTCCCATGTTAGCCATGTCATCAGAAACAGAAAATTAAAGTAGCTACAGCCAAGGAAATGTGCAACTGCAGGAATGATTCTCCAGGGATCCCAAAAAAAAGAAAGCTGGCTACGTTACAAGTTCACGGCAACAGAATAGAGTCAACCTGTATCTTGTTTCCCTACAATGCTTAGAGGGAAGGTTGACTGGAAGTGATGTAAAGACAGAAATATTTTCACGGTTATTTTCCTTTCCGGCGATATATGGCCGTCAAAAGACACCGAATACTTGGGGTGTTCTTTTGATGTGAATGCTGTGTCTTAAGCGAGCTCATTCCAACTCTTCTAGAACTTACCTTGGTACGATCTGGCTCAGTTTTCTCACCCTCTTGCCAAATTGATAGTCTAGGAGCCGCTTGAAATAGCCCGCTCTAGAATCCATTCAGAGTGAATTATTGATAAATTTCACTGTCAATGAACGTCATTTAAATACGGGCAGAGGTCTGGCAGTGTCTCGCCCATCAATATCCAAAAAGTATAATGAGGAGATCTCTCTTACACAAGAGTCTTATTTGCTCATTGGTATCCGCTTTGGCAATTGAAGATGTTGCTTCCAAACAAAATTCCACAGGGTCTGTCGAACATCCGTCACTGGGTAATACAACCGATTCACTTTTTATCAAGACGCATAAGCGCAGAGAGTCTGTGATACATACCACGGTCGAAGAGCTGGGAAAGGAGCCCGTATTGAAACCTTTTTTCGACTCTGTTCTCGACCCGGAGCAGGATCTAGAATGGTTTTTTGAGTGTTTGCTATCGTTTTTCAAAGGAGTCTTGTTTGATTATTCTGGCTTTGAACAACTGGTTTCGACGCTCAAAAGAGACATCATGACGATAGGAGATGGTGTTCGAGAAGTGCAGGATTCCGAGCCTCAGCTTGCTGCCCGACTCCTGTTTGTCCAGCGCGTCTTTTGGAAAATGGTGGAAGCTACTGGGTACTTACGATTTTTCAACCTTCACGGCCCCGACCACCAGATTCTACGAAGTGTGATCCAGCTCAATTTGGTATATTTGGGCTTTTTCAATGACGAAGGGTATCCAGATCCCCATACTGCGGAGTACGAGAAAAAGTTGGCACAGTATAGCCACCTTTTGGATATATGGGGCGAACTATTTGAAAACATATCCGAAGTACCACTTATTGTGAGCATAATGTTTGAAAAACAGTATGTTGAAGCGAGACGCACGCTCGAGTACTTGAAAGATTTCACTGCGGAAGCAGAAGATGATGACGAAGAAGAATAGGGTGGAAGTGCATTTAGCACGAGAAACGTCTAACTTGCACTGACTGGTCAGAAGGTCGCGGAGCCTGTTTCTCTTTTGAATTACGTTGGGATTCCTTATCAATTAGTTGGAGGGTAATCGAGCCTCTCAGGCGATCTAAAAACATGCGTACCCAATGCATTGTTTTCATCTTACGTCAGTGGAAGGGTGGCTGTACCTTTTGAAGAACCTGGCATCCAAGCTGCTTACGCGTTCTTTACCTTGTTTTCACCTCAGACCTCTATTCAGACCTGGAGATGAAATTTCGAAAAATGCATAATCACCACGGAAAGCCGACTTCCACAGCCTCGAGTTTTACCAGTTGTATGTATTGCTGATCGTTCCTCCAGATTCCTCTATGAAAGGAACACGGCCAAGACACAGCGGAGTTCGTAAAGGGTTTAGACCGCTAGTGCTACCCTAGAAGCTGACCACTTTGATACACTTTTCAGCGCATGCGTACGGTTTCGATATCTGACAGAAAAGAAACGGTTTTAACGTCCCAAAAATTTTACTCTGCCAATGGCAAGCGGACCCGGGATATGGAATTCACGGAAGGCTGAAACAATGGACCTTGTTACAAAATGCCCTCCAAACCGATCCTCGCACAAGTGCGGTGAATGGAATATCACTGGCTTGAAACAATAATGCCACTATAAATATCGCTGGCAGAGCTTATTCTTGTTTCTCCGACTATTCCAATAGCGATGATAGTCAAAGTGGCCATAGCGTGGTGTGCACTTTTTGTGTCCGTGATGGCAGCTCCAGGAGACGGTTTGGCGTCTTCTCTTTTCAATCAAAACGTCCTTCTGGACAGAGTTGCAAGGCCGTGGAGAGGCATTCCAGAGATAAAAGCGACGTTCACTAAGCGAGAACACCGAACCGAAACAGAAATCACCACCGATCACTTGAAAAACTATACGACGTCGTTGAAGTCCTTCATCAATGAAACCGCATTTGATGTTCTATCGTTTGAGAGCAGAATGGCGGGCTTGAAACAGGAGCTAGCCGCCATTGGAGGGTCGGTCAAGAACGCCCCACCCTCCCCCTCAAACCAGCAGCTGTACTCATTTGCACGCCGCATGTTCATGGTGATGGAAGGTGCAATCGTTCCCTTAAAGACATTCAATACGGAGAAACACGCGCACGTCTGGCTATATAAAATCGTGGATCTCAACGTCAGGCTCATGGCGATGTACAACTGGCAGGGTCTTCTCGATACGGATGTCGAGAACTATCAGGACAAGCTCTTGCGGTTTCACCACAGTGTCTACTTCTACAAAAGAAAGTACGGGGAGTTGCGGGACTCGCCAGACATGCTTCCGCACATGGAGCATATGTTCAACAGCGTGGCGGCCGAGGCGCAGAGAGTGATTGATGACTTGTCGGGCCAAATCCGGATACCGGTGGAATTAATGACGTAGGTGCTTGTTGTACCTCTATTCTGGGGCTCTTGGTACTGGGGCTAGTCCCATATACATATATTTGTGCAAATGGGCATAAGTTGTGGATGCTTTGTATCTTTGCTTGTCAGTAATATCAACTCTGTGGAACGTTTTCTTAGGCTAGTGATAGTTATACAAGTCGGGCGCAGAGGGCCCTAAGTAACCTGGTTCCTTCCTAATGCGACTATCTCAGCCTCCACCTTCCTGAGTATTTCTGCTAAACCTAGATTTGATTCTCGGTTTCATGATTCACATACATCATGACTTGGAGAATGTTTCTGCATAGGGTGTAAAATAATAGACCACTACTGGGACACACACAAGAGGTAATAAGCGCTACATTGTTTAAACTCCCACGATGAATTTGGTATGGATTCCTGAAAACCCTCCGTGGGCAAGAGGTAGCATAAGAAGATATTTTCTTCCACTTGACAGTTTCTACTATAATGCATGATACGGAGATAACATGCGCTAGCACGATCTCGATTTGCATTTGGAGTACCAGACGTTTAAAGGGTTTTCCTAGTTGGAGTTAATGGTTTCTCCTAGAAGGAGCATTGCGACTCAGATCACCAATTGAAACATTAAAACAATACTCGTTGGGATCTCTGCAATCCAGTCACAGAGATGTCAATTTCGCGACTGTCGCTTTCCGTCAATATTGAAGTTGAGAGTGTCGAACTATGGCAACGTTTTCAATTTATTTTTCTTTTTCATGTTATAAAAATGCCTGCCCTCCCAGCCATGTTCTGTCCCAGACTACGTGTCCTAAAATAAACGAGAGTATTCTCGCACACAACTGCAAGACGATCAGAAGGTCTGTTCTGCAAGAGGAACTCTAGTAGTGCCAGGTTTGATGCATCAGTATTGATCCCAGCTTCACGCATTCAATGTGGATTTACTGGAGGTAACAGATTGATGTGTTAAATGGGTAATGGGGAATTCTACGCAAATGACCCCCTCAAGTATCCAAGTCCTGAGGACCCGAAAGTCTTCTGGAGAGCCGGTCTTCCGTATATAGAATGAAGATTTACCTGGTCGGGTATTGCAGTTAGACCAGTGAGGTCGCAATTTAGCTGACTCCTTCCAAGCTAGCCTTCTCAACTAACAGTGTAGAAATATGGCTAGTATTTGATCGCAAGGGCAGTAAATCTGCCCGGACGGGTGGAATTTGGCGGAGAGTCCACAGAAACAGCGTTTGTGGAGATGGCGAGGCGTATCCCAAAGAATGTGACTTTAGATGAAGGCAGTTGGATGAGTATGAATAGGGAAGGAGTGCTCCTGTAGTGATTCATGATCCTCAGACTGCCAGATTAGTTCCCAACAAGATGAGTGAGTTTTACACCGCTAGTTCTACTCATTGAACAAGAAATGAGACGGGTGTCGGAAACGCACTTCCGACCATCGCTAGTTTCAAGCGTGGTGAAATCATTTCATGCGTTCGGCTGTGAGACTTCAATTGCAGTCAAGACACAGCCTGGCATCCCATCTCCGTACGTATATTGTGTGTCTCAGGCTTTCCCATCACGGGATTGGATTATGGGCTGTTGAACCGGAATAAGGGACTGAGTAATGGCACAGTAATTTGAAACGATGCCTCTTTATGGGCCCTAGAACACCTATAAGAGCCCACGAAACGTAACCTTCCACCCTAGTGAACTCGCATATGAGAGCGACTGCAATTAGAGCATGTTTTCTTTCGTCGTTAGTCACAGCAGCGTCATTCAACACAACAGATAGTCAAGAAGCCCCGCTCTCCAACCGTAACCCCCAAAACGCTACTAATATTACCAATAATCCCAAAATTTCCACCACCAATAGTACTGACATCACGAATATTACTACACCCAACTTTTCCCATATTACCATCACCAACATTACCAACATTACCATCACTACCAACACCCACCAAACGCCTACTAATCGGAACGACAATATTACAAAGGAGCACGTCCAAGCAGAACGGGCCATCGACTGGTATGTCAGAGAGTTGAGAGCTTACATAAACGGCACCCATTTTGATGCCCGTAGCTTCCAGCACCAGGTGAAAAGTATGGCGTGGGGTCTCTGGGATATCACCAACTTTGTGGAGAAGCTTCGTGGCGAAACAAAGCAGATCGAGCGGAAGCTCAGGTTTGCCAAAGCCGTGTTCCATCAAATCAACCACGCCACAGAATATCTATACGAAACTCACGGTGGCGACTTAGCGTCCGACCTCCTCTACCAGATGATGGAGTTCAACATTCTCCTTTTCGAGATGCACAATGGCTGCGGAGAACTAGATACTACCAAAGGAGGATATGTCGGCAGAATCTTGCAGTATTGGCAGCACGTTGTCACCTGTGAGCGTGGCTTCAAGGTCTTGGCTGGGACGGATCTTGATATTCGTTTGATGTTTGATGACCAGGCTCTCCGGGCCCGGAGGACACTCCAAGTGCTCGGCCATCAGGTTCCCCAGCTGGACGAGTGGTTTTTTTAGGGAAAGCCGAATGGGACGGTTTCGATGGGATTAATGCAAACAAGCAAGAACACATTGTGGTGGTGGTAGGGAGAAGGTTCATGAGCAAAGCTTAGTGTGGCCAGAAACATGAGAGGTTCTACGTATAATATTCAGATACCGATTATAACGTACGCTACCCTGTCTATACTCGGTTCATGTCCATATAAGGATCTAATACTCGCTCCCTGCACTACTTATACTTCGACATGGCCACGAAGAATAATAAGCAGCTTTCAGTTGCGCATTTACTCCAATCCTAAGAGCTCCCCAGCGAAACCCCCATCATATCAGCTTCCAATATAAGACCCCAAATCTCCGTCACCAACTGCACGCATGGACGCACTCCTTCCTCCCACTACCACGTAGCAAAGGGGTCCCTGTCGGTCTCACTGACTACGACCTCCATGTCAGGTAATTCTGCCTCCAACTGCCTCTTCAAGACCGCCAAAAACGCCCGCTCCGTATTCGAGTGGTTGCACGCCACCACCAGCGAGCCCGTTTCCGTGAAGTAGAGTGCTTCGTGGTGCGACAACTCCCCCGTATAGTACAAGTCAGCCTTCGTATCCTTGAAAACAGAGCCTCCAGAACCCGCGCAGATGGCAATTGTTTTCACGTTCTGGGACGCGTTTCCGCTGGCAGTGGCCACTTGCACGTGATCCAAGCCTAAGGATTTCTTGATGTTAGCCACGATGTCGCTGAGCGGGGCGCTGTTTTCAAGAGTGACAAACCTTCCCATTCCGCACCCATCTTCCTTGGCATCGGGCAAAATCACGTGCCGTTCGCTCTCCTTGAATTGGCTCAGAATGCCGTCGGCCAAAAAGTCGTTGACCCCGCCTCTGGCGCTGTCGACGGCGGTGTGCGGGGAATACACGCTAATGTTATTCTGGATAAGCTTGATCAACGATTTCTGCTGCGGATCGCGGGGAGTGATCGACTTCAAGCCCCGGAAAATGAACGGATGGTAGGCCACAATCACGTTGCTTTTGTTCACCACGGCCTCGTTGGCCACGGACTGCGTCAAGTCGATAGTCAAGAGGATCTTGCATTTTTCCTCACTGGCACTTTCTGCGGACGCGTCCACCAACAAACCGGTGTTGTCCCAGCTTTTGTCTGCCAAATGCAAAGGGTACAATTTTTGGACTAATGTTAGAATGCTTTTGTTTACGTGGATCGAGACCTTCTTTTCGCCTTATGGAGTGATACGTACTGGCATTGGTCACTCTAGTGAGTGTTTTGCTAGAGGTTGGAGGTGGCATAGTGGAGTGGGGATGAAAAAGATGATGATCCCAGATTTGGTGGAGCAATAGTCGTTAAAAGTCAAAAAGATGCGCAAGCCCGGAATCGAACCGGGAGCTCAACGATGGCAACGTCGAATTTTACAATGTCTTTAAAAAAAACCGCTTGCGCATTGCGAGGTGACGTCTTGCCCCCTGCCAGAATTGAACTAGCGACCTTTGCATTACAAGTGCAACGCTCTACCACTAAGCTAAGGAGGCAATCGGTGTATTTTTCGCGCTCTGCCTTTCTAAATTTTGTGAGCTTGAAAGGGACCTTAATTTCACGAAATATGGAGAAATGAGTCTTTTTTTCGATTTTTTTCTCGTCTAAAAGATCCCCAGAGCAATCTGGCGTGTGTCGGAGAAAGTTTGGAGGTATCATGCCGGTATTTATGGCTATTTTGGCATACTTCAAGAACCACCCTCCACGTACTGTTTTAGTTGTGTTGTGGCAGCTTTTCGAGAGTAATCCATTTAAAAAAAAAAACAGTAGGAGGGAGAGGAGCAAAGGCTTGCGAAAATATAACTTTCTTGTGACTCAGATCCCCAGACGTGTTTCCGTTTTTTTCTGTACGTAGACAGATTTTTGGTTGTGGTATCACGACTTCCTGTAATACGATATGTGTCTTGAAAAAACAAGTGTTTAAAAAAAGAGAAAAGAAACGGTATGCATATTTCGTTATAGCGACCCTGCAACACGCTGTCGGGAAAGAAGCAACATTGAAATTAAACAACACCAAATAGGACTCGATCGACATGGGTGGATTCAATCATGCAAAAGAGGAAGTATATCCGGAAGACCTATTCCTGCACCATAGGCCCTAATGCCAGATTAACCTTTTCGCAAAGATTCTTTCCGAATCCGTGCCTTAATTTGCTGGTCTCCAGTGGTGGCATTCGAAAGAAACGAAACCGTCTGGCTTTCTACGGGTTATATCAAAATGCTCATCAATGCTCATCAGTAGATCAGAGTGACGCACAATGTGGAGTGGCTGTGCGATCCAGGCTTTATAGCCTATCTCGTATTGGCGAGTGAGAATACTGCCAATGAGATCCCTTCAAAAAAGTGAAAGAACTGTCAAAATGATCCACCTAATAGGCAATTCCGAAAACAAGCTGCAACACGAACATACTCATCATGTTTTTTTTATAAAAACACGAACGTTGCCAGAAATGTCTGCCTTCTTATGGTAACTTATATGATCGCAAAGATTCCACGCACAGTCACCTGCATCGCCTGTGGGGAGCGCAGCACACATCGGAAGACCACAGTGGAAGGTCAAAAAGACGAGGAAAAAGAAACAGATTTCAGCAGACTGCTCAAAATAGACATTTATAGACATACAGAAGCACGCGTCGCGTCCAAATAAAAGGCTTGAAATAGAGAGCAAGATACCTTCATAGACTGCAAGACACTTTTCACTGATATCTCGGTTTTCCCCATATTTCCCCAACTTTTCCCCACTTTTCCACCGTTCTTTTAACCGCATCCCATGAGTATCGAGCTTGACAATCTTCGTGCGCCTTTCCTCGAAGAAAACACCCCGAAAAATGGCGTGGTGGTTTCGGAAAGCCTCGATTTCGAGCACCTCGCCACGATCCCCATCACAGACTCGTACAAAGTCGATTTTGAGGGCTGCGAGGTGTCCGTGGATCCGTTGGACTGGCGCAGCAGTGTGCTCCTAAAAATCCAGATTCTCGCGGGGTTTTGCGTGTTTACGCTTTTTGGATTAGCCGACCAGACCATCGGCACCATCATTCCTGTTTTGGAGGAGTACTACTCCATGAACGACTCGCACACAGGCTTTATTTTCCTTGCGTCCACGTTTGGGTATTTTGCGATGGCCATGGTCTCGGAAGTGTGCCACCGCAAATTTGGCATCCGAGGCGTGGCGATATTTGGGGCCTTCAACATGGCATTGCTGTACTTGATTATCTACCAGCGGCCGCCATACTACGTATTCGTGCTTTCGTACTTTCTCTCGGGCTTGGGGTTTGGGTCGCTAGATGCCAGCTTCAATGGCTGGATGGGCAATCTCGTGGACCTGAACCAGCTTTTGGGAATTCTCCACGGTTGTTTCGGGATTGGCTGCATGGTCACGCCGCCGCTCGTGACGCGCCTCCTAGAAAAAAAAGACGACCCGTGGATGTGGAACGACTACTACTTAGTGCTTAGCTGCTTGGCTGCAGGATGCTTATTGTATGTGGGGGTGGTGTTCCGCCACGAGACCCCGGCCAAGTACAAGTTCCTGGTGCTGCTCAACGAGGCGCGCAAGCACGCGGCAGAACGGCGCGAAAACGAGACCGACGCGAGCTCGCAAGGCAGCGCCAGCGTGGAGAGCAGTGTGCCAAAACCTAACATGGAGGTCGTCGAGACTGCGCCGCTCCTGGCCGCCCTCAGCTCGAAACTCGTGTGGTCGTTTTCGATCATTATGTTTGTATACGTGGGCGCGGAGGCTGCTTTCGGCACGTGGCTAGTCACCTTTCTCACCCGTATAAAGAAGCTCTCGTATAAGCAGTCCTCGTACATGGCTACGGCGTTCTGGACGGGCCTCACTTTGGGGCGCATTTTCCTCGGTTTCGCCACCGCACACTACTTCCGAAACGAGCTCAACGCCAACTGGTGCTACATAGCGATGTCGCTCCTAGGGCAGGTGATCTTTTGCTTGGTGGTACTTACGCCCTACACGAAAATCCTATTCCCCATAGTGCTCTTGCTGGGCCTCTTTGTGGGGCCTATATTCCCGACTAATATCACCGCATCTATCCGCATCTTACCGGCGAAATTCCACGCCAGTGGTGTCGGCTTCATATGTGCTTTTGGCGGCGGGGGAGCGGCAGCGGTGCCTTTCTTGGTGGGGTTGGTCGCGCAGGCCAGCGACTTGGGACTCCGCTTTTACCCGCTGATTATAGCTGCCATGTACTTTATGTTGTTGGTTGCGTGGACGGTCGTGCGTGCGCAGAACTTGGGCAAGATGAAGCTCAGTGTGTGATGTCGGTGTGTATGTGTTGAGCGCCACCTTGTAACATGCTAATCAAGAAACGTAGCGTGCCCAGTACGACCTCCATGTCAGGTTCGCGTCCAGATGGGACGCTAGGTTGGCCATCTTACCCTTCGCGAAAACCGGGCCGTAGTCCGGATGCCTCTTTGGATAAAAGACCGGATACGACCATCACATCTTCCACAATCATCGACAATCATCTTCCAGTTCCAATCACAGGCATCTCTAAATCGACCCGCCCTGGTCCTTCCACTCTTCCGGCGTGAATCCCTTCTGTGTGAACGCGTGGATTGCCGCGATTTCCTCCTTCAAAGCGGTGTTCACCATCCGGTGCCTCATGAGCTTATTTTTTCCCTTAAACTTGGGCGACACAATGACCACCGCAAAGGCCTGCCCACATCCGCCCGACATGTCTTCCACCTGTACTAGGGGTGCCTCGAGCCGCTCGGCGATGATTTCCTTGAACGATTCAGTGGTCAACAGCATTTTCCGTATTGGTGGGTGTAGATGATTTCGATAAGATCATTCGCTCGTTTAGCGGCCGCGAGGTGGTGTGCAGGATCTGACTAATATAGATCTGAGCTGTGATAGATTAGAGTGGGAATATAGACAATTGTAGATTGCTTTTCTTGGGCTGGCTGGGTAGTGTAGACAGAAGATTCATGGATTTGGACTGGCTCAAAAGAGAAAAGCAGATTTCGTTGATTCCATAGTTATGCTTATACTCCATGGCCACTGCTACAGCTATAAGACCAGTCTATGTTAATTTACATCTGGGGACATCATTTTGGTTCACATAAGATGGACGCTTTGGGACTTTCAAATGGGCATGAAAGTTATCCTATGCGAAAAGCAAAAAGTATAGGAAATGCAATAGGAGTGGGCCATGCTTTTACATTTAATGTGATGCAAGTGCACTTTCGTATACGCTCTGTATGTACTTTCAACGAATGCACACATGTGACGTAACACCATTCCAAAAAAAAAAGAACAGTCGTCTTTTTGGTAAAGATGCTAAATATTTCATTAAAAAAAATTACTGTTTAAAACTCGAGTTGCACCTACTCTCAATCATGGCAATACTGGAGGGAGCTCAGGGAGTTTGCAACTGCTTCACTACGACTTTCATAGTATAGAAATATCGGAAAATAGTGAAGCAGAAATGCTTCTTAATCTCAATGCTGGCATACTCATTATGGGTGATCCCCCTAAAATAGTCCCAGATGACCGTTCTTCAGCTTGCAGAGGATCTACAAGCGTGGGCACAGAACCCACGGTGGATAAGCAAATTATTTTATTACGGAACACTTCGTAGCGGTCCCGGGCTATGTATTTTCAAATTTTCATATCTTGTGGCCATTTTCTGTCTCACACTTCACCGCTCCAGCCTTTGCCCAGTGTGCACTTTGGTCTGTCCACTCTTGATCGTGTTCTGATGGCTGGGCTCTGAGCTGCTATCTTTCCGCATGAACCCGACGAAAAAATCGGGGTTTTCCTTGCAGAGTTTACCGATTTTGCTCAGAATCTCCTTCGTGGGAATGGAGTCTGTTTTCACCGCGCCAAACTGGCACTTGTTGTAGAACTCCCACATATCGTTTGGAATGAGAGCAAGATCCTCGTGGATTTCGATCAATTGGTTGACAACTTCAATTGCTAGGAAATGGGCATCGCTCGATTGGTTTTCCCCATTTTCGCCGCTTGCGGCCTTAGACAAGAGAATGTTGGGCGCAAGAACTGTGGCCAAATTGTGCGTGTCCATCTTGGACCCCGTCTCCTCGTCGATTTCTGCAAAAGACGCAACCCAGCTGAAAAAGTAAAGCAACACTTCTAGAAGATTGCGGTGGCTTCGAGGAAGCAAACAGTAAGATAATTGCAACATGCGTTTCGCCCTCACCGGGTTCTCTTCTCTTCTGGAAGAGATCCACAAGTCGTAAAGGTTGAAGGTCAAGAGAGGATTCGGCAATTCCCTGAGCCACTTCTTCATCAATGCCGCGAGCTGAACTGCTGAATAGTTGCCGTAGTTTGGTGACTTCAATGGCGACGCATTGATTTGCTCAGTCAACTCACGAAGGTTCTTGATGTTTCCGTTCAAACGGAAAATACCTTCCACAGACATGTCCTTTTGGCGAAGCGCAAGAATGATGTCCTCTATCAACAACGGGATTCGGAGTTGAGAAGGGCCCACACCCAAGCTGGTGTCAACGCCATATTTTTTCGCAACATCCTTAAGCTCCACACCAAAAACATTCATGGCTTTTCCCTTGTCGCCGCCTCCGAACTTGAACTTATCCCAAAATGTGTTCTGTTTCTTCGACTGAATAAGCCCCAAAAGGTCGTCCCGGCTGAACTGGTTGCTGATGCTCAACAAAGCCTCAATCGCAATGTGCCTCATAATCGTGTGCTCCTGCTTCGTCAACTCCGAAAAGTACTTGTGCTTGATGTCTGAACTCTCACCATCAAAAAACGTTTGGGCAGGCTCGTGCGGCAGAGGATTGTTGCTAACTGACTTGATCGGCTGGTTCTTTTTCTGGTACAAAGAATTGTGGTGCTTGAAAGCGTTTGGCCGCTGTTCCCTTGCCTGTTCTGCTGCAACAATTCTCGGAATATCATCTAACGTCAAGGACTTCTCGTTTTTCAAAAGATCAGAAGTGCGGTCTAAGCTGTTGCTGGTCAATCTTTGGGGTGGATCATCGCGAATCTTGATGGGGTTTGTATGGAACTCAAAGTAGTCAGAGTCACGACGCAGAGTAGTGTAGGATACCGAACTGGAGGCACTGCCTTTTCTGCTAGTGTTCCGTCTGTCATCGAACTCGTTGGATGTATTGTCGGCTCTAGCAGTAGCCGCTTCCGGTGCTTCCAAAATGACGGACTTCCTTGCGCTTTTCTTGACCGAATTGCGAAGCTTCTGGCTCTCTCTCATCTGTCTCAAAGACGTCACTTCATCGAGAGTTTTCGAGTACGTCGTCTCTGTTTCTGACGGTTCTTCCTCAATATGTGACATGGCATTTGGCTTGAGATAGTCCACAGAGCCAGTCGTTGCAGCCTCTTTCTTGATTGCAGATTTGGACCTCGAAAGCGCAATCTTCAACAAGTACAAGAGCTGAGCCAAATCGGAGACTCTTACAAATCCAGACGTATATCCGAACCCAGAGGCATTGTCTGACATAGCGCAGTCCGTGCACAAGATGTTTTCGTTTGGACCACACAAGAAAGACTCAACCCGAAAGTCGTTCGATGGCTTCCGGTGGCATTTGGAGCACTCGAAGCACTTGTGATGCCACCGCAAATCGCCGAACAAAATACACGACTTTTCAACGCTCTTGGAGCACGCACGACAAGCATCCGTGGAGTTGTGCGGGACGGAAAGACGCGATACAATCGACTTCTTTTCGTCAGATTTATCCGCAGCATCAATCTCCTCGTATTTCTTGACCAACTGCAAGAACCCGTCGAGTGCCTTTGTATCTGTGCGGAGCTTGTTCAACGCGAGAGCATTGTTCAAGCCGATCCTGATCAACAACTTCAAATAGTGGGCGCATCCGGTGATTACCGCAAGAAGCTCGGAGGAAAGACTTCCTGATTCCGCAATACTATGAGATTTGCGCAAGATCGCCAAGTAGCTCATAAGCTTTCCAGAAATGTTTCGAGGCTCTTTTCGGAGCGCCTGGAACTTGTCGAACGCATCGACAGAATACACTTCCTCTAAAAGTGCTTTCTTTGACTCGCTCACAGAGACTGTATCTGGCTTGTAGTCCAAACACATACCCTGCACAAAGTCCAACGCCCTGAACAAAACCTCCAAATACAACACAAACTTACCTGTGGTGAGCAAGCCAGTCTGGCGTTTTCCGGAACAAGCTGAAAGAAGCATTTCGGAAATGCACGACGCGGACGTTTCTTCGAACCCCGATAACACCACCCAGCAGTTCATCACGGCAGTTTCGATCCGTTGTTCCGAGAGCACCAAATCTTTAGCAGTCAAATCAGTGCAGGCTGGGTCGGGAGCCGGTTCGAGTAACCCGACCGAGTCAATGGTCACGCTCACGTTCCAAAACTTGAACACCATGTAACACTCTGGATGCCACTGTTGGACTTTTCCACCCTTGAAAAGCTCCACAAACTGTTTGACGATCGACGACTGGCACCCCTCGCATTTCGTGGCGAAAAGCTGCGAGTAGTGGAAATGGCAGTAGACGCTGTTGTCGTGTTCGTAGTAGCTTTCATCAGATTCAAACACCTTCCCACACGCGTGGCACTTGAAGTGCTCCAAGTGGTATTTGTTACCCAAAGCAGTGATATAAGGACCACGCAAGGCGCTGTCGCATGTGAAGCAGATAAGACTCAATTTCTTGAAATAGTCGTACTCACAGAGCGGTACCTGTTGTGTGGAATTGTCACTGGTTTGGATTTCGTGTGGGAAAAACTTGGCCAGACAAAGCGATCCGCATTCGTAGCACTTGAAGCACTCTATATGGTACGCATTATTGAGCGCCCGCACAAACTGACCGTTTATAGTCTGGTGGCACAGGTTGCATGTTTTCCGTTTTTTCCCACTCGGGTGGCGTCCTTTCAGGATCAGCGGATTCGAATTGTTGGAAACATTTGGGGGAAGCGTGACCGTGAGGGCCTTGGGTTGGTTCTGCTGGACTGTGTGGTTATGTGAATCAGTTATTTTTCCATCTACCGGTGCCTGAAATGGAAGTTGTGAATGGAGAGTGGCTCCCAGATCCTGGCTATTGACCATGGTAACTGCACGCAGCAGGCCCTGCGGCACCAACTGCGGGGGACCCGAAGGTTGGGGTCCAAAAGCATGGAAATTCGCCAAATTGGGGGTGTTCCCCGGCACATCTACCAGGAGCTTTCGGGTATTAGGCCCAGTGTGAACTTCCCTCGACGTGTACTGGCCCGTATATTGAGGCTGGCTTTGTGGTTGGCTTTGTGGTTGGTTTTGTGGCTGGTTTTGTGGCTGGATGTGTGACTGGATGTGTGGCTGATTTTGCGGTTGATTTTGCGGTTGAATATGTGTGAAAGATGCAAGTTTTGGCGGAGGGGTTTGCGGGGGAAACGCAGGCTGCGGTTGTTTCGTGGGTTTCGAGTTGCTCCTCTGCCGCTGGGTGCCCATGGAGATGTTTTCGTTACGTATTTGAGGTCCCTGGTCATTTCCAGGATTTTGCACAGTTTTTGGAAAAACCTGAAGCTTTTCCGCCAGCGAAAACGCCGACAGCAGGTTTGGCGCCAGGCCGGGTTTGGACGCCGGTTTTGGTGATGACTCTGGGATTCTCACACTCTGGTTTCCCTTTTGAATTGGCCTTTTTGTGGCGTTCTGGCCACTATTGTACGCTCTTTGGAACGGGTTCTTGCCGTTCTGGCCCCAGTTTTCGCCAGCACCGAGTGGGGACACCGCATTCCCGACATTTTCCCCGTTTAGCTCGTTTCGGAGCACAAACAGCCGCTCCAGCTCCAAGTTATGCAGCGGTTGTAACATGTCTGGTATCAGCACCACAGATCCGGGTAAGTTCGCTATCGTGTGTCGGTTTACATTCACTCCCAGCGGCAGCAGCGACCGCGAGCTCGGACTGGGCAGCGTCGGAAGCGGCGGAATCAATTGCGTCCAGTTTGTGGGGTTCAGCTTTTGGCGGCTATGGTGCGTGATTTCGTGGCTCTGGCTGCGCGAGTGGAACCGGAACAGGGGAGAGAAGTGGGGCGAGAAGTGGGACGGGGCCTCGGCGTCTAATTCGGGGGTGGGCGTGTTTTTTTGTGTGGTCCGACTTTGCGGTTTTTCCAGCCTGAACGGCGACGAATTGAACGCACGAAAAAACCGCTTGGGGCTGGTGGACACGGGTTTTTCGGGGTGGTCGGCCATTGTGGGTGTGGGGATTTCGGTGAAACTTCGGCGGGTTTTCGTGGAAAATCGGCGGAATTCCGTGGGGTATGGGGCTTCAGAAAGGAGTGACTAAGTTGGAGTAGGTGGTTTTAGGCTGCGGCCACGACGGCGGAAATCGGGCCCTTAATAGTGGATTTTCGGGTCGGTGCACAGCAGCGGCGAATCTGGGTGGGTGTGCGGCTTTCAGGAGGGTTTTCTTGTTTTTTTTCGTGCCTTTTGCTGAAGCAAAAACAGTGACGCTATGTTGATGGGAGACTTGCGAGACCAAAATAGAGCGAGAAAAAGTTTGGGAGGTGAGGGTCGGGGCCAGAGGTGGGGCAGCACAAGACAATACCGGGCGAAAAAAGAGCGAAAAAAACGGCGGGAGCAGTGATGCAGTTTCTGGCAGATGCTGATTTTTATTTCTAACCTACAAGAATTGGCGTGCGCTGGCGTTTTTGCCTGGGGTATATTTCTGCCTGGCCGGTCGTGGTGTTTGGTGTTTCTGGTGCTGGGGATGCTTTTGGTATTTTCGCCTCTATTTTTTTTCTTTCCTCTTTGGGCGCGGTCGCAGAGTATGGGGAAGTGGAACGGGCATGAATAGGAGGGAGTGACAGGGGAAGAGAATGGGGAGTCGTGGGCTTTTGGTTATTTTTGTAGTTTATTTTGGCTATTTGTCTTTTTTTCTTTTTTGTTCATCCGTATGGATTGATAGAGCTGAACTGCCCGGTGCTATTATAGATAGGACAGGCAATGGGAGTGGAGCACCCCATGAAAGAAAGCACCCCATGAAAGAAAGCACTACTTGAGAGAAAGCACTACTTGAAATAAAGCACTACTTGAAAGAAACAAACAGAGATCAATCACCAGTGTGCCTTCTAAATTGGAAGACTGGAAACTGGGAGTTGTGGCGAAGTACCAATTCAGATACGTGCGCACCAGAGGAAAGTTGCAATCAGCACACAACATGCAAAGACCCCGCTGAAAATCACAGCACGTGGACTAGAACCATCTTCCCTCGTATCATGTTTTTTTCTGTTTTTTGTCTGCGCGTAGAAGACCCGCCTGGCCAGCCAAATAACACGCTTCGCAAGACATATTACGTGCTATGAAAGGTCCCAACATATCTCACCGCTCCTCTTTAATGCCTCCTCTTGGTAGATTCCTGCTTCCTTCTGAAATCTTCCTGTATCTTCTTTTTCATTTCTCTTTTTACTTCTCTTATTACTTTCGATCTTTCCATCTTCCAGCGAACTCGCTGTCGTTCGTGTTCTCACACAGACTTCCCAATGGGGAAATAAGTGTCGGGGACGACTTAAACAGGAAAGAAACGTCGGAGGGACCAAGCGCAGCAGCTTCGGCCCATGTGACGAAAAAGAAATACCCAGGTCTCGACCCTTCGTGCTGACTCTCTCGATGGATGAACTCATTCTCTCCCAGACGTGCATATCTCCTACTAGAGGTGTTCTACACCCTACTATCAGAGTCAACTCTGACTGAAATTCAGGGTTCTGATGGACAAGGAGGGGCCCTGATAAGGTTCCAGCGGACGGAGGCTATAATTAGTCTAAGCAAGAAAGGAGCCTCGTATTTCCGGGGAAGAAGAGCTTCAAATGGAACTATCAGCTCACCATGGGTGCGGTTGCACGTTTGGCCCTAATGTCTTTTTTCCTATTTTACTTTCAATAGAATACTTCATCATTTCCTCGTGAAGCCTTTGAATCCGCACCCGAGAAAAGAAGTAAAAAAAGTCGTACAATGTGATTTTTCAAAGGCGTAGAAACTGGCGATTGTCTCGGTGAAACACTTCCGCGGAGACCACCGCGCGGTGGGCCAATGCACTTACAGTCCCAGCAAAAACCACCAGGACAACCCGCTCGAAAACGGTGCCAGCTGAGCAGCTCTTGTAAATCTTGACCCCTTCGTTCCTCCCTCTGTCCCGGTCTCTATTTCTTTTTCTCCGCCGCCCCTTTGTTTTCCCTTTTCGTCGCTTGGCCGTTAAGCGAATAATCACGAGATCTGCATGGGTCGCGCCGCGCGTGGAACAGCCTCTGACTCGTCACCTGATGGCTGCAGCAACGGATAAACTCGGGAAAACTGGCCCCGTCAGCACCCGATGAGCAGGGTCTCGGGCGTATATATAACGGGAAATTGCATCTCTTCCCTTCCTTCACCATTTTCAGCCTATTCGTTTTTCTCGAGAACACTCCAAAACCCACTGCTAATGATCCTCCCTCGATTGCACATGTCACACTTACCTCACCTCAAGCCCACATACTCCAAAATGCTCTTGAGCGTGGCTGGCTACATGGGCGCCAGTTTGCTGGTGGCGGCGTTGGCAGACCGCAAGAACTTCGCACACATCTTCAAGCAGCTCGGCCAGTGACCCACGTGACGCTTGGTGGCCTTTATAGAAACCATGGCGGCTGGTTCATCGTCAATATAATGTTCGGATTCGGTATCAATCGTGTAGATGTTGTACCTCGCGGAGCCCATGCCCGGGAACGTGTCTGTAGTGCCTTCTAGTTTTGCCGTAGAGCATCTGCCTGCTCAGTTTCCACACCTGTAAGAGGATGTCTTTTCTGGGTAAAAAGTTGGGGAAAATCACTTGCACGCCGTTTCCCTCGCCTTTATCTTTGTCTCGCGTCAACACGCACATGTAGTATATCACCTGGCCGTAGCCGTGGAAGCCCTCGTGGATGACAATATCAATGATTTCGGAAATGGGCACGAATTTCCCGTTGCGCCCGATGTTGAGGGGCCTCCACCGCGACTTGCTGCTGATCTGGATACCCATGTCTTCCATCACCATCAACGTGTCCGCAGGCTCGTCCAACGAAAGAAGGACACCAATGCTGATGAGAAATACGAAAAATGCAAGGCTGCCGAGATTCTCGCGGAGCGTGTCGAAGAAATTGCCCAGTAGCGCCTTCCAAAGTAGCCCCGAAAGCTCCGATCCCGAGATTTCCAAGCATCTTTGTATGTTACGTATGGCCTGTGGAATGGCGCATGCCAACAGCACACACGCGAGCGGGACGCGCACGTGACGCAAGAAAAACGACGGCCGGTTGCGCACCACGAAGGTAACCGAGCTGGCGTTCGTGTTTGTGACCACTTCAAACGCGTAATCCTTGAACGACGACATGGTGAATAACGCTTAGTATGGAAATTTCCACGATAAGATCGAAGGTGTGCGCGGGTGCAGGCGGTGCAGGTGGTGCATGAAAACGTGAGATTGGCTAATGGTCGAGCGTGTCACGTGACCGCTTGACGTCGTCGATCTCGCCCACCACCACCTCGTTCTGGCGGATCATTCTCGAGCGCTCTGCCTTGGTCATAGGCTTGGCGCCCGTTCTGATTTCGATTTCGCGCTTGCGGTTGGCCTCCAAATCCTCCTTTATGGCTCTCTCGCGCTCGGCAGTAATTTCGCGCAAGTGCGACTCGTGGTCCTTCTGGAGCTCTGCCATTTCTCGGTTGAAGTCGTCCACCAGCTTGAGGCGGAGAGCAGAAGCACTCGCGCAGAATTCCTCGAAGTTTGGCGGGAGTTTTCGCCGGAGCGCCAACTCGATGAGCTCAGGGTTATTTTTCTCTTCTAGCGTAAACTTATTCTTAACCTGGCGCCGTGTTCTGTAGGGGAACAACTGCGCAATAAGCGTGAAATCTGTTCCCCAGGTGCTGAGGGCACGGTACAATTCCACCATTTCCTCTTTCGTCCACTGGTCCGTGTGCACCTGTTTCGAGTACGAGCTGGCAGTCACCGGGTTCTGGAACGGATTCTCGAGTTCCACCGTACGGTTGTCGCTATTTGGTGCAACTCCGCGACTTCGTATCATGGACTCCTGGTCAAGCTGGAACTGACCCTCCACGACCGCGAGCTTCAAATTGCCGCTGTGTTGCGGCGCCGCCTGCCGCTCCAAGTCGTCGAATATCTGTGTTTTGGGCTCTTCGATTTCGATGTGGTCGTCACCCTGAACATCCCTGAGCGCTTTTTGGTACGAGATACGCAAACTCCGGGCCCGCCCACGGGCCTCGCGCCGCTCGTTTTTCCGTTTGAGGATCCGCACACGTGCTTCCTCGGCAGACGCAAAATTCTCACTTTTCAGGCCGATCTGTAGCAATGGTTTGCATAGGTCGGCCATGCTGGTTTCCGCCAGCACGCCCACAAGGGAAAATAGCGCCTCGTCCTCGTTTTTGACGCGCCGCGGGAGCTGCTTCGCGCTCGTAATACTGGTGATAAGATCCGGCGGGGCAACAGGAAAGGATCCCATGACTTCTTGGGACGTTTTATACTTCTTGAGCTTCTGTGTTTTGGGATCGATCCCTATAACGTACTCGGCCATGTTCTGGGCCTTGGTGGGCGATTTCTGCGCATTTGGTGCACTTCTTTCTGGCCCCGTTTCGCTTTCGATTTCCTCTTTGAGTGTGCCATCTGGAATCGCAATCACAGAGCCCCGCATCAGCTTGCGCCCGGGCCGCGCCACCGACAGGCGTCTTTTTTTGGTGGCCTTGGCCAGCGGCACACCGATGGTCACGGGGGGCTGTGTCACGAGATCTCCCTCTGGTACCGCCGGTGTTCCGGGTATTGAAATCGAGCTGTTTCTGCGGTTTTGGTGGATTCCGGAAAGCCTGCGGTGGCCGGCCACGGAGGAGCGTCTTCTGGGAAATTGCTTCCCCACAAGCGGCTGCTTAAAGATGTCGTTATCGCCGTATTCTTCGTTACTGTCGCTGCTGTTGTCCCCGACGGCCTGTTCGGGCACTTTCTGCATCGGGTCCACGACGGGCTCGGTCTCGTTTATATTCAGCGAGGCGGCGGCGGGCTTGTCCGAAATCGTGTAAGACAAAAGCGGGTTTTGCGTGTTTTCCTCATTTTGGTCCGCTTCGGCTCCGGGTTTCGCAGTGTTCTTCGCTGAAATTGCCTCTGTTCCACCCTCCTGCGTTGCGGGCGGCAGCTGCGCCTGTCCGGGGCCGTCTGCGCTTGAAACAGTGTCATTTTGTGTGTTTTCAGCCGCCTGGGAAGCCGGTTCGTCAGGCTGGATTTGTGTGGCTGGCGGCGTGGCCATCAGCTCTTTGCGCACAGTGCGTTTTTTCACTTTTGGCGTGAAGTGCGAGGACTTCTTGACGATACTACTCATGGCGAAAGGTGGGAGTTTTTTTTGTGTTGATGGTGGCTGGAGAGGGTGTTTATAGCGGTGTTTTGTTAGATGGGGGTGGGTGGTTATGTGCAGGCCATGTGATGTTTTGGCGGTGGACGCCGAAGAGAAGAAGAAAATAAAGACAGAAGGGAAGGTGATTCTGCACTCTCTATATGTACCGAGATTCCTCTCCGTTTTTTCTTATACTGGAGACATGGACCTATGTCAAGTCGCGGTGCTCGCATCGCGGCCCACTAGGCACTACTCCATACTGGCTACTGTACTCTGAGCAAGCAATTATCCATAGCGAAATTGCAAGTAGATCTCCCTTTTTCCACTCAAACAAACCGAGACCAATGGCCGCGGTGCTCCAGCGCTCGTGGGAGCCCTTTGCAGATGCCTGGACGCTCGCTCTCAGACACTTCCCTGCTATTCATGGCAACTCTTTCCTCTCTAGCTCCAGCAGTGGCGGGCTATCGATCCAGTCTTTCGACTCCGCAGCGCCCGTTCTGCTAAATAAAAACGCCCACGAATCGTCCGTCAACGCCTTGGAAAAAATCGACGAGTATACGGTAGCGTCGGCCGCGACCGATGGAGTGAAGGTATGGGACTTGAGACAGAGTTTAAGCAGGGCGCAAGCCACGCTCAGCAACGCGAAAAAATCGAGTTTTCTCTCGCTCGGCAGCTCGAAGGGCCAGCTTCTCGCGGGCGGAACCGAGCTTGTCGGATCGGACGCGGAAATCCACGTTTGGGACCTCAAAAAGGCAGCTTCCGTGGTGCGCTCGTTCGTGGACTCGCACCACGACGACATCACCGACATAAAGTTCCACGACAGTCTCCCGTACCTCATGTCGGGGTCGACGGACGGGTATGTGAATGTGTACAACTTAGACGAGCCGGACGAGGACGAGGCACTCCACCAGGTGATCAATTTTGCATCCGTGCACCTGTGCCATTTCATCCGGCCCAACCGGATCTCTGTGCTTTCGCATATGGAAACACTAGCGTTCTGGGAGCTAAACAGCACCGACTACGAGAATGCTGCAGAGCCGGCGCCAAAGGAAATCGGCGACGTGCGCTCTCTCTGGCCCGATTGCGAGTACGTCGTGGATATTGCAGATGGCTACGTCGCGTACGGAGCAAACCTGAAACTGAGCTTGACAATCATGCCGTTCGACGCGGGAAGGGAGCAGTTTGACCTTTCTTCGCGGGTCACGTTTGCTCCTGCGCACGGCGAGGAGGTTGTCCGTGATGTTATGTATGTTCCAGGTACGAATTCTGTGTTGACGTGTGGCGAGGATGGGTTGATCAAGGCGTGGACAGTTCCGGGGATGGCTAGTGGAAAGAAGGCAGAAGTGGGAAGTGCTGAGAAGAGGGAGAAAATGGAGAGAAGGAGGGAAAAGAAGGAGAGGAGGGAGAAGAGACTGAAGGAGGCGAGGTTCAAGCCATATTGAGGTAGTTGTATAAGGTTTCGTGAAGGGTGGAGTATTATGCCGTGGGGTGGGTTTTCTTTTCCCAGCCGCTGGCACTGCAGGAGGTAATCGTTAGGAAGAAACGTTAGAAAGGTATTGTTATGGCTGTAGAATGCGTATTTGATGGAGGAGCTTTCGGATTTTGGGCTTTTGGTGGTCTTTAATATAATACTTGCTCGGTTCTTTGGGGTGCACAATCTGGAACAAAGTCCAGCATTCCTTACGTTGAAGATTAACAAACTGTGATGTCTACCTATATTCTCAATTTCGGTTATCGCTACAATAGTAATTGTCTAGTAATTGTGCTCGACTATGCTGCCAGTGGACCCATCAGGGCAGTTTGTAGCGCTTGGCTGGTCAAATGCCATCTTTTTTCTTCTATAACGCTTTCATATTGTCGTATGTACCGAGCTCAGTGGCTAGTGTCCGCTCTCGCCCCACCCCCACCAGCTCTTGTGCTTCTTGAAAGCGTACCCTGCTCCGTCATAGTATGTTCACTCTTATCCTCAGCTTGCCCCCTTTCTCGTACTTGCCGAAACTTCGAATACGACTTGGAAATTGCTACTACGTGTGCGTTCGAAAGGCACATCTGTTCGGCTGGTCCGATCACGAACAAACATGAGACTGTGTCTGAATATCACCTGCCCTTTTCTCAAGCTTTTACATACTACTGAGTGGTAAGGTTGTGATAAGGTCAGGTGGGTGATCAGAATGCTGGGTCATTTGCATGGACACAGCGTAGCAAGGACTAGAAATTACAGTGAGATCATAAACAGTGAGATCATAAACAGTGAGTCAGAATGGGCTTCGTGACCAGGTGCTCTGCCTTTGGCAGTCATATTCTCGAAACAAGTCGAAAAGGTCAATCCTGGGCGAGCAAGCTTGTGTATCGACCAAAGCTGTGTACGTTTTTCCGCAGAAAGAATGGAAGCATTGGTAGTCTCAACTCTTCAGCAGCATAGATGTCACTCCACCGAAGCCCAGTTTTCGCGTCATCCCCCCACCGTGCCACGCGTAGCAATAGAAAAACCAATCAAACGACTAATAACTTCCAGCACACCTGTGGCCCACGATCACACCCACTACACACTAATGTGACTTTTTCGCTTGGTTTACTACTCTTCACTCTACCCCGTGCATGGACCACACCGTACTGTGTATACAGCGTTGATAGAGGTCTCGCCGTGACTACCACTGAACGTCATAAACAACTTTCGCCAACGTACCACAATTTTTACCGTCCCCACTATCGAGACAACTGAAACCCACAATCTACTATAGCAACACCGTAAAAGAGCAATTGGCCCTGCCATTTCCCACTCTTCTCCCAAAAACTCAAACACACCCCACACAACCAATCCAGTGCTCCAGCCCCGCCACAGATCTACAGAAAGGGTTCCCCGATCCGTCATGGTTAGGAGGCCGCGTGCCCACATGCAACTGCCGGATCTGAATTCGCACGGCCCGTCCATTCTCCCAGCGGGCGAGCACGGAACCAGCGAGACCCCTGCGGAATACAGACGCGCCAGAACAGTTTTCCCCGAGAACACCCCAATCAATAAATCTGCTGCCTCTAATAACTTATCACGTGTTCCTGCACGAACGGAAGTTGCACCGTGAGCCGGCGCAGACGCCCAATCGGGCCTAAAGCTGGCGGCCGCTCGCTAAGGCAAGCGCGCGCGTGCAGCTCGCCTGCACGCCGGATGATTCTCCGGCACCCAGCCTGTTCTTGTCCGGCTTCAGCTGCAGCCTCAGTGCCTGCACACAGCGCGGTAGATACTCAGTCTGTCAAGTCGGTTGCCAGACACTGGCTAGTTACCGGCACCGTTTTTCTTTCGTGTCCTGATACAAATGGTGATGAGCGACCAGCACGCTACTGCAGACACGGCCACCGAGAATTCGGACGCTGCAGCCGCCCCTGCCACAAATACGTTAGCCGTCACAGAGGGCACAGACGCCAAAGAAGCGAGCGACACGGTCAAAAGAGAGCACCCAGAAGACACAGACACCGAGGCTGCAACCGCCAACGGCACCAAAAAACACAAAGCCGCCCCCTTGGTGGTCGTGCCCCACAAAAAACCCGCCCTTTTCTACAGCCCCTTGAAAACGGGCGTCGTCTACGACGTGCGCATGCGCTACCACGCCAAGATCTTCACCTCGTACTTCGAGTACATCGACCCGCACCCGGAGGACCCCCGCCGCATCTACCGCATCTACAAGCGGTTGGCGGAGGCGGGGCTTATCCAGGATACTGCGCTCCTGGGGTCGGAGGATATAGGCCCACTCATGGTAAAGATCCCCATACGTGAGGCCACCGCCGACGAGATCTTGCAGGTGCACACACAGAGCCACCTCGACTACATCGCGCTGACGGAGGCCATGCCACGGGACCGGCTCCTCGAGGAGACCGAGCGCGGCGACTCCATCTACGTCAACAACGACTCCTTTCTCCTGGCCAAGTTGCTGTGCGGCGGGCTGATCGAGGCGTGCCGCGCGGTGGTGGAGGGCCGCGTCAAGAACTCCTTGGCGATTGTGCGCCCGCCGGGCCACCACGCGGAGCCGGATTTGCCCGGCGGCTTCTGTCTTTTTTCCAACGTAGCAGTGGCCGCCAAAAACATGCTCCGTGCTTACCCGGAGTCTGTGCGCCGCATAGTGGTGCTCGACTGGGACATCCACCACGGCAACGGCACGCAGCGCGCATTCTACGACGACCCGCGCGTGCTCTACATCTCGCTCCACCGCTTCGAAAACGGCCGCTTTTATCCCGGCACAAAGTATGGGGGCGCAGATATGGTGGGCGAGGGCCGCGGCGAGGGCTTCACCGTCAACGTGCCCTGGCGCGAGTCCGGCGTGGGCGACGGCGACTACGTCTACGCGTTCCACCGCGTGGTGATCCCCATCATGAGCGAGTTCGACCCCGATTTGGTCATAGTCAGCTCCGGCTTCGACGCCGCGGATGGCGACATCATCGGTCAGTGCCACGTGACACCTGCCGGCTACGGCCAGCTCACGCACATGCTCAAGGCCGTTGCACGCGGGCGACTCGCAGTCGTTCTCGAGGGCGGCTACAATTTAGACCTGATAGCACACAGTGCGTTGGGCGTGGCCAAAGTGCTTGTAGGCGAGCCGCCGGAGGCCACCGTGGCCGCGCAGCCGCGCCAGGAGACGCTCGAAACCGTGGCAGAGGTCGTGCGCATCCAGGCCCGCTACTGGCGGTGCATGCGGCCCGGCCACGCGGCACACCTGTTTGACGACGCCTACGACGTGGCGGATGGGCGCGTGCTCTCTTTTGCGGAGCCGGTCCGCGCGTGGCAGGCGCAGCGGCTCTTCGCCAAGCACGCGTTTGTGGCGCTCCCGGTGCTCGCGCAGGACCCTCTGTTCTCCACAGACTTGCCCGCGCACATCGAGGACCTCGTGCTCGCGAGCCGCGACATCAGCCACTGTCAGACGGCCGTGGTGTGCTTGCACGACCCGCCGGAGGTGTGGGCGAACGTGGACGCGGTCACGGGCAATATCGACAGCAACTCGTCGGTGGTTTTGGAGCACCCCTTGCCGAGACTCATGCGCACGGTGGAGCAGGAGCTCGCGCTGGAGAACTCCGGCTCGGACTCGGGCTCGGCGCTGCGGCTCGGCTTCATAGACATCAACGTGCCATCGTTCATGGAGGGATCCGGCGAGTCACGTACCAAGCTGAACGAATACAACCCGACGCTCTTCGCGCAGGAGCTCTTGCTCTGGGTGTGGGACAACTATCTCACGTACTTTCCGGCGCTCAAAAAGGTGGTGTTTGTGGGCTACGGCGACGCGTACCAGGCGATCGTGCACCTCTACGCCAAGCGGCCGTCACAAGAGATTCGTGACCTCGTCAAGGGCACGGTGGTGTTTGCCAACCGCACGGCGCTCAAGCCGATCGTGCCCGTGATGGACGAGTCGATGGTGGACTGGTTCTACCAGAACTCGGTGGTGTTTGCCAGCAACATGAACCCATGCTGGATGGGCACGTCCGGAAAGGAGGAGGAGAGCAGTCGGCGTCCGCGTAAGAAGTTCGGGCGCGTGTTGCGCGCGTCCGTGGATGGCTTGTGGGACGTGATCAATGAGAAGTTCGACGAGGGCGTGGACTTCATTCTAGATTCGGTGTCAGAGTACTCGGAGTCCGAGTCGGGATCGGGGTGAGGAATAGTGTGGATGAATGTGTCTACAGTATATGAGAGGGCTGTACAGGTAGCGCGATCTATAACGATGCCATATTGGCACAGCATTCCGAAAGGCGTTTATGGAAGTATTACCTTTGGCTCGGTCGCAGGAGGGGTTAATGTATCAGGAAGGCATATATAAGAGTAGCCGATGGCTCGTTGCATGTTAAGGTGTCCAGAATATGGAGATTATGGAGTGTAAATCTTGGCGCCTGGGCTGTTTTGGCCAGTTACGTCAGAAGCTTATAGTCCTTCCTAACTGCTTCAATTACTGTGAAGCACGTGAATCGAGGAAATAGCATCTAGTCTTTAACCAGACATTTATCAAAAAATGACAAGAAAGTTTCCTTCTCATACGATTGATGGAGTTGCATCAACCCTCTTATACTAAACTGATACAGGTCTTTCCTTTCTGATCACTAGTTTCATTTGAACAGATCACCTAAATATTGGGATGATCAAACTAGTGAGCGAACGGTCGAAAAAAGAGGTGTTTGATTATCCTAAAAGAACAAAACAGTATTCATAACACAAGAGCTGACATACCATTTGCATAGATGGTCACGAAAGATAAGAGCGGTTCCTCCTTCCAAAAGAATTTTTTGGTACACTGGCATTGAAGTCAGTATATCCTTAGCATCTAGTACATTGCAATCAAAAAGCAAGTATAGATCCTTGTGCCATTCACATTTATAGTTCATAGTTAAATCCAGATCACGTATGTTTCGCTTCATGTAGACCATATCTCTATTCAAACTCATACATAGCTTGGGAAGCGTCTGGAGAATTGTTTCTCGAGGTCGTCCAAGTCCGGCAAGGATATCTCGCTGGAGGTGCTGAGCCTCCTGTCCTTCGACTTCTTCAAGAACTGTGGTTTGGCCGGTTTTGGCGGCGGCGCTTTCTTCTTCGGTTCCTTTTCTTTGGAGGACTTGGGTCCTGGCGCTTTCTTGGTTCCTGAGACTTGTCCGGTTCCTAAGGCTGGCTTGGTTTCTGAGACTTGCTTGCTTCCTAAGATTTCTTTGCTTCCTGATTTCCCCATCCCTATCGACAGGCTGGAGTTTCTGACACTCAAGCTGGGCGGACAAAGTGGCGGCCCCGCAATTCCTCTGCTGTTTTCCGAGGAGGGACGAGTCTTTGGCACCGTGAGCTTGTCTTCCTGCACATTCTTAGAGCTGGCCAGTCTGATGATCTTTGGCTGCTCCATCTTGTTCCCAGACTTCTGGTTAAACTCAAACAGTTCAGGCTCAGCCACCTCAGATTCTGCGGACGCCACGTTATCTGTGCTTGCGTACGCAGAGAGATTGTTGAAGTTGATCGCCGAAATGTCGTCTTGCTCAGTGTACTTGCCGTATCCCGATGCAGTTTTCGGTGCCTTTTTCTCCTTGTTTTGGAAGAGCTGCTGCATGCGTCTCTGTATGGAGTTTGTGCGTTTAGGCTGTTCCTTGTCGATAGGCTTGAGAGATTCGTCGCTGCTGGATTTCTCAGCCCCGTTCCTGTAAGATCCACTTCTTTGGGAAGAAACAGATCCACCAGTACTTATTCTGCGCAAGCCGTTTTTTAGTGACGCCTTGAACGAGCCACCAGTATTCTGGCGGGAGTGCGACTCCTCCCTGGAGCGCAAGAAGTCTAAAGTGCTGCTTTCTGTTTCCTCTGATTTCCTTACACTAGTGCTGGACTCGCTGACCTGGATTTTCACTAGCTCGTGAAGTGAAGCGGATGACCGCGACGGGAAGATCTCCGATTTGGGCCGCGGCTTCCCCATCTGGAGAATCTTGGACTTGTCGATGGTGGCGAAAGTGTCAGTTTTCGTCTTTTTTGGCGGGATTTTGTGCGCGGCCTCGCCATCACGCCGGGGGAGCTCGGGCTTCGTTGGCTTGTGTTCTGTATGTCCGGTTTTGGCAACTCTAACCGAGTACGGCACCACGTCGGGAATGTTGTGTACGTTTTGCATCAAGCAGATCTCCTGCAAAAGCTGCAACGCGTTCGGTCTGCGGCGCGGGTCGGCACGCAAACAACAGTGGATCACGTTCTGTAGCCTGGCGGAAAAACGCGGCGATCCCGGAAACCGAAGTGTGTTGGAGCAGTTCAAAATCAGGCTCTGTAAGTCCTGGAGTGTTTTCTGCGCAGGCAGCTCGAACGGCGTGGTGTAGTAGCACAATTTGTAGAGGAACACGCCGAGAGCCCAGATGTCCAGCTTGTCGTCGATGGGAAACCCATGGGACAAGTCAATCATTTCCGGTGCACGGTACTGCGGCGTGGTGTTCTGCATGATATCGTTGTGGAGTTTTGTGAGCTCGTCGGGCGTGGTGGGTGCCTTTTTGTACTCGACCGCCGACCCAAAGTCGCAGAGCTTGTATGTACCCTTATCGTCTATCAACACATTCTCTATCTTTATGTCACGGTGTATCAACGGCGGATTGAGGTGGTGGCACATTGCTACCGCCGTGGTGATCTGGCCCATAATGGAGAGGATTTCCGGTTCCGTGAGCCGGTTCGTGAGTCTCGTATTCATGAAATCTATGAGCCCTTTGCCCAGACAGAACTCCATCAACAAGAGCACTTCATATTGCTGCTGGGCGTCTGCGGATTTCACCGGGAGACGCAGCGCGTGCGAGTCGATGTACGACACGATGTGTGCGTTGCCCCTGAGCCGTTTCATGGCGTCCACCTCCTGTCGAAGGAGCGTAAGCTGCCATTTGTTGGGTACCACCACGCGTTTTAGACACGCGGTAGAGTTGCCGTTGAAGGGCGGGTCGATCGTGCAACTGTACACGTACGCAAAACCGCCCTCGGAGATGTACTTCTGGATGCTGATTTTGTGCAGCCCGACCACAAGCGGAGTTCCTGGCAGAAACGCATTTGGCGGAGGGTGGGGCATACTTTGTGAGGGTAGGTGGGAGGGGGGCTGCGAATTTGGAGGTTTTTTCGGGATTTCCCTGTTTCTGAGCCGCGTCTATCGTGGGCTGCTCTGTCCAGCCTGTGTTTTTCGTGCAGAGCTGATGGACGGGGGTAGGTAAATGTTGTTCTGTGGCATGGATCTGGCTCTGGGCCGACCGGCGAGACATCCGTACACCACGGGAGTAGCGGGATGGGAGTTAAGGGATTGAACGGGATTTGGGTAGGGGTGTTTGGGTATGGTTGGATCTTATGTGATTTCGGGCTGGCTTAGGAACATGTGAAATGATTTTTCGAATTATGGGGTGGTTGTGTAGTGTTGCGGAAATGTGCCAGTGGTGGATCCTAGTGCGTGACATCAGGCAGAGTCTCCGTCGCTGCCGAATTAGCAGGTTTAATGAGACAACCGGACCAAAGAAAAAGATAAGAATATGAACAGAAAAGATAAAGCGGATGAAAAGAGAAATATCAAGAGGTTAAAGAGATAAGGATGGAAAGAAAAAGATAAGAGAAAAAAGATAGGAAGACCAAAAGACCGAGGCTATTCATGTTTGATTGTATATACGACTGCTCGTGGCAGATATGGCACTGTTTTGCAGCAATAGTCCATGGTACACTACATGAAAGAAAACCGATAAGTTACCACAGGGGAAAGCCCAGCGACTCAGCGTTAGGAACGATTTGCGAAACTCGAATAAAAAAAAAGAAAACGTGAAAAATCCAGTATGGTGGCCACGTCGCTAGTGTGGGAAATCCCAAGGCTGAGAATTCGCCAGTCCACCGTTTTCCATCCCATGTCAATCCATATCTTCCCCCAATCCCTTCCATTTACGATTTAATCACCTATACACCACCAATTTTTCAACGCCAATTCTTCAATATCAATTTCTGCAAAACCTCTCTTACTATAAGCCTACATCCAATCCTGAAACCAATCACACTACTTATCCTAGAATCACCACAGCTCGCATCCTCATCGCTCGCATCGCGCACGGTATCTGAATCAGTGAAAAAGTGCATCACCAAAACACACAAACACCACTATTTCCCCTGGTTTTCTTCTCACCCGACGCCCACCATGAAATTATACTTCGAGGCGGAGAAGTTCCTCAAGGGCGGCGAGAGAGGACTCAAGACTCGCATCTTCAACGCGAAGCTCTCCAACTCACCCAAGCACATATATGCGCTCGTGATTTCTGCGCTAAAATACAAGGAGTACATCCAGATTATCGTCAAGAAAGCACGGCTCAAGGACGCGCCAGAATTGAAAAAGTTGAAGGTGTCCGAGTCGCTTTTGGCGCTCCTCGTCTACGATTTTCTCTTCAGTGCCAAGGGCCGCATCCAGCTGGGAAAGCACCCAGTGAAGGATGCGTTTTTGGCCAACAAAACACGGATGCACGCGGAGCTCATCAAGCTCAAGCTCAAGCACAAAGCCAAGTCCGTGGCCGACCTTCCTTTGAAAGACGGCCTCGACGACGACGAGACCCCCGTCCGGTGGATCCGCATCAACACCATCAAGATCACTCCGGACGCTTTTTTCAAAAAACACCCGTTTTTCGCCGGGCTCGCGCCTGTGGACGATTTCTCGCAGATCACGGGCCCGGGATTTCTATATAAGGACCGGTACATCCAGAACCTCTACGGGCTCCACCCACGTGAAAAGCTCACCTCTCTGAATGCGTATCTCCACGGAGAGGTGATTATCCAGGACCGCGCGTCGTGTTTTCCGGGCGAAATCTTGTTCAACGATCCCGCCGATTGCCACTCCCAGGTCATCGATGCCACGGCTGCGCCGGGCAACAAAACCACCCACGCAGCATCGTTTGTTGCACCCACCAAAGACGGGGTGGTGTACGCCTTTGAGCGGGACGACAAGCGCGTGAAAGTGCTCAAAATGATGTGTGAAAAGGCTACGGGCAAGCTGCGGAAGTCCTTGATCCACCCCACGCACGCGGACTTCACGTCTGTCTCGGCCCTGGACTTCCCCCAGATCACAGGCTTGATTGTGGATCCGTCATGTAGTGGATCGGGCATTTTTGGCAGGGCCATCGAGGACGCCGGCCAGGAGCAGGACAGAGAGGAAATCGACACGGAGCGACTCAACAAGCTCGCGGGGTTCCAGTTCAAAATCGTGAAGCACGCGTTGTCCTTCCCCAAAGCGCATAAAGTGGTGTATTCCACGTGCCTGATCCACCCGCACGAAAACGAGCGCGTGGTGGTCGACTTGCTCCGTGACCCGGAGGTCCAGAAACAGGGCTGGCGGCTTGCTCCTCGCGAAATCGTGATTCTGCTGTGGCCCCGAAGAGGATGGAAAGAGGAGTTCACGGCGCTCTGTGAGGGCGACGAAAGCAGGTGCGAGCAGTTGGCAGGCGGCTGTGTGAGGTCTGTTCCGAAGGAGGACGGCGGCATTGGGTTTTTCGCTGCGTGCTTTGTCAGGGACAAACAGTGAAATGTCTGATGGAGACGAAGCGTCCAGACTGGGGAGAGGTTCTGGGTTTGACAAGCCTGCTTGAAAATCCTGCTTATCAGTCGACCGTATTCTCGAATTGTACTACCTCAATGTTTGTGAACGGTCAACAAACGAGAATCAGAGACACCAACAGGGTGGAAGGGTTGCGTGAACCTGGTCATGTGAGTCAAAGTAGGTAGTCTTCTCTGTTAAAAAGCAGAGCCACCCCGTCTAAGAGGAGGGGAGAAGAGTAGTCTACAAGGATAGTCACTTGTAGATTTTCTTTGTCATCCTGGTTTTCGAGTCCCTCGTCCGCCTCGTATAGTCGGTATAGTTTTGGTGTTGCCTGGAAACAGGTTGCCCTAAGGAGTATGCTTAAAGGCGGCTCATTCGACAAAATAGATCCTAGCTATTTCGGTGATACATTGGATGCTCCGAAGATATTTAATTGTCTATTACTCAAGCCTTGAAATGATGCATTAGCCTACACTGAAGAGTGCAAGATAGACCTCTAATTTCGCAATATCGACTCCTCTGAAAGGGTTTGACGAATCAAATCCGGTCCGTATCCCTCAAAATATTGCTGAGCTAACTTCCACCATCCTCGATTCCCGAGGCAGAATCGCTTTCATTCCTATATCACGTCCTATTTTGGCTGTTGCTGACGTTGCGTGTTTGAAGTCAGACTTCAAGATAGAGAACGTTCCAAAGAGCCACGGCAGTTGGGGATGTCTGGTGATGCGTCAGCTGTAGTCTAAAGAAAGGGTTTACACGGTTGGGTGAAGTGTACTCATTGTTTGGGGCAAGATTAACCGTTTATCTTTTTCTTCCCGTTTGCTTAGTCTATGGATAAACCAGAGGCGAAGATGTGATGAACTATTGAGCGAGAGTGGGAGAAGCAGTGTCATAAAGAAAATACGAGAAGTTTGGGTTGAAGGCTTCCATATCCTGGTCTTGAATAGTGCTCAAACAGGGCTTCACTCTTGCATTTGTCCAAGCTCTGTGAGTGAGAAGACCCTTAAAGGATGATTTCATATGAAACAACAGTGTCTTTGAGATCTCTACCAAATTCTAGACAAGTCTAAGAAAATCAGAAAATCTCAGAAACTAAAGATAGCTCAACATTGGCCATTGGCCGAAATGGCCCGATTTCTCTCATACAAAAAGTCTGAGCATGGGTGCCTCCAGCTCCATGGTTCCTAAGTCGGCCCATCTTCATATCACTGTGGGAATATGACCTGAAGGTCAGATAATTCTATTAAGACATGGATAAGTTCGAACAAGCAAAGAGTGGTAAGCCCGCTCGAGCACAGAAGAGCCCGCTATTTCTACATTATGGCAGCTTTAAACCTACCCATGGCAACCCTAAAACACCCATAGATTAGAAGGGACGCTTTTCACTGATTCGAGTTACCCGCTGAGGGCGACCTATTGTTGGTGTTATTGTAGACGAGAATTATATGTCAAGACATGTCAACATATTCCATACACAATAGATTAGATGCGCAGCTAAAGGCAAATATGAATACCTAAACCACACCACCATACTACTCCAACTACCACCTACATCTAACGCCTCTAATGTTTTCCAACTACCTAATATACTCTAAAATCTCCTGACGATATCGTCTACCACCTCCTGCGTGGACGAGTTTCCGCCCAAGTCGGGCGTCTTGATCTTGTCCTCGGCCAAGTTGGCGTCCACCGCCTCGTAGATCTTGGCGGCTGCATCCGGGTAGCCCATGAACTCCAACATCAACGCCGTCGATCTGATCGTGGCGATTGGGTTCGAGATTCCCTTGCCCTCGATATCGGGAGCGGAACCGTGGCAGGGCTCGCCAATGGCAAAGTTGTCGCCGACATTGGCCGAGGGAACCACGCCCAAAGAGCCCACAAGCGCAGCTGCACCGTCACTCAAAATGTCGCCGTACAAGTTGGGCGCCACCACGACATCGAAAATCTCGGGCTCTCTGAACATTCTGTACACCATGGAATCCACAATCTGCTCCTTGTACTGCACGGGCGCGTACTTGGCGTTGCCCTCGTGGACCTTTTTGCACGTTTCGCGGAAAAGCCCGTCCGAAACTGACAACACGTTGGACTTGTGCGTCACCGTCACGGAGGGCTCCGAGTGGAGCGATTTCACGGACGACGTCTCGCGGATGGTCTGTCTCAGCAACGCGATTTCGTACGCCATCTTCGCAATGTTGCTCGACGCCTTTTCCGTGATTCTCTTGATCGCCTCCGCCACCTTGGACCCGTCCTCGGCCTCGTACATTCTCTCCTCTTTGATGTACAAGTCTTCGGTGTTTTCACGCACAATCACCATGTCGACAGGCCGGCCGATGCCAGCGACCGACTTCACGGGTCTCACGTTCGCGTAAAGGCCCATCTTCTTTCTCAAGGCCACAATTGGCGAAGAGTAGCCGGCCACCTTCACCGAGGGCGACGAGACCGCCCCAAACAACGCGCCGTCACACTCCTTCTGGAGCACTTGCACGGTTTCGTCGGGCAACGCCGTGCCTGTTTTCTGGAACAACTCAAAGCCCGCGTCCAAGTGCACAAACTCGAACTCAAGGTCGTACTTGGCGGGGAGGTGCTCCAACACCGCTCTACCGGCGGGAATGACCTCTCTGCCAATGCCGTCGCCGGGGATCAAGCCGATTTTCAACTTCTTGAGGGCTGCGGAGGACGACGAAAACGCACGCACGGATCTAGACAACATACTGGTGGAGAAAGAGGAGTGTGAAAAAGCGGCGTGCTGGGTCGGTGAAAAATGGCACCGGGTCACGTGCCAGGCCGGGCCGTGGGGAAGTGAGTCACGGCGCGATCGGCGATACCACTAGATAAGGCGCCTGTGCAGGATGGGTATGTCATTATTTTTTGCCAGATACATCGGAGAGTTGGTGGAGGACATCGTTATCGTTCACACTTTTTTATTATCAATTTTTTCCATTCACGCGTTACTTTATGTAATCGCACTTTTATGGTAGCATTCGGTATGCATTGGTCCTCTTTGAACCATATCTGTGAGTTTAAACGAGTAATACAGCCAGTTGTAGATCTTATTAAATATTACATACGCTGGTACGGGTCATTTCTGGACAAATCCATCTGTGTCTAACTCCACATTCGCAGGGGCTGTAAATTGCAAAGATCTACGGAGGCAACGTACTCATTTGCAGCCACTCCCAGCTTTCGACTCTGTAATACATCCTACTAAACTGAGACAGTTCCCTAGATAATCTAAGTCTGCAGCAACCAAAGAATGGGTTCTCTACTAACATTAGACGACAGATAAAAAACATTAGTGAAAACCTGATTCTTGAACTGTAAATCATTGAGGACCTTCAACCTCAAATGCGTATTCTGGGCCTTCGGTATGTCTTGCTTTACGATTACAAGTATGTCAAGTTCTTAGGTGCAACGTTTTGGTGCGGTGAAAGGATTGTAAAACGTACTTCTTTTTAACAAGAAGACCAGTCGTGGGTCGGACGAATCGTCTCAATGCCATTCATTGTGTCCTGTATCGCTACTTTGAGTAGTCCTCTTATATGAGTATTTCGTTCCGAAAGGGTGCTTGGGAATTTGGGGAAAAGATTGAGCTGGCAGCTGGTGCTGGTTCCTCTGCATGTATGAATGCATTATGCGAGCTACTAGAGTGGAAATAACTCCATTTGGGTTTCCAAGGCAGTACAAATCTAGCTGCTTTTTCCTTCTTATTTCTGGTCTTCTGCATCGAGAGGGCAAGTGACACTACAGAGGGGTGGATACTTTTTACTTCAATTCATGTCTAGACATTGGTTCATGCGTTTGGATATTGACAGTCAGTGTTCTTCCTGGGACCTTCAACTGTGTGCGTCAACAGGTGGCAGGTATAGCGGAATTCTTATCAATCTTCCTGGGTTGGACACCAGATTGGATCTGTGTGGAAGCTGGGAGACGGTCATAAAACGAGTTTCTTCTACTAGGCCGTGCATTTCAACAACAGCTCTTGCAAAAAATTCAACCGGGGCTTTCGTTGGAGGCCCGAGCAACGGCTTTCTTGTAGTTCCATGTTGCTAAAAATGGCCAGAAATCTGGAACACCTCCAAAGCATATGAGCTACGTGTTTCCTCATATCAGCCCGATCTTGTGATTTGCGTTTAGCTTTTCCATTTGCTACTGCTAGACTGTCTTGAATCCCTGGAAGATGTTCGGTACTCTAGACATTCCCAGGAACCACCAAGCAGAACCTAAGCAGAACCTAAGCAGAACCTAAGCAGAACCATCAAGCGAGTTCTGTTCCCGAGACCCCAGGTCCGACCTCCAGCTGCTATCCCAGAAGAACCCGAACCGCAAGACAGACCCCCCAACGTACTGCCAACACATCATTTCCTTTCTCATAACTGACTTGCACTAAACGGACAGCATTATGCCCCATCTTCTTTACCTACTTCTCGCTAATCCATATTCCTTCAATTATAACCTACCCTTATCTATGAACTGGCCTTCTTCTGGTAGCTGCCAGTAGACACCGACTCCGGAGCCTCGTACCCAACGTGGACGTCGCCGAGCAACTCCTGCTCGAAGTCCTCCACGTCCTGGTGTTCCTCGAACCAGCCCTTGTCGAAGGGCTTGACACCCGGGGTGCCCTGCACGGGGAAGAAGTAAGTCAACACCACATAGACGATTCCCGAGCAAAAGAACCCCATGAAGAAGTTGAGCCTGTATACTTCGTTTGCACCCATGGGCACCTTGTCCTCGCCCGTAGTGGCACCCACAAAACCCACAATGTTGGGCAAAATTCCGCAAAGATACGCAATGAGCGCTCTCCAGTTCGTGCCAAACCGGTTGTACATGTAGTACGAGCGCTGGCTCTTCTCCTCCGGTGCGTGGGTAGAGTACAAGTGCGTCAACTTGATGAAGCCCCTCCTCACCACGTAGTAGTCGCTGCAGATCACGCCGATAATCGACGAAAGGAACACAGAGTACGCGGAAAGGTAGGTGGTGAACTTGGACGAACTCGACAACAAGTTCCAGGGCTGCACCACCAACGCCAAGAGGGCACAGAGGTACGACCCACGTCTAATGTTCATGTATTGGGGCAACAACGCAGTCACGTCTGTGCCGAAGGAGAGCGAGTTGGCGGAAATGTTGGTGCCCAACTGCGCAATGGCAAACGCAAAGCTGATGAAGAAAACGCCGGCCCTGTTCCCGGACGAGTAGTTGTCCAAAAACCGCCCCAAAACATCGAGCGGCGACCAGTACGTGGTGCCGTAAAGTTGCGTGGAGGCGGAACTGACCAAAATACCAATGAGCGACGTGATCGAGAAACAGAGCGGGATCGACACCGTCTGCACCACGTACTTGATCGCAAACGACGGCTTATCGGCGAAACGAGAGAAGTCCGGGGCGTTCGTAATCAAGGTAGCAAAGTTGGCCAACGAGTTCATGGTGGACTCCACAAACGCCCACGCCAACGCCAGGCCCTGGAGCTTCGAGGCCTCGTGGATCACAGGGCCTGCCCCGTGACTCTTGACAAGCGTCCACACCAAGAAAGCCACGCCGGCCACGGGCGAGATGTACGCCTTGACCGTGAACACGTGTCTGATCTTGTGAGGGGGGAACCACAAGAACGGGAGCGAGAAGAGCCAGAAGAGGAAGAAACTGAGAAACTCGAACGTGGTCACGTTCTTGTTGCTGATGCCGTCGTGCATGGTGTTCTGCAAGTTCTGCCCGAAAATGGCCCGCAACATGAGCCCAATACACGGCCCGGCCACCATCGCCTGCACGGAGTACCACACACACGCCATGACCACACGGTTGATCACGGGCCAGATGCCGAAGAAAATGCCAAAGGACGCTCTGCTGGTGATGGGGAACGAGATGTGGTTGACCACGCCGATTCTAGCCGAGGTCAGCACGAAGACGCCACTCAAGAAGTACCCGACCCACACGGAGAGCCACGTCTGCCACCAGGTCATGCCCGCCTCCACGCCAGTCGCGGCAATCATCCAGGTGTTGATGTTGAACGAGTCGGCCACCCAGAAGAAGACGTAGTTGTACCACGACCACTGTCTTCTGGCGGCCTCCACGGGCCTCAAGTCGTGGTTGTAGAGGTACCGCTGCGTGGCGCTGAGGTCGGTGTTGTGCTCGACCTGGAGAATGGACACCACCTTCTGCCACGTTGTTTTTTCGTCCGTGACAGACGCTTCCTGGTGGTCCACGCTAGTGATCTGTTTCACGAGGTCCGCCATGCTGCTACAGATTATGATATACTTTTAGGTTTACGGCTACAGAGACACGGGGACGCATGGGTTAAATACTGAAAAATCGGCGCAGATCCATGGTTAAGAACGTGTAGCAAAGCATCTGCCAACATCACGATAAGCAGGCGCGGAGCGTGCAGGAGCAGCGTGAGACACGATAAGAAATCCAACCTCTGTGCTACCGGGACGATCCGGATAAGAGAGGTACCGGGCACTCCAGCGCTACCATAGGTTCCGCTGTGTTTCCAAAACACCGCTTTACGGCCATTTCGGTGGACGTGGGTGTCGAGGTTCCACACCTCACGAAAGTCGTCAGAAAAAACCCAGGCAAAAACGTGACTGTGAATGAATCTATGGTGCGATTGCTGGCGCGGCATTCCGTCCGGTTACTGCTATCTTGCATTGCTCCAGTGCATGGAATGAAGCCAAAATCTCGCATAAGGCCCAATCAACGCAGCGAGGGCCCCTCAGAAAAGCTTATAGAGCAGACTCTTGGCTCCTGCCCCACGTCTAGCGAAGACCCGCAAAGTTTGATAAGAAAAAAATCATCGTGCATAAAACTTTGCAGTCTTCGATGAGCACGCCTCGCACCACTGACAGCTCGGGTGGGGTCCGATAATGGAAGTCCGAGAGCACCACCAGACCCTGCGATGGGGCTATTTTTGCTTTTTTTTCACTACTGGGTGGTCGCCACTCATGCTGGGGTTTGCGCAGACTATTTATTTTAGTTTTTTTTTTAGTTTTTTTTTAAATTGCGACTGCTTCCTGGCTACTGATACGCTATTCTATGGTAATATCACACGCATTCGCGCATCTAACGTCCGGCGATGTTTCGGCGTGCTCGAGCTCGATAGCGAAGTGATCTGCTTCTTATCGGACCACTTGTAGTTTCTGTGGATCGGGCGGAATAGGTGGTTTGAAAGCCCGAGAAAAAATGTAAGTCTGTGTCTTGGCGAGTCATGGAGGAGCGGAAATATCATTCACTGACTGGATCATCCCACCTTTCCATCAGCTAATTCTCTGATATTTCGTCTTTCTTGGAAACGCATACTTTTCTGTTCTAGCAACTGTTTTGGCCCCTCGCCAGCTAAACACTCTTTCCACAACCTCTTGAAGAAGACAGTAGTAATGGGCTAATAATCTGTGATATGATCATATCGAGTGCTCGGGAGTATCTGAAGTCCACCCCTTGCCAAGATCGACCTTGTCATCTTACCGTATTCGGAAATCTTTTATGATTAAGCTTTTTGGACCTTTGCCAGCGCGTCGATTGGGATAATACTACATCCACACAAGATACTTCTTTTCCCGCTCCTCCTTATCCGATTGCCTATAAGATTTAACTTCCAAAAAGCATAGAAAAGGTAAATGGCTCGTTAAGCTACGTTTAGCGTCTTGCGATTATTCCAGACCCATCACTCTCCCCTTTCCACCGCCGATTCTCTCTTCATTCAAATGCTAATTATTCGTAAGTTGAAGATTATCACTAGAGAATCCGCTGCTCGTCAAAAGAAAGTGTGCAAGATGTGGATGATTCATCGCAGGAGACGGTGGAACATAAGCTCGTAACGTCGGGCCGTACAATATTCAAAACACCAGTCTTTCTGGATACTTTTTCCCACGAAATATCAACGACCGTATTGCTTCGAGGGGAAGAAGAAAACTACAATCGGAGGTCTGAGGATACATAGGAAGACAATCCCAAAAGTCTCTCCAGCTAGAGCTCCCGCTTTTAGATCAACAAGTCTTGGGGGTCTAGGTTAGCAACTCGCAACAACGCATGTAAGCGGAGGTGTAAGTTGAAGGTGGCTGGTGTTTTCCTAGCGACTGGATGGAAGCAGATCCATACGCCTAAGACATGCACGCAAGTCGATATACAGACATCTTCCAGAGAACTTCCATGAGCTTTTCCAAAAACAACCCATTTCTGTCAAACAGATCCACGTGACTTTCGATGGAGTGGATGTGAAACCTCTTAGTAACTATACTAAAGCCGGCCCACCTTGTATCAGAATCTGAGAAAATTGAAGGAAGTATGAGCAACTATACACGGCGAAGATAGATTAGCTGTAAGTATGTTAATTGTTTCTTATCCGAATTACTATCGGGGATTAACGTTATGTTCAATAGATGCTCCATGATACTTAGGTGGCTGAATGGACAAATACATCAATTATAAATGAAGAAAATAATATTGTACATGAAATATTGACATTATGTAACTATGTTATATGCAAGACATTGGTCGCCAGTTTAGATGTACCATATACATATATTTATATATATAGATACATATATTTTGATGAGGTGATTAATGATCAAAATATCAGTCCCTCTTTACGTGAAGGGAATTACACCTGTAACTGTTGAACACAGCTCAGATACACAATCTGCAGAAAACATAAGGATTGTCAGAGATACATCAATCATACAAAACCCCAGTTAATAAAGCCCAGCTCTCTAGTCAGAACGACTCCATAAATCTACTGCTATTACACAGTTTTCCTCTGTATTTTATAAAGAAAAATCACCCATAACCCCTAGCTAACAGCTGCCACTAGCTCCACCTCTTGCCACACCCTGCGTCATGTCGCATGGGCCTATAACCATGTAAACATACATTTCTACAAAATGACGGCATTGGCCCGAATTAATGAACGCCATCTTTCTCCGTTTTCCCACCGACAGTGCCTTTTCCAAACCCCTCCTCCCCACCTTTTGCCATCATGTTCCACGCTCGTGACCCAGGCCGGCCTGCACACCAGCCCGAAAAAATGGCCGGTTTCTTCACCGAACGATGAACTCAGTCTCCACGTAGTTTTTCCCAGAAAACTTAATAAAAATGCAAAGATCTCTCTACAGCTCGCTCTCCAGGGCTGCTGCTCTCAGGGCGCCAGCCAGCTTCGCCTCCAGAGCCATGGTGTTGTCTGCGCCCAGAATTGCGCCAAACCTCGCAGTCAGGTGGAACTCGACCAAATCCGAAGAGGCCAAAAACACCGAAAACGGGGCGGCAGATGCCGCAAAGGATACTGACGCTGCGTCTGAGCCAGCGGAAAGCAGTGTGCCGCAAGAAGACCCCGTCACCGCCGAATTGCGCGACAGGTTGTTGCAGAAAGACAAGGCGTTGGCCGAGATGAAGAACCACTACGCCAGATCCGTCGCCGATTTCAGAAACTTGCAGGAAACAACGAAAAAGGAGACCCAGAAGGCGAAGGACTTCGCCTTGCAGAAGTTTGCCAAGGACTTGTTGGAGTCGGTCGATAACTTTGCCTTGGCCTTGAACTCCGTGAAACAGGAGACGTTGGATACACACCCTGAGATGAAAAACTTGTTTGACGGAGTCTCCATGACCCGAAACGTGTTCGAGAAGACCTTGGAGAAGTACGGCATCCAGAAAATCGACCCCATGGGCGAGCAGTTTGACCCCAACCAGCACGAGGCCACCTTTGAGATTCCTCAGCCCGACAAGGAGCCGGGAACTGTTTTCCACGTGCAGCAGCCTGGATTCACGTTGAACAGCCGGGTGTTGAGGCCCGCGAAGGTGGGTTTGGTCAAGGGCGAGGAATAGATGTACATAGTAGGCCTGTAAATAGGAGAATGCATTCTCAGACGAAGGATAGAGGTGGAAGTAAACGGGCGAAATGGCGTATGGCAGAACGGCAGAATGGCCCACTTCTGACTCTCTGTCTCTAAAGATGATGGCGACTGTTCTGTGGGATTCCCAAGCCGTCCTGGTTCAAGAAAATCGCCCACGTTTGATGGCAACCTCGTGCTCCTCGGTGAGCGACCAGATTCTCTTTGTTGAGGGGCCAGATGGCACGCTTTATCGCTGTTATGAGCGGATCTGCGCTGGTAGCCTGACAGAGGAACCTGACAAAACCCAGGAGGAACGGGGAAACAATATTTACCTGTTTCGAGCCTACATAACCTGGTAGCATGCTGCCCTCAAGAAAGTCAACGAGTATCATATTTGATGCCAAAGACTTACGCGACAAAGGGTGTGCACGTCGAGAAAGGATGATTGAATAATAAGAAAAGCCCAAAAACCTTCACAGCGGGTGGTTTATTCCTGATGGGTCACGCACGATGTTAGAGCTTGGAAATATATCAAAGTGCAAGTATGGATGGAGATGTGTCGTAGGTGGGTTCGACATGCTTGGGAGTCATTCTGTTGTACTACACTGGGCACTCGCTCTAAGAAAAGAATATCACAGTTTTCCATCTAAAATACGAATCGGTGTCCGTTGACATTATACACCCATGATTCGTCTGTGTTGATCTTGAACGATAATAATGCAGCCATAAACCTTCTTTATTTCTTGTTAGTCATCGAATACGGATACAGCGGATCCACTTACTTAATTTACCTTTTTGACCAGATCGGCCGGGCCTACACTGGGATGATCTTAACTATGTTCGCAATGGTTCCAAATCAACGCTACGGCCATTTGCAGCCAACACACTTAGCTCACGATAATTCCCAACGATGGGATACAGAAACAGCCGTGGCATCTTTCTGAGCTCTGCAATTTCTTTTTACAACGGTGGGGCGAAAGACAACGATCATCGTAGAGACAGGTAGAGCTTATTTCATGGTGCAGTTGCCATTCTATAGTGTCGAGTCAGTTCCATGATCACACAGGCTTTTCCCAGCAAAGACGTCCTGGATCAACGTCCTGGATCAACTGTATCCTTCCCTTATTCTGACTCTGTTCACAAAGTCTTTTTCACCATCTTTCACCATCTTTCACCATCCGTCACCAGCTCCTGACCTATCAACGCACGTGACCAAGACAGCCCATTTACCACACTACGCCCTTAGGCAGACTTGCCAGCAATAAGAAGCCCGTGGTTAGAGTAGATCTAAGCTACAAATAAAAAATTACAAAAAATTAAGAAAAACAGAGAACAAACAACAATAATCCTCCCAACCCAATTTCCCCTTCCGGGGTCGGCCCCGCCCGCGCCCATACCAGATCTCGCCCGCGCCAACTACTCCATCGTGCTTCTGATGAACAGTGTTTTTCTAAAAAACGTGAGTATATTTCGCTCTGTGCGGCGCCTTGGCTCGTCCTCTCTTGCGCGCTTCGAACTCCCACCCTCGTACAAACCCAATGTGCGCATCGTAGAGAAACTCCCGTTTTCGGAGCGGCTAGCACTCTGGATCCGGTCGCTCCAGCCCGGCCGGCTCGAGACTCTCCAGCGAAAATTGGTGGACTTGCTGTTTCTGCCGGAACTCGACGAAAACAAGGGCGTGGCACGTGACTTTGTGAAAACGCCTGTAGATGGCCACGGAAACGTGATCAGCTCCGTCAGCCTTGAAATAGTGAATCGCGCCGGTGCCGAGACCAGGCACGTGGTTTTCGTGCATGGCTACGGGGCGTCGCTTGGCTGTTTTGCCAGAAACTTCCAGGTGATCAACCGTTTCAAGGGATTGAGACACAACTACAAGGTGCATTTTCTCGATAATCTCTCGTTTGGGCTCTCGTCGAACCCGGGCATAGAGTCGATCAAGTACTGGAAACCGATCCCCAGAATCGACCACATTCTGCTCAGGGACACCAGTCCCACAGACAGGAGCAAGCTCTACAAAAAGTACTATAAGCTTATAGATGGTTACGATATCGACGCCGAAAAGTTCGAAAAGTACAGGCAAACCATGACGCCCATTCTCAAGGACTTGGAGACGTACTACGTGGACGCGTTGGAGACGTGGCGCCAGAACTCCAACATCGACAAGATCCACTTCTTGGTGGGCCACTCGTTCGGGGGCTACTGGAGCGGATCGTACGCCTTGAAATATCCGCAAAGTTTACGTAACTTGGTGCTTTTGTCGCCCGTCGGTGTGGAGCGCAACGCGTTTGCAGTGACTGCGCCGCTTCCTGAAAAAAACACTGGCATTGTTCCTTCTTTGGACCCTACTTCCTACAATTTCTTGGGTAGGTGGCCCATGCTCTCGCAAAAGACAGTCGATTTCTGGTACAACGTGCAGCCCTACTTGCCTCGTTTGCTCAAGTTCATGGGCCCCTTTGGTGTGTCCAAGTACTACGACATGTGGTACGGAAAGCTTTTCGCAGTGAATAAAGTGATCGAGAAACTCGGGGGGAAAACGGTGTTTTCCAGCGAAAATCAGTTGAAGTACGGCTCCAACTCCGAGTGCCGTCTCTTGATCGAGTACCTCTACAATTCCATCACGTCAGGCACAAAATCCGACATGCACGTGAAATATTTGTTGTCTCCTGCAACCACCGCTAAGTGGCCGTTGATGGAGAAGTTCGCCAGTGCCGGTAGGGACACACTCTCTGAATTCAAAACACACGTCGTCTATGGCCAGTACGACTTCATGTTTTCGGAGGCCGGTGAGAAAATGGTGGCAGAAATCAATGCGCATGGCGTGGGGGCACGTTTCCACACAGTGGCAGAGGGCGGGCACAACTTGTACATACAGAACCCGTTTGGCACCAACGACCTCATAGAGCAGTTGGTGAAGGAGGTGGATTGAGGGGGCTGTGGTGGGTACTGTAAAGCCTAGAGACTAGAATAGAGACTAGAATAGAGACTAGAATCACTTCAAACATCATAATTACGTTCAATAAACTACAGTCATTAGAATGACTGGATCTACTAGAAACAATAAACTAGTTTTACCAGTTTAATTAATAGAGTTTCCGGTATAATCACTAGAATGAAAAATAGACCCACTAGACCACTCTATTCACCTGATGACTAGATTCACTAGATAAAGAGACTTGCTAAATTACTGTATTCAGACTAGATTGGTTAACTAGATTCATGACCGGACCTGCTGGATACTCCGGACAAGTTTTCCCCACTCAGATAACATAATAGGTGCTCCCCAATGTATCTAGCGAAGACCATGTTTCCTTATCACTCCAAAATACCAAGACTCTAATTTACATACTATGAATACAACACTTAGTGAGTATCACGCTTTGCCATATTCTAAATGATTCCTACAACCTATTCGGCCGCTTTTAGGCATCCACTTTCCACCACAGTGTGGCCACATATTGAGTGGTCTGAGAATAGTAATTTCTTACTCCGGCTGCTTGCATTTTGCTGAGAAAAACAATTTATTAGGCGTTGGAATAAAAAGAGTGCTAATGATGAAGTACGAACTCCCATACTAACGCATCCCTTCTAAGGAACAAGCAGCTGACGTGAAATTTCCCTCAAAACGTCAAGTTCTAGAGAGTCGGAAACGACTACTATGATTTCCCTAAAACTCAGCCACTACAAGCACTATGAGTATATGTCATAGGAGAAGTGAGCATTGAAAGAACCAGGTGCTACCTTAGGGGGAGTTCCAAGAGTCCACCCCTGGTGGTTCTCCTTGGGTGACATGCGACTCAGTACATGGCTCTATTCCAGCTCCTTGCAAGATCACGGACTGATAGTGACAAATGCTGGCATACATGGAGTGGGAGCTAAGTTTGGCACTCGATCACGTGACCAAGATAGTCTTGACTTTTGGCCGGGCAGAGACTTGTAATACGAGATATCATCTAAAGAGAAACCCCAGTTTCTGAGTATCTACAATGTCTGTACATATATTCCCCTTTTTTGTGCTGCCGCTCAAAACGCCTAATGTGGCCGATCAACGACAAAGCAACCTTGCTTGGGCCGTATGCGGTAAGCCGAGATGCCACAACGCCAGTACGCAAAACACGTCTATTTTCAGTCTTCTCACCCAATTGCCAATCTTGAAGTAGCTTATAGTGTGTGATGGATAAGGAACCTTCATCTATCGCTTTTTCCTTGATTATATAGTACGTCGCACCTTGCTCCTCAGCCTCCACCACAGATCTCCACAATTCCGCGACTCTACTAGTGTATTCCGCCTCCACTTTCACCGACCCACAAATCCACACCACATAGGAAAATATAACCACAATGGCACTGGAATCCTCGCGGCTCCTCCTGGGCCAGAAAAGACAGGCGAAAAAACCCATCGTGTCTGTCCCCAGCATGCGCTCTCTCTCCAGCGCCCACTCCTATATGGAGCACCACCGTTTAGAGCCAGTGGACATCGAAAACCAGACCCCTAATTCGTTCGACCGCTGGGCGTACGTGGCCTACTATCTCCCAGTATTACGCTGGTTGCCGCAGTATAAAGCCGACTTGTTGCTAGGCGATTTTCTAGCTGGGGTTTCGCTCGCCAGCTTCCAGATTCCGTTGGTCATGTCCCTCGCCACCTCTTTGGCCAAGCTTCCCCCGCTTGTGGGCTTGTACTCTGTCGTCGCTGCTGCACTCACGTATGCAGTTTTTGGCGGTGTTCCCATATTGATAGTGGGTCCCCTGCCCAGCACTGCGGTGTTGTATGGACAAGTCGTGGAGGGCCTAAGGCACGATGCGTCGGGGAAGTTCGCAGACTTGTCCGCGTTGGAAATCAGTGCTGCGCTTTCCATGGGCATGTCTGCGGTGTTGCTCGCGTCCGGCCTATTCCGGTATGGGTTTCTTGATAACGTCCTACTGAGGGCACTTTTGAAAGGTTTCATTGGGGCCATGGGCGTGATCATGATCACGAACCAGTTGGACATCCAGATGGGGCTTACGAATCTCGCGAAAAAACATCCCCACCATTCCATTTTGGACAAGTGGCGCTTTGCGTTGCTGAACTGGGAACACGCGCACACTAAAACCATGGTCATTACCGGCGTGACTTTGGCCGTCGTATTGCTCATTCGAAGGCAAAAACGCGTTTGGGTGGAGAAGTACAACCGCAAAGCGGCGGTGTACATTCCCGAGCTCTTGGCCATGGTGGTGGTGGCCACAGCTCTTTCGTATTCTTTTGACTGGGAGTCTGATGGCATAGCAATCGTGGGAAACCTCGCCAATTCCGGCCTGGACGGTGACTCGGAAACTGCCAGGCATATCCTCATCAACCCCTTCAAGCCCTCCAGTTTCCGGCTCTTGAAAACTGCGTTTGGCACCTCTTTCATCTGTTCCTTGCTAGGCTTCTTCGACTCCACCACGGCCACCAAAGCCTTGGGTGCAAAGTACAACTACAACATCTCGGCCAACCGCGAGTTGATTGCGCTAGGCGCGTGCAACTTGGCTGTCACTTTTTTCGGGGGTCTTCCCTCTTTCGGCGCATTGGGACGGTCGAAGGTGAACATCTTAGCAGGTGCGGTGACGCCCCTAGCCAGTGTGATCATGGCATTCACCGTGCTTGTGGCTATCTGCTACTTCCTTCCACTTTTGCACTATCTCCCCGAATGCGTGCTCTCGCTCAGCACCACGATTATTGGCATCACTGTGTTGGAGGAGGTGCCCCAGGATATTTCGTTTTTCTGGAGCATAGGCGGCTACGACGAGATCGGGGTGCTTTTCGTGGTATTCTGTGCCACGATTTTCTGGGACGTCGAGGTCGGTGTCATTCTTGGCATCGTGATTGCCATCGTCAGAATCATCCACAACGGTACCAAGTCGCAGATCCACATTTTGGGCCGCGTGCCACACACGTCTGTGTTCCGCAACGCGGACGAGCTTATCGAGGAAAGCTTCTACTCACATTCGGAAGAAGACTTGTCCGAGCAAAATTCCGAAGACTTCCAGGAAATCGCGGCCGAGATCAAGCAGATCGAAGGCGTGCTCATAATACGCGTGCCGGAGCCACTCAACTTCGCCAACGTGGGCGATTTGCGCAACAAGCTCAACCGGCTAGAAAAATTCGGCACCCTTCTGGTGCACCCGTCGCAGCCCGCGAGCAAAAACGACAATCGCGTGACGAAACTCGTCATTTTCGATTGCAAGGGCATGTCGTCCATCGACGCCTCCGCCACACAGGTACTCTACGAGGCCATACGCCGCTACAAAGAGGAGAGTCACATCCACGTTGCTTTTGCACGGACGCCTACACAGCAGCAAGTGCGCGACAGAATTATAAGACTGGGAATAAGAGATATTGTCAACGACAGTATGGAGGAGTTTGCGGCGCACAGGGAGGGTCCGTCCGCGAAGCAGATGAACGTGTCCGCACAACTCGGAAACGGGTTTTTCCTCAGCATCGACGAGGCCATCCGGGCGTTTGGCGTGGAGGACGGGGCGTGAGTTTTTTCTTCGCAGAAAAACTCGAAGCGTAAAAGCGTTTTTTAAGCGGGATTTCCAGATTCTGATGCTTGCCTGCATTTCGAGATTGGCCTGCGTCACTCAAGTGCGCACCGGCCCCACAGCTGAGCGAATGGAAGACGGCATAATTGCAAAAGCACTCCGTTTCTTTCCTTCACTTTCTTCTTTTTATTTTTTTCTGGAATTCATTGCCATGTTTGTTTTCGGAAAACGCTTGATCTCGTCCAGCGCCGAGCGGTCCAAGTTCCGCTTCTACGATCTTGTGAGGCAGAGCAACAGACACCCCAGGCACAACTCGCTGCCAAAATCGTTACTAGATAAAGTCCGGAACGACGCCAACAATGAGGTGGATCTTCCGGAGGATGCGTCGGAGGCCAAAATCCGTGCGGCAGAGGCCAAAATCGCCAAGGTCTTTGGCGGGCGTATCAAGGGTGAAGATAGACAGAGTTCAAGTCGAATAGACGTGGGTGAACCGAGAATAATAGCGGGCGTCAAGGTGCCCGACCGCCCCAAGGAGCCCGACAACTGCTGTATGAGTGGGTGCGTCAACTGCGTGTGGGAAATCTACAACGATGACGTGAAAGACTGGAACGCACAGAGAAAGAAGGCGGCCAAGCAAATGGTGGCCAAAGGCGGCGTGTGGCCCGAAGACTTCAGTCCGCCCATCGAGCTCCTAAAGCCGGAGAATCTTCCCCAGTCGCTAGCGAAAATGGGGCGTGAAGACAATCCCAAAGCAAACGAGGAACCGTGGGAGAAGGTGCCGGTGCAGATCCGGGTGTTTGCCGAGATGGAGAAGCGGATCAAGGCCAAGCGGAAGGCGCGCACGGAATCCGTGAATGCCCCATGAGAATTAGAGCGTGGACACGGTTAGAGCCGCCCTAGAAGACAGTCCTTGGAGACTACGACTACGAAGACTACGAAGCAATAAGCAATGACGCTGGACTAGAGGCTTGTGAGAGCCCTACAACATACATAGGAATCGCTAGGATCCTACGCCGGTACCCAATCTCAGCTGCCGAAAATACATATCATATTCATCTATTCAACATCTGCTCACGCATCCAAATCCACGCCCTTGCTCCTGTAGAACGCCCGGGCCTCGTCGATCTGCTGCATCAACTCCTTATAACTCTCCTCCTTGTTTTTGAAAGTGAGCACTCCCCAACCTAAGGTGCCGAGAGCGTAAGCGCCAAAAGTGACCAATGCCCAGAAAGGCAAGTAGGGCAACATCTCATCGTGGACCAATTCACCCGTAGGAATCAAGCCGGAGTAAAGCGCAAAGTACACTGCGCTCAAGGCAAATAGGGTAACGAAAGTTTCGGTGGCTTTGGTCATTTTTCCGTGGAACAATACGGCGGACGTGGTATACGTGTTGAGTTGTGCGGAGAGTGGAGTGCGCGACGACCTCCATGTCATGTTCGTGGCATAGGGGTGGCAGTAGATTTAGGGAAGGGAATGGAAGTCTAGGATTCTTACGTGTATGTCATACCAGAGAATGAGATGTGGTCAGGGTATTTAAATGGTGAATAGCAGGTGCTGTGGTTGTTTGAAACAAGGTAGTACTCGAGATCTCCTGAGACGCGTGGCTAAACGTAGTGATGAAACTGCTACCAAAGACTTTTTCTTGCTTGGCCCAGAAAAAGTATCGTATTTGCCGTTGCGTGGAAAATGGCGAAAGCGTTGTGGCACACTGACATGTGTGACTTCCACTTTAACTTGATTTCATGAAGAATGGCCGGCCCACCTGTCGATAATGATACTGCCTACTTAACCACCACGGTCCCAGATCAGTTCTCCTGTGTCGCGATCCTATCAAACAAATATAAAGGTAAAGAAAATGAAAGCAAATAAAAGTATATTGTCTTCGTGTATTCCTCCAGAGTTGAGTGTGTTCTCAACCTGTGGTCTGTTTGGCAACGAGTGAAGGAAGCTGTCTTACCCCATTTCTATTCTCAGGTAAATAAGATACCAAGCTTCAGACATTTACAGTCCAGCTTCAAAGCCTGCGGCACTAGTAATTACCACGATTATACGTAACATTTACTATTAGAGTACTACTTAGTGGTGGCCCAAACCTGACTATGCATACTATATAACCACTATTTAGTTGTTCTATTGTCGACTTGGGTGGCTGGTTTTAAAAGCATGATTTGTGCTTATACGTCAGGATGTAACGAAACTCTGAAAACACCCCGAAAATATTACATCTAGAACCAGCACTCTTTGGACTTCGACTCTACGGCCTCGACTATCGTACCCGGTATTCCCGCCATGGTTTCGTTGCTGGAACTCGTATCGTTGACTCCAACTCCTCCAAGAGTGCAGTTTCCTCTCACCCTCCACCAATGGAGATTGGGTAGGTTCTTTCTCACTTTAAGCTAATAAGGATCGGCTCAAGTCAAAACAGACTCTGGGGATATTCTCGACGATTCTAGGAGCTTCGGTGTAATAACTGTTCGGAAAGATCTTCACTACGGCAGACAGTCCACAAATTGATGTCACAAAAGACTTGTGTTGTATACAACATGTGTTCCATAAAACAGTATAATGTCACTTCACATACTAGGGAGTAGGTGAACCTTCCTTCAAGGTTCTACCAACGTCTTGAGTTGAAATGTCTAAGACATGAAGAGTATGACTTTGGAGCCGCTTTGCTACTAGTTATACAGAATGTGCTCACGATACAAAAGAGATACTACCCATCTATCAAGAATCATTTCGTATGATGCATGCCTGTCAAACCACTCCATATGTGGCCTTGATCGAAAAGCCCTTGCTGTTCATCCAATACATAAGCTGGGTGCGAAGAGCTTCCACCCTGTATTTCTTCCTAAAGTCAGCGATGAGTTAACATATTCGCAATGCTAGCGTGGGCATTCCTTTTCAGCCCACGAGCTCTTAATGAACAACATCTAAACTACTCTTCTCTCGGGGAGACAGAAATAACCCCTAGGCGGTTTTCGGAGAGCTATGGAAGTCTTCAGTAAAGCAAAGTACAACTCACACGAACAATATCGTACGCGATTCTCATCACTATGGGGGACCAAGGTTTTCACCCAGAGGGAGCGTCTATCATATCGTTGCATCCTGTTTCGTTATATAGACACGATATCTGAATACTACTTATATTAGTAGTTCCGTTTTGCCAACTATGATTTCGCGGCAACACTGCCTAACCCTCTGCACTATCACCAAACGGGTGCTAATTGGAAAAAAAACTGCCAAATCTTACCAAATCTTGCAGCCGTCGCCTCTTCATCCTTCAATCTTTTTTTGCTCTCTTCTTCTCTCCCTCCTATCCCTGGTTCAACGCGTCCTGCTTGATTAACCCCACGAGCGCAAGCAACTTGGCGGCCGTTTTCTCGTCCACCTGCTTCACGCGGTTCATCACGTAGTCCTCGCTCACGGTGGGCACCAACGCGTCGAAGTGCGCGGTCGCCGGCGCGGGGCCGCCGGCCTCGGTCGCGGAATCGTTATCGTTTTCGTCGTCCTCGTTTCCATTTTCGTCGTTTTCTTCCTCGTCGTCGTCCTCCTCTGGGGCATTCATGGTAATGCCATCGTCACCATCGTCTTCTTCCTCCTCTGCATCAATGTCTCCACCATCGCCATCTTCCCCGTTCTTGTCCTTGATAGTATAGTCCATGGCAATGATCTTCGCGACCTGCGCGGCCTCGATCGGCTCCTCGAGCTGGAGCCTGCGGAGCTTGTACCGCACTAGGCCCCTGATAGTTCCCATCATCTGCTTGGTCACCCAGCCGTCCTGCGCATCTGGCGCTTCTCTGAAGAAATCGCCTTTGCGTTGGGCCTCGCCAATCACACGCTGGATGTCGTGGTCGAGAATCTCTCCGAGCTGGTAGTTGATTGCAGTGGGCAACTTGGTGCCTGTGAAGAGCAAGTGCTCGGAAATCTGGATCGTGCTTTCGGGGTGCGTCATGGCAATCGTGGGAGGCGTCACTTTGCGGTGTATTTCTGCAACACTCTTGCGGAGCCCTCGGAGCCGGAAGTACTCGCTCTGGAACATCCAGTAGGAACGGTCCGACGTGGGGTCCTCGCCAATACGCACGTTGCAGAATCGCCAGGGCCCGTTTTTGTAGCAGTACGACACATAGGGGAGTGCCTCTTTCACTGCCAGTTTTAGTCTTTCGGGCACTACGTCGATCAACAGCTTGCGGAGCCAGATGGGCTTGACCTGGAAGAGCGACTCCAAGCACTGGATGCACTCGTAGAGCTTTTTGTCCGCCCACTCGCGTGACAAGTCGGTGGATTTGAGCCACGCTAGTTTGGCCACGATTTCGGGCAACGGCACCTGCGGCACGGTGCCTGTGTGGTAGTTCACCGTGTTGGTGAACAACTTCTTGCTGTCGGCCTTCATCATCACTTTCACTTCACCGGTGTCGTCGCGGATGGCCACGGTGAAGGGGCTCTTTTTGTACTTGTAGTCGAAGGGAAACCGGACGCCGCTGAAGTACGGCGGCGGTACCAATTGGTGGTCCCTGTTCTCGTAGTTGTGTGGGTCCTTATACTCGTCTTTCGCGGTGAGACGGGCCATGTAATACTGCTTTGTGTCCTCGAACTTGTCGCTGTGGAGCATCGCCTCGTTGAAGGCCTGCACCGTGCTATTGTTTTTCGTGGCCATCTGGAAATCCGCCATGGCCCGGAAGTTGTAGTTCTTATTGACGATCGAGATAGGCTCCACTCTGTGCGCCGGGCCTCCCAAGTCTTTGTTTCTTGCTATGAGCTCCCGGATCGAGTATTTTCCTGGATTGTCCCCGTAGTCCTCCGGGAGCGATGTTTTTGGCACGCTGACCTTGACTAGCACTTTTTCCCGCCGGTTTACAGACGCCTGCACTGGGTGGTGAAACGGGTCTTTACGCAATCGTAACTCGAGATTTCTTTCGTCCACAGAATGGCTGGACGCCTGGATCGGCAGCGGCCGGTACTGGGCATTGATGGCCATGCGTATACGCTCCTTACCACCTAGCATTTCCACGGCACGGTCGGTGTTTTTAACGTTTAGAGGCAATTCCACCGCCGTCACATGGGGGATATCCATGGGAAACTTGGTGGCGTGTTTGCGGTCCATTGTTGGGGTGATTGAGTGAATGTGTTTGCTTGTATAAAGACGGGACCAGTTTTGGTGATGAAGTGCTTGATGAAAACAACAACAAAGAAAAAGAGTGCAAAAATGCCTTCAGCCAGATTCGAACTGACGATCTCCTCATTACTAGTGAGGTGCCTTACCAACTTGGCCATAAAGGCGTGTATATAAGGGCGAGGGCGAGGAACTAA
>JAJMHQ010000027.1:0-161745 GCA_030583255.1 Metschnikowia kunwiensis
ATATTGGACGCCGCACCGCCACCCGTTTCTGCAAACTTACAAAACAGGCGATGCGTGCAAACAGAACCCCTCAGCGCCTGCAGCCTCAATGTACGCCTGGAGTTTTGACCCACACACAGATGGCAGGTCGCGCGCTCCTGTGCGAGATCTACTTGAATAAAGTTAAACAGTGATACGGCGGTATTTTATTCCGTGGAGGGCCGCTGGGGGTATGGGGCTACTCTGTGCTACTCTGTGCTACAAGATACATGAGGCATATGCGGGCGATGATGTGACATGTTGCATTTCGTGGCCTATTGCAGGTGCACATGGGCCGAGGGCCCTGACTACGAATTGCGCCCGAGAATTGCGCTCTTTTTCGAGCTCGTCGTCACGCACCATTCCCTCACATTACAATTTAGGCGTCTGGACGTGGCGACGCTTTGCCCTGTGCTTTGCGAAAATGTATCCACTGTGGTATACAGTACTAGGGCGCTGGAACATCGGCCTGGACAGGTGACGAGCTCGAGCATTGCCGCCCCGATGCCTATCTAGTTTCCACCTCGTGCATCCTGGAGTACGAAGTTAAAATGCAAAAATAACCCGCCCCTATTCCGGCCGAGGCGATCTGCTGTCTGGAAATACGGGCGACCCCATGGGGTTTGCAACCTGATTGCGGCTCGACGCCGCTATAGTGCGCTTGAGGGCCGTCGAAACCAGTAGCCACAACTTGCACCCCAGTAAGGTGAATGGCGGAACTCAATGGCAACCTCAATCCACCCTCAATACCAAAACGTATCAATGCCACAGCAACGTCAGAGCTGACATCAATGCCAAAACAGTAGTCTCGATGCCATAACTGCAATCTCGCCGAAACATCCTGATACGCCAAAATAGTAACCTGAAATTCCTGTAACCTGCGCCGCCTAATGTCCTCTCATTACATCATTCCTGGCATGCCCTGGGGCATTCCCTGTGGGGCACCAGGGCCGCCTGGCCCGCCCTTCAACGACGACTTGCCCGCCTTCAAGAGCTCGTCGCAGAGTAACAAGTTCGACGCGATGCCCGTGGCCGCCAGAATGGCGTTCCGCACAACTCTGTACGAGTCCCACACGCCCTCGAGCGCAGGGTCCATGGGCTCGCCGGACACAAGGTCAATGCCCACCACGTGGTCATCGAGGATCTCGTCCTGGCACGCCGAAACCGTCTCCAACGCGTCGAGCCCCGCGTTCGTGCTCAACGTCTTGGGCACCACAAGGAGCGCCTCCGCGAACGCCTTGACGCCTGGCTTGTTGCGGCCCTTGAGCGTCTTCGACGTCAAGAGGTGGTTGTTGCAGCTCATGTAGAACGCGCCGCCGCCCGCCACTATCGCCTCATCCTTCACCACATTGGCCACAGCACGCAAGCCGTCGCGCACGGCGTCCTTGGTCTGCTGCACCACGTGGCTAGTCAGGCCCTTGATGAGGATCGTCGATGCCTGTGCCTCCGCGCACTCCGTGATATACGTAAACTTGTCCTCGCCAATGCTTTCCTCGTACACGTAGCCAGCGCGGCCCAACACGTCGGGAGTCAAGTCGTCGACAGAGTTCTGCGCCTCACCGCCCACGATCAACTGCAACCGCTCCATGTTCCTGCGCTTGGCGCGGCGCAACGCCAAGATGTTGTGTTTCGCCAACACGTCCAAGGACATTGGGTCGATACCCTTCTGGTTGATGATGACAAAGCCGGCATCGCCGTTCAACCCGCACACCTCGTTCTTGAGGTCCACGATGCGGCGCAACTTCTCGTCGACGAACTTCCGCTCCGACGCCACCAACTTCTCGCGCTGCTCCGCCGACGAGTAGAAGAAGCCGGAGTTGACCTCGGTCTTCTCGTACTCGAGCGACACGTTCAACGTCAAAACGTACGCGTTGCGCACCTGCCGTGGCATGTCTGGGTGGCGCGCGCCGTGGTCCAACACCAAGCCCTTGATCAAGCTGGTGTCTGCGGCGCTACCGTGCTGCATGGTCATAATCTCCACCATGTGCAAGTCCAAGTTCTTCTTGTCGTCGCCCTGTACGGACAACACGGCGTCGGTCACGATCGGCGCCAACACCTCGGCCAACTCCGGGGTGACCTTCGTCGCCACCGAGGTCCGTGCCACCTGCAACAAAAACTCGCGGTCGTAGTTCTCGGGCGTGCTCTTGAACGCATCCAAGTGCTGCAAAGAGGCCTCTCGCGCGAGCTCGAACCCGTCGACCAACACCCGCGGGTGCACGCCCTCGCTGATGAAGCGCTCCGCCTGCTTCAATAGTTCGCCCACAAGCAACACCACGGTGGTCGTGCCGTCACCCGTGATCTCGTCCTGCGCCGTGGCGGCACGTGCAATCATCACCGCGGTCGGGTGCTGGATCTGCATTTCCGTGAGCAACACCTTGCCGTCCTTGGTGAGCTTCAAGTTGCCGGAGCCGTCCACGAGGAGCTTCAAGGTGCCTTTGGGGCCCAAGTTGGACGCCAACACCTGCTGCAAGCCCTGCGCGGCGGCAATGTTCACCTGGAGCGCCTGGGCGCGTCTCAATGACTCGGCCTTTGGATTCAAAAGCTGGATGGAAGATGACATGGTGGTGGGTGCTTAGTGGTGTAGTAGCAGCGTGAGAAAATTGTTCGCGATCCACGTCACGTGTGGAGATCACGTGATGGAATTGTGTGTGTCGCGTGATCTGTTGTCACGTGACTGTACCCGGCGGCAATCAGATTGAGAAGTGGCCTGGCGAGTTCTGCAGTTAGGCGAGTTGTGTTTTTGATCTTTCCTGTTCTTCTCCTCGTTGTCCTTTTGTCTTTTCTTCTTCTCTTCATCTCCTCTTCGTGCTTTCGTCTTTTCTTCTCCTCGTCTTTTCTTCTCTTCTTCTCCTTTCTTCTTTTCTTCTTGTCGTCTTTTCTTCTTTTCTTCTTCTCTTCTTCTTCTCTTCTGCTCTTCTTCTTCTCTTCTTCTCTCCTTCCCCTGCTCACATCTCTGTAATGTGTGGTACCCGCCAGTGGTGCTGCAAAAGGTGATACCAAAGATGATACCAAAGAAACATCCGTGCCAGCCATTACCCCGGAAGGTTTAGCCACTAACGCCCCATGTTGTGCAAGCTGCAATGCTGCCAATCTGAGGCTACGTACCATTTTACTCGCTACACACGTGTATTATGTGTGCCATGTGTGCTATGTGGTAATTCGCGCTCGAAAGCCCCAAGCTCTCTATGAAGCATATAAGGCCACGATAGAAAGATTAAGACTCTGTACTGATTTTGCATGGTTTTGCATGGTTTTGGATGGCTTGCATGGCTTTGCCGCAAATACACCCCAATACTCCCTATAGTTACCTCCCGTGAATCGGTTAGTACTTTGTGATTTTCTTACCAATACTAGCCCGTGAGGCGGACATGCGGCAGCTGCGGAACTGAATTCCGAAGAGTGGCGGTGCAACGCGCCTCTGCCGGATGCAATCCGTGCGTCGTGGCTCTGGAATGTGTCAAGCATTCTGGCGAGGAAACCCCACGCACGACCGGCCAGCGGAAAAAGGCACTTCCGTGGTGAATGTGAGATATGTAAAAAGCGTAAACGTCCCGTGGCCCTTTGCAACACCCCCAGCACTCACGACTCAAGAAAAATCAAGAAATCCGCAGCACGTGCTAAACACCCTGGGGCAGTGGGCCCAAGTCGCGCACTCTGTGAAGGATGCTTTTTGAGATCAAATAGAGTTCGGGTTTAAGGTTTACTACCTGCGCTTATAGGCAGACCGCAAGCCCCTGGAAACAGGGCCGCGGAGCCGGACCAGTTTCAGAATGTTTCCAGAACGGCGGCCAGAGAGCCCCAGAATGGTTTTCAGCATGGTTTTCCTCCCTTGCTGGCCCCACCCTCTGCTCTTCTCGTATACAAGATGGCTCGCCCTCCACGCGTGTCTCGCGGATGTGGCACGAATAAAAATGGTATGCGTATCGGCAATAGCGCCTAAGTAGCACGAATCGCAGATCTCCGCCAATACGAGATGTAGAGGGGACGGACCATTTCCTGGGCACGTTGCTGCGGCGAGGCTGCCATAGCCTATTCTCTATATTTTCTTTCTCCCGTTTCGACCCTCCAAAGTGCAACCGCACACTGACATCCCGGCCGGAAGCGAGGGCTGGAGTAGTGGCGAATGATCCGCTTTCGCTCGCTGTGCACGAACGGTGTGATACGGTGTGATAGAAGACCCCGCATGTATGCGGCTCACAACCAGCCTTTCGCCCGCTGTAGCACGGTGTATTCCTGAGATAAACAACCCACCTCCTGGGCAACATTAGCCCTCCGCCACGACATTGTAATGTACCACCTTTATATAACCCAAGGGGCTGACCAGCCACCACGATCCTCGGGTCTGAACACGGCTTCCTGTTTGGGAAGGGTCCTTGCCTACCAGACATGGCACTACGAATAAGCCTGTCTTGGGTATGACACTGCGGCCCAAAAAAACAAGCAATATGTGTATGCGGATGCGATCCTGCTAAAGTGGAGGATTAGGAAATTCCTTGACAGCCGGGTGTTAGGCCCTTCCGTTTCTGCAAGTGGAGCCCGAATTCCGCTCGGCCAGGGCACCGCTGCATCATTCCCTTTTCGACAATAGCACGTGGTGCAGCCCAAGCAGCCTGCAAATGGTGGGTCCCGTTTGGCCAGGACTCGGGCCGCAGCAAGACATTCTGAAATACCAATCTACTGTTTTTGATAATTAGAAAAAGAGTGGTTCTACGTCTGGAAGTGGTGGCAAGCGGGTTGTTCGGGGTGTTTTCCGGAAACTCAGACCTCCTTTGGGGGTGCCATAATGGCATTTTCCGAGGCAGCCATCCATTTTCCAGCACCGCCCGGATCTTGTTCCTTCTCGTTACTCAAATGTCATATTTAAGCGTGGAATGTGTTGCACTGGCTGACGTTGGCTTGTGTGCCATTTATACGGTGGGCCAGGGGTGCGTTCATGCTGTGGGGCTAATTGGGTTAAGGTAATTGTCAAGTAAACACTTGTTGCGTGGAAAGCGATTCGTAAAGTCAACATTTTCGTGGAAGCGTAGGTTAGGGTGGCTGGCTGATCTATCGAAGCCAAAGAATCAATTCCTATACAACTATGAAGCAAACAAATGGGCCCTGAACCAGCATCGCATGGTGCTGCTTTTCGTTGTTCGGCACTTAGGCTAGAAAGGCGGCACACGCCGCAACAGCGGCACCTACGAATCCCCCCACGGGCGGAACACCACCGGCAAGAGTAGTGCTAAGCGGAGCGTCGCTTGAACTGCTGTGGTCGTGGTCGTGATCGTTTTCGTGATCGTGGTCGTGTGTGCTGGACGCGGGAGCAGTAGAAGCAGTTGCAGAAGCAGTGTAGTCACTAACAGATGCACTTTCGTGGTCATGGTCGTGGCCTTCGTGGGCAGCAACGGTGGACACGGCAGCCAAGGTAAAAACGAGAGATCTGAGCTGCATGCTGGTGGATTTTGGGTGATCTTGGGGAGTCTTATAAAGTCTTCAAGTGTCTTGGGGAATCTGAGAGAGTCTTGGAGAGTCTTGGAGAGTCTGGGAGAGTCTTGGGAATCTTGGGCTAGTGCATTGTCGTAAGGAAAGGGCCTTGACATATATAGTCAGATATGGGTTCTACAATGTAGCTACTACTCGGGTGGTTATAACCACAGCGTTGGATTCTGTGATCCTTTTTTTCTTGGGGCCATTGTGTGTGCTGAGAATTCGGCATTGACAATCTTACAATGGCAGTGACAATGAATCTGATGATACGATGATAACAATGAGATGGAATCGGACATTTGGGCCTCGACGCTGAGAATTGGGCCAGCCATTACCTGGTCTATTTGCTTCCGTATCTCCCTCAATTCTTATGCTAACCAAGTGGACCCGAATTGCCTTCAATATTCATCCACACTTCAGAAACACCTATTCTTGCATAACCACCAGCCTCTCCGGTCTTGGCATAGCTTTCTTGGCACGCGGCCCTAGCAGCCCAGGCTGGCGGACAAACGAATCGAAGAGAGAAAGTACGAAAAACAAAAAATAAAATAAAAAAACACTATTGTGTCGTTTGTTGCCACCTCGCGTTTTGTCGACCTTCGAATTCTCGCAAGACGTGCTTCCTCGGTAAGTGCCATTGCCCGCTGATCGCCAAGAATACATCTGCTAAAAAAACCCCGGTTTTTTGCCAAGAACAAAAAGTGCAATAAACAGCTTTGACTTTTTTCTGGATTTCTTTACGGCTGGTCGCTATTGGCGTGCGCCACGTCCGAAAGTAGCCTGAATTGCCTTGTTAAATTACTCGTCTATCGCGGTGCAGCAAAGTTCGTCGAAAACGGACACTCCAGACTACTTTTAAAACACCCCAGAAATGGAATTGCGTTTCTGCTAAGAATTAGGACAAAACCTGGGTGGTTTGGTGCCTATATACCACACTGCCAGAATTTAGCAAACCATGCGGACGACTATCTAGCCGTACCCAGTAGAATTGGGTGGATGGGTTTTGCCTGGAAAAGACAGTCAAAAGGGCGTCTATTTATTCGAAAGGACTTGTGTTTACTTTCCGTACCTCAGCCCCCACACATTTTACCCAGAAATATTGAGTGATATCTCGGTGGGATGCTCTCAAAACCGGACCCCCTTCTCGTGCTTATTTCAAAGCAGAAGGACAAAAAGACCCACTTGTGCCGTCATGCGTTGGCTTCAGCGTTAGGGCATATTGGAGTGTTTTTGAGGGTTTTCGGATTCAGTTAGCGAAGTGTGTGGCATTCCAGCTTTCGTTGTTTTGAGAGCAGCAACTGCTTTTTCACAAGATTCCTAGGAAAGTACGTCAATTTTTGGGAAAACGGCGCATATTTCCCATCTACGTACTTCCGAAGCGCTCTTCCGATATCTTGTGTTTTGCTGCTCACTCAACGTCGTCATCAACACGTGATAAAAGAAAGTCACTCTAAGAAATGGCCCTCAAGCAGATGGCTTTTTGCGTCAGCGTTCTGGACAATATAAGCTGTGAGTGATCTTGTGTGTGCGAAGGTTAGCAGCACCGCTTCCTACTAAGAAAATGAGGTCATAACGGTACCATTGTCATCATTGTTGAGACGAGTTCAGCGTGGCTGCTTTCTCTTCGAACGCCGCACCAAACTCCTCACATCGATAAGTTTCTTCCCGAACTGACCCAAAAAAAGCGTTCTTATCTTCGGGTATCTTCTAGGGGAGTTCCCAAAGCTCTTTTGCCTTGAATTGTTATTAAAGTTGAACTCTCGCATGCAAGGTACTGTACTCACCCGCAATAAGGGATATCAGGGGTGGAAGTGTGTCCCCTCTTGACCCATTTTATTGTGATTAGCCAGCGGCCGCTTGAACCTTCATGCCACTCAAGATGGCCTATCTAGAAAAAAGGCTAACCATCTGAATCAGGTCACTAACTTGGTCACTAATCACGACTCTCGCCGGCTACTTCTATTCAACGCCAGAACGAGGAAGCCTCACTACTGCTCTACTAAAAAAGGGCGAAAGTGCAATAAAGGTCCGATGGGACAATTTCGTCAATACGTGGGGATCTGCAGAACTTCTTTCCGAGTGTGGAAGTCAGGTACAGCGCGGCTTGTTGTGTGCATATCGCGAGCTCACACATCGGAATCAGACTAGATCATATTCTCTAACCGAAAAGGGATAAAAGGGAGTGTTGAGCCATTTTTGTTCCTGAACTATGTGATGTTCTCTGAATAAGTTGCTTCAGTTTATTGAGGAGACTTGCTGCGACAGGACGTACATGCCGCTACTTTGTATGGACCTCTGGAGTATTAGGAGCAGTGGCGACTCTAAAAGAAAAACGGCAAGGTTTCAACGAACTAAGAGGGTCTCTAATGCCATTTACCAATTTGGATGTTTGAAGGGAACTTGTTACGTCTGGTAAAAGCTCAGGTAACGGGCTCCTGCAGGTTCTCCACTGGAAGCAACCGGTTTGTCTGCCAGAACTTAACTTAGATCTGGGGCGCGCGCTCGTAAACAAACTATAAGGACCTGCATATGTTGGTCCTGTGCATGGGGAGATGGCCATATCGAGCCATGCTGATCACTGCAATATATTGGAGCTTATATGGCTCCACGTGTTAGAGTGTGGGTGGAATGCCGACCGAGACTAGGTCCAATTGTGAAAAACCCGAACTATTTAAGCCATGTTGAGGACCTTCCCCAACGTGCCTGGACATCCCGGACTAGTCTGTAACTCTACTGTTGGTATCGAAGGTGAATCCAACTTCAAGTACGTGTAGAAATATAAATTCTCACTTAAAAGCTCACTTATAAGCTCTAGAAAACAGGGCGATTGGTTACCAAGAAGAGAGTTCAATGATTCGCTATGGAGAAGGCAGGTCTGAAGACTTTCTAGCGATTTGATGACCATTAAAAGAGGATGATTCTGCAGAATGGTATTGCTATTGTTGGCTATTGAATGGCGACTATTTATAATCCTCTCCGCTGCTGACATTCATTTCAGCAGTGTATTACTGTTGTATATATTGATATGGGTCACTAGCACACATCTAACCCATTTTCAACCGTAACAGCCAGACCACCTAGAAACCACCTAGCACCCACCTAGAAATCTAAACCCACCTAACCCACCTAACCCCTATCATCGAATTTTTCTCGGGCACCTCCCTCAGACACCTCTCCTATATTCTTGCGATCGCGCCGCCCGGAGAGTCCTCTAGTCTCGCAGTCAACACTTCACACCCGTCCTCCGTCACTAGCAACATGTGCTCAAACTGCGCAGAGTAGCGCCCATCCTTGGTGGCCGAGGTCCAGTTATCCGGCCACGTGACGTCCTGGTACGTTCCGAGGCAAATCATGGGCTCGATGGTGAACACCATTCCGGGCTTAGCCACGCCCACCGCCTTGTTTTTGGCGTAGTGCGGAATGTTGGGCTGGCAGTGGAACAAGCTGTTGATGCCGTGGCCGCAGTAGGAGCGCACCACGGAGCAGCCGTTTTTCAACGCGTGCTCCTCGATGACTGAGCCCAAGGTTCTGAACACCAACCCGGGCTTGACCATGGCAATGGCCAAATCTAAACACTCTCGTGTGGTCTCCACCAAGCGCACGATGTCGCGGTCGGCCTTGGCCTTGTCTCCTACATAGTATGTCTCGTTTAGGTCGGAGTGGAATCCGTTTAGGTAGATGGTCACGTCCAAATTGAGGATGTCGCCGTCCTGCAACGGCGTGTTATCGGGCACACCGTGGCAAATCACCTCGTTGAGCGACGTGCACATGGACTTGGGAAAGTTGTAGTAGTTCAAAGGTGACGGATACGCATTGTGGGCCATGCATTCCTTGTGCAAGATGGCGTCGAGCTCGTCCGTGGTCACTCCCGGCACAATGTGCGCGGCCACCTTATCCAAGATCTTCCTCGAGATCAAGCCCACCTTGCGGATTTTCGTGATTTCCGCGTCGCTCAAAATCGTGATTTTGCCGGTGCGGTCGTTCCTGATTTCGCTGAGCGGTCTGCCGGTTTGGGCGTAGTCGGGTTTTTTGATGTGCTGCGGCACGGGCCTCCTACTGCTCAACGGGTACGCGGCTCTCAATTTCCCGGTGTAGTTGAAGTTGGGAAACGGGTCGAAAACCTGGCCGTCTTCTGCCGCGTGCACGGCCTTGTGCATGGCCCAGCCTCCTCTAAAGCACAACTGGTTGCAAAACACGGAAGAGACCCCGGCCTTCAAGCACACGGGGCACTTCAAGGCGGACTCGGTTTCCTTGCCACACTGGGGGGAGCAGCAGGTTGTCATATTCTTTGGTGTAGTTAGAGTGGGCTGATGGAGATGGACTTTTTTTTCGCGGTGCGGGAGGCGAGACGGAGTATGAGGATATGGGTGAGTTTGGGTGTTTCTACTAGGATGAGATTTGGAAGGTTTGTGGTTTGTTAGTGGGCGAAATCAGTGATTTAGTAGTGACATGGGTCGCTTGTGGGTCGCTTCTGGTGGCTTGTGGGTCACTTATTCGTGACTTGTTCGTGACTTATTGGTGACTTGTTCGTGACTTATTGGTGTCTTATTGGTGACTTATTGGTGGCCCGAGGTTCCCATGCGACACTCAAACCGATCGCACAGCTACGTCGTCAGATACGACGGTAAATGTCGGCTTCGATTCTGCTATTCTCTCGGTCTCAAGCTCGACCTTTTTCAACTCAGATTCATTGAAGACCTCTGGCCGCCTGCATGGTGGCAAATAGTTGGCCGGAAGGGTTCCATCTCGCTGCCGTAGCATCACAGCGTCCCCTTCTTTAAACTGTTTCCGCAATAAGCTTTGGGATTTCTTTTTCCTTTTTCTTTTCAATAAGCGACCTGTTGTGAAGATGGACCTCGGCTTCGGCACCTTGCAGCCAACGCGTTTATTCGTAGCGCACTCATACGAAGTTCCCCATTTGAAGTACCCAGTACGAAATATGCAAATTTGGAGGGATTTTCTACTGCTTCATTTGTTTTGTTCCTTGTATTGTAAGATTGATGAAGGCTGTTTTTCCGACGGGACAAGTCAAAACTTGATTTTTGAAGCGTGTTTTCATTTTTATCTTATTGGTGTGAGTCGCAGAAATACGTACAATCTCGTGGATCAAAGCTAACCTTTAGAATATCGGGCTTCTTGTCCACATGGACTCCAAAGGCGAAGCAACCAATCATGCTCATGGGTTTTGACCAATGAAAATAATCGAAGAAAAGGCTATAAAGTTGGTATGTAAACAGTAATACTAACATCAGCCTTCCTCATACTATAACCATACAACGGGAAACCATAAGACAAAACCATAAGACAAAACCGCAAGACGACACCATAAGACATAGACATACGCCCTGGCCTCTTAGGTTAACTACTAGTACATTTTATCTTTTTCAACTGAGGCGTTGCCCAAGTAGAGCTCCACACCGTATTAGCTATATATATGGATTTCAGAGGCTACCCACCAATATTCCCCGGCTCAGTTCCGTGAACAGAGTCCCAGTACACCGCTATAGACGAAAGGCGAGCCTCACGAGGCCCACTCACAATTCATTGCCACAACTCTCTATGGATATTGACATGCTCACTCCACCAATCCATAACAACACCCACTCTAACAAGCGGCGTAAACACCCACTACTCCACGCCCAAATTGCCCGGCCCAAAGCTCATAGGCAAGAGCTCGGCCAAGCTCCTCTCCACCACCTGCTTCCCGTCTGCAGAACTCATGAATACCGGCGTGTCGACGCCAAATTCTCGGATGAACTGTCTGCAGATGCCACAGGGGCTGATGGGCTCCCGCTGGTCGCTCGAAATGGCAATGGCACGCAAAGTGCGGTGGCCTTCCATGACGGCCCTAGTTATGGCAGCACGTTCTGCGCAGATGACCGCACCGTAGGAGGCATTTTCGACGTTTGCGCCCTTTATTATCTCGTTGGAGGCAGTGAGAACGGCACAGCCCACGCTGTTGTTAGTATTTTGGTTTACGAGAAAAGTGTGCTGTATCACTTACCGGAACTTGGAGTATGGGCTGTATGAGAGGTCACGTGCTGCGCAGGTTAGTTAACGATCCGTGGAATGAGGGGAAGCAGTACATACCGTCTCGTGCAGCGGCCACCAAGGTGGCGACCGTATCGACCGGAACACAGGGGGCCATGGTAATTGAGAGGAATACGAGGGTGATGACGGCCGGCTTCCGAGATAACAAAACACCCGTACCTCCGGGACTAGTCTGGCCGCTCGCGAGGTGTACGGGAAAGATTACGTAAGAGCGCAGGAATCACCCTATCCTCGACGATGGCGCGGACGAGGCCGCTAAGCGCATGTCACGTGTCAAGTAGCGTCCACGCCCGCCGTTTGCCGGCGCACTGTGTACAGGACAAGTCTCCCGACGAATAGTTCCGGATTCACGTGAGCGGCCGCCGCTAGGAGCCCGGTCGGGCACTCTATAGACGCACCGCACAAAAAGAAACCCCCGCCCGCGCCAGCGTACCGAAATCGCGTGTTCGCTGGCCTCGCCCATATCACGTGCGCACCCGATGCGCAGACCCATGACGTACCTCAGATGTTTTTTGTATCGTAATCAGCCCAGCATTCCTGCCCGTGGTTTTTGCCGGCAGCCGGTATTCCCACACCTCTTCTTACCCCGGAAACACCTGGCGTTCACCCTAGTCTATTGTCTTTCCATTACCCGAAGCGCAGCCGTACACTAAATATCCCATTTGCCCACCCTATGACGTCATGACAGAGCTCATCTTCTTGAGACACGGGCCCAGGGCAGACCACGCCAAAGACCAGGCTGAGGCTTTGCACTCCCCATACAAAATCTACGACCTGCTGGTGACGCGAAAAACGGCGCAGTTGGCGGTCTCCGTCGCCGCCCAGATCATCCTGCTCTGCAATTTCCACGACGTGGCCAAGAAAAATATCCACGTGCACTTCTCGCCGTACTTGCGGTGCTGCGAGACGGCCGATCTCTTGGTGACGGAGTTGCACCGGCAAATCCAGGAGAAGCACCCCGGGGTTGTGGCCAAGTTCCAGCTCCTAGGCGACTTTGCGCTCTCGGAGTGGATCCACGACAAAATGAGAAACAAGCCCCCGTTCTACGACTCCACGGAGGCGTACCAGATGTATACGCCCAACATCCAGGCGATGCAAAATAAGAAGCACGTGTCGAATTTCCGGCCCACGACCAAGCTCGGGCCCTGGAACGAGCCGGACCTCTCCTTCAAGGAGTTCCAGGAGCGGTGCAAGGAGTACTTCCAGAAGTTGCTCGCCACGTACGACAAGCCCAGCCACGACCGCGACACCATCATAGTGGTCAGCCACGGGTACGTGATTCTGAACATCCTCTCGCACTTCATCAGCCAGCCGATCTTCGAGGAGATCCCGGAGTTCTCCGTGAATTTCGCCCAGAAAGACAACGGTACATGGAGATTGAAGGAGGACTGCTTGGGCATGTTGGCCCGCGACCCGCACCTCGAATCCACCTTGAACTTGCACACGGACATCGTGTACTACAAGACGAACTTCATCAAAAAGGACGAGCTCGACGAGACACGCGAGTTTCCTGCGTTGGGCTTCGCGGGCCTAAAAGCAAACGACGGACGGCCCAGACCGTCGTTTCGCATCAAGCTGGTGACCGCTAATAGTGCACCGCAGCCAACAGCACGAAACCCCCTATGTCCCGCAGCCAAGGACTGGGACCCCAAGCGGCCCAAGGCGTTCCAGGTGAAGTCGGAATTCAAGCTAAAAGTGATGAACGACGAGGCGTTCAAAAAGGGGTTCGACATCACCCGGCCACCCAAACAGCCCATGTCGCCCGAGGTGTCGCCCACGTCCGAACCCAGCCGAATCAACTCCACGGTGGACTTGTCCAAGTTGCGGTCCAACGAGGATATTTATAAACCGCTAAAGTTGCGCTACTCTCTGGCCTCGGATATCCCAGTGCAGTACTTAAACTCGAAGGTGAACTCGCACGCCAGCCTCAACCAGCTCCAGCGAAACGGGTCCACGCACTCGTCGTTGGACCTTGCCCGGGTGCCCATGAACATATTACCCGGAAACGTCAGTGGTGGTCTGGCGTCGCCACGTGACGCGAATCTGGACGTCGAGCAGTCGCCGAACATGAACGAGGTGATCTCCAGACTCGCACGTGTGCGCTCACTCCAGCGCAAACGGCCGCAGACGGCGACGCCGAAGTTTGGCATCATCTCTGAGCAGGACACGCCCCCTGCCACCACCACGGAAAACAAGTTTGCGCTCCAGTTTGGACAGGCACTCGAGAAGCAGGAAGTGCGGGAAAAGCCGGAAATGGAGCTGGCACCTGTGCACGTGGTCCGGCCGCGGTCCAGCTCGGTCAAGTTCGTGCCGTCGGTGCTCTCGCACGAAAACAAGCTGGAGAAGGAGAAGAAGACGATATTCTACAACCTCGACTCGAACTCGAGCGACGAGTCCGACGACGAGCCGCAGGGCAAGTACATGTGGTTCGGCCAGAACGTGAAGGGGTAGGGACGATGGCTGGCCAGGGTATTGCCAAAGTGCTGTGGCATAGTACTGTATCATAGTACTTATCATAGCTGTATTTTCATAGACCGCCCTAGTCAAAGACCGCCCTAGTCATAGACCGCCCTAGTATTGGGAGGAACGCGGGGGCTAGAGCAGGGTAGAGGTTAGGTTATTTATTTATGGAGTTTTCGTGATCAGTCCGCGTACGTATGTGGTCCCTAGGAATCTCACTTGTCCAACGTCGTTCATTTTCGATTGGGCTGGGAGATCTCTGCCTTTCCAAATCTCTGACTGTCCTTCAAGAGATCGCCCGGGATAGACACGATGGTGCAGTGGGTACTCAGTATAATACAGCATACGACGCTGTACCGCAATGTGACGCTGATCTTGGGCTGAAATGGTTCCCACAAAGACGCAAGATCTGTTGTATGATCGTTGTCTTTCCCATTCGTCGTAACAAGAAAATCCAATTTTCCTCTATAGACTTCTGCAAAGCGGGGAAAGACAAACTCTGTCCTTTAGCCCCGTTTGGATCGGTGTAAGTTCATCAAATATGGTTAGAATAGGCACGTACTTGGTAAGAAAAGACAATTTGGACCGTGTATGCGCATCCAGTTTACATGTTCCAATAGGCATCTGTCTTTTGATCTGCAAAACGCAACCGAGATGTCTCATAGTACAGGTAGGAATATCAATCTATATCGACTCTTATGCGACGAGGATTGTTTCTCCCGCTATGAGTACCCACCGTATATACATTGGGCGTGGAGATAGGACTGACGACAGTGCTATGGGGTAGGCTTAGGTAGTGTGGAAACACGAGAAAAACCTTACTGAATATCTGTTCCAGTGCCTAATTGCATCTGCTAATAAGCCTTTGATGTCATTTCGAAGGGGTTCAATGCGACATGGGAGTTCTTACGGAAGAGCGACTACCCTTTAGCGATATTATCGTCATGCCCTGAAAACAAGCCAGTAGCAATCGCCTTCTAGGTTGTTGAATTATATAATTTGGCATCAGCTGCACCCTATGTAGCTGAAATATCCGATCAGCAATTGTTAGTATAACACTCAAGATCAGTAGCCGTTTGGGACTCAGCCATATTAGTATGAATGGAATTTCCAGTGGGCACATTAATATTGGTCTCTGTGAACATTTAGTCTTCTCTGGTCTCTCGTAGGCTGGTACCCACCATGAGATACAGAGAACCAACACTTAGGATTTGATTTTTATACGACTCACCAAGGGCTCATGGTCTCGTCTCTGACACGCACCGTTATTGATCAGCAGACACTATTAACTAGTCCTCCTTTTCGAGAAAGAAATGCCAATGCTTAGTGGCCATTCTAGCGCTGAACTGAACAGGACTATCATGAGTCGTGAAAGTTGTCACTTTTCGCAAAGCATTAGAGAAATATTTGACACAAGTTCAACCTCCTAGTCGTATTGGCTGGATCGACACCTTTTTCGTACCTCCAGTGTCGTCAGGAAACTTCTTGAATGTCAGGAAGCAAAATTTTAAGAGTTTTGATGTTTGCTGGGGTAAACATCTCAAGTCCAGGCCGGCCAAAGTACGTTCTCATAAACCGGAGGAGCTGGATGTCTATTTAGCACAGTAAGAAGCTCGAAGAAGAAAGGAGGTAAACAGTCGAGCTACCCGTCATGGCGGAACACATGTTTATATAAGCAACAGGTTTGCCAACAGCTCTATCTTGAGATCTCCTGTATTTGTTCGAAAACCGCAACAAGGCCTGTCCTAGCCAGACCCCAAAGGGAGCAGAACTCCCACCTTCCACATCTGCTGCTGCTTCAACACCTCGCTTGGCAAACGCTTGGCAACTCTTGAGCAAATACGCACACCAGAACAGCCTGGACTCCTTAGAAACGTCGATACGCATCAGTATTTGGAGTTCGTTTGGAGTTCCAGACTACGGTTCTGATCAGATAAACGTGGCTAAGCCGTGGACTACTCTCGAGGCGGGTTGAGGAAGCGCGAAATGTCTACAGTGGCGTATACGAAGCGAAACTTGCCATAAACTCCAAGGAAGAATGTAGATAGCTTATGCGAAGCGCAGCCATACTTAAGGGCCGGATATTAGATCCCCCACCCCAGATGATTCAACCAACTTGCGAACATTTGAGCTGCCAAGCCACACACGGCACCACAAATCTCCGAAAACGAATAAAGAATACAGAATCTTGAAAGTATCCCCACATTCCTATTCTTCCAGATACCAACGCATGTTATATGCAGAACAGCCATACCATACATAAGGCAAGCGATATCCAAGACAGACCCCAGGAGCAAACCAACAGACAGACACCCTGAAACAGAGCCAATCTAGACCCACCGCCTGTAAGACGTAGTTTGCAAAGTTTAGTTCCCACTTTGGTAGCCCAACTATCTGCAGTCCCGGCCTCGCTGCAGGCTATCTTATCCACTGTAGCACTCTGACGCTTCCTACTCCACCAAAACACCAAATTGCGCCGAGAAAAAACGACCAAAACCCCAATGCTCTCCCCAGAAAAGCAGTCGCGTGGGTCTGCGTCAGACAGCCACACCAGCGCGTTCACCGTGGGCCTCTCGAAGAACCTCACCATTCCCATCACAGTGAAGCTCAGACTGCTCCAAACAGCACCGCCCAAAAAGCTCGTCAGCAACTCGCAAAAGTACAAAGACGCCCGGGTGTTCCAGCGGCTCTCGGAGATATCGGCGAACTCGGATCTTTTCGCCCGGGTGCAGGTGTTCGACGGAAACCACAACGCCATGACGGAGGAGTTCCAGACCCCGTACACGGCTTTTTCCAGCAACAAAAGGGTGTGGGACAGCTACGTGAAACTCCCCATCAACTACAACCAGGTTGGGTTTGACACGTATCTACGAATCACCATCCTCGAGATCGTGGGCACGTGCCCTGCCGTGTTTGGCTGTGGGTACTTGTCGCTTTTCAACCACACCGACAGCACGCTCCGCAAGGGGTGCTACAAGGTGCCTGTTTTTGCCGACGTAGCCGCCGAGACCACAACCATAAACTACGGTGACTTGGGCACGACCAGCGCCACAGAAACGAAAATGTTCCAATATGAAAGCGGCGATTTTGCGCGGTGCCAGTGGTTGGACCAATGGACCATGCCGGTTCTCGAAAAGGCGGAGCGCAAAAACACAGCGGCACCGGCAGAGGACGAAAACAACCCAGACGCGCCCCTGCACTACCTTTTCCTCGAGCTCCCGAATTTCCTGTTGCCGGTGGTGTTTCTGGACGTGACGTATGATTACCCCACTCTCGAACCTCTATCCACGGTAATCGACGAGGTGGCCCCCGAGGAGTCGGGGCCCTTTTCCGCAATGATTATCAACGCGTTCGAGGTCCCAAGCTCGTCCCCCGACGTCGCCCGAATATACGATCCTGACTTCCACAACGCCACCATACAAAGTTTCAACAGTGCCCGGGAGGAACAAACAGCACCGGCGGGAACAGCTAATAATGCCACGGTATCTCCAGACGCGCACCCGATCGAGCAGAAGTTCCAGCGGCTCGCCATCAACATCAACAACAATTCTTTGCTCGATAAAGAGGTCAAACCATCGCCACATATGCGAGACGAATTGTGGAGAATCCTCAACCGCCCGTCCAGCGCGGTGCTCTACGACCACGAGAAGAAGCTCCTCTGGAAATTCCGCTACTACTTCTCGAAGAGCCCTGCAGACGAAGGAAATGCTCCACCACTGCAGACCACGCGTCAGTTTTTCACCAAATTTCTCAAGTGCTTCAACTGGGAAAACGAGTACGAGCTCGACCATGCGTTCACGGAAATCGTGCCTCTATGGAGTGTCGATAATATCGATATCGGCGATGCGCTCGAACTTTTGAGCAATAACTTCAATCCGCAAAATCTCACTGCCACACTCCGCCGTCGATTGATAGCAACAACGAACGCCACCGCCAAGGACATCAACACCCTCGAGGAGAAGAAAATCGACAAGATTTTCGCGTGCACGAAACGGCTCCGCGATTTTGCGGTGGATAGGCTCCGTTTGGCCAGTGCAGACGAACTTTTGTTATATCTTCTCCAGCTCGTGCAAGCACTAAAATACGAGCCCGTGCTGGAAAAGGGCAACGCTTTGGAGGAGGCGCCGCTTGCGCAGTTTTTGGTGGAACGGGCGGTCAAAAACGAGAAGCTAGGAAACTACTTCTACTGGTACGTGAAGGTGGAGAACGAGGACCAGCTCATCCAGAACCAAAACCATGGGCCAAACCAAAACCAGGGCCAAAACATGGGCCAAGGCACGGGAGTCTCCCCAAACTCCATTTACAACACCGTGCTCAACTTATACATCGAGAGACTCAAAGCACACCTGGCGCTGGCAAAGCTGCTCCAGTACAGGCACTTGAAATCGCAGATCTCGTTCATCAAAAAGCTCACCGGAATCGTGGAGCTTCTCCGCACGTCGTTCAAAAAAAACGAGGCCACCAGCAAGAAGGTGCAGTTTCTCCGAGAATACTTGGCGGACCCCGCAAACGGAATGCTCAAATTCGGAGAGCCGTTTCCGCTCCCGCTCGATCCGTCTGTCGTAATCTGTGGCTGTTATCCACAGGAATGCTCCGTGTTCAAGAGCTCGATGGCACCGTTGAAAATCACGTTCAAAACCATCACAAACTTTAGCGACTCGGGCTCTGCGTCCATATTTGGCGCCAAAAAAAACTACGGCAAGTACGAGCTCATGTTCAAGATCGGCGACGATCTCCGCCAGGACCAGTTGGTGATCCAGATCATCAACTTGATGGACCAGCTCTTGAAAAACGAGAACTTGAACTTGAAACTCACGCCATACAAGATTCTCGCCACCAGTCCCGTCGCAGGCTTGATCCAGTTTATCCCCAACGAGACCTTGGACTCCGTGCTCTCGAAGAACCACACTGACAGTGACGTTTTGGGACGCGATTCTAGGTCCAGGGGCAGCGCTGAACCCGCTGCCAAAAACGGAATCTTGACCTATCTCCAGCTCCACAGCCGGCGCATGGAACGCGACGACGCGGACGAGGGGAGCATCTTGGGGGCCAAAAACACACTATCGCAGAACGCCCTTTCCAAAAGCGCTCTTCCCAGAAACCCCCCAACCATCTCCACCGATTTGGGCGTGTCCAGCTCTGTCATGGACAACTACGTCAAGTCCTGCGCAGGATACTGTGTGATCACGTACATCTTGGGCGTGGGCGACCGGCACTTGGACAACTTGCTTCTCTCGCCAAACGGCAAGTTTTGGCACGCGGATTTCGGGTACATTTTGGGCCGCGATCCGAAGCCGTTTCCGCCGATGATGAAGCTCCCGATCCAGGTGATCGACGGTATGGGCGGCATGGACCACGAGAACTTCAACATCTTCAAGAGCTACTGTTTTATCACGTACACGACCCTCCGCCGCAACAGCAACTTGATCCTCAACTTGTTTCAGTTGATGTTGGGTGCAAACATTCCGGATATCCAGATCGACCCGAAGCGGGCCGTGGAGAAGGTGCAGGATAAGTTTGCGCTCGAGATGTCGGAGGAGGAGGCTATCCTTCACTTTCAGAACCTTATCATCGATAGTGTGAATGCGTTTTTGCCGGTGGTGATTGACACGCTCCACAGCTTGGCGCAATACTGGCGCGCGTAGCGGGGATGGAAAGGGTGGTGGGCTTGAGCCAGTTTCTGGGTTAGTTCTGCTGATTGCATTATATCTCTCAGACGAGGCTCCTTACTCCTAAACCAAATGCCAGCCAAGAGCAATCACACGAAAATGTCCTTGGCTGGCAAACCTTCATTTTTTCAATTCTTGACGTTGACGACTGCCCAATATCTGATACCGGTTCGTCTTATTCATGCCCAAGAATGGGTGCCTATTGCGAGACTTTCATTGCTAGAGACCATCGGAGACTTGTTGCACTTGGCTTGGGTCTCGAGTCTGCAGGCAATTGGGGAAATGTGATCTTGTTTGACCGTGAGTTCGAGACCAAGGATGTTGCATTCTGCTTACAGGACTTTCTTTCCACTCAAGGGCTTGAACTGGAGAGAGTGACGGACGATGGAGAAAGGAGCGTCGAAATACTCACAAAACTACACCTCGTCTTTCGACTTGATCATCTTTGCCTAATGGCTGGGGTCTCTGAGCCAAAGCACACATCAGGTGCATGCTCTTTCTCTGTTGGCTATCCGCGACGATATCTCCATGAATAGTGGTCCTGAAATTATTCTAACTCGGTGAATGTGGCTCTTATCTTTATGCTCTTATTTTGAAGGCATTATCTTAAGGCATCGCCTGGTTTTCTTTTGGGTCTTGCTTTGGTGGTAGTTTCTGCTTTCGATCCCTTGCTTACTCTTTTTCTTGGAAGGTGTGGCACCGTAGAAGGACCTCATCGATATCAATGTTGGAGATTGGAAACTGCAGATTGAGAAACCCAAGTCCTACGACGCCACGCAAACGGTTTCTTGCTACAACAACTGACGGCTACATGATGAGAATGAGGATTCATAATTAAAGGCGACTTCGGTGATGTGTTTAGCGGAACACAGAAATAGGGCATCTGAGTGGTCTGTTTGTATCATATCCTGGCGCTGTACCCAAATAGCACGATTGAAGAGCCTGCTTGTTGGTAACTTGTACATTACTGACTGTGATACTTAAGTATCCATGCCAATCTAGGAGCGCCATCTGTGAAGCATTTCTCGCCAATGCGACTAAGAGACGAAAGGTTAGACTTTTTGATCTTTGAAAAACCAAGGAATAATCAGATCGTCCGAAACCCTGTAGGCTATTGTACCAGACAAATTCTCGAGCTGATTCTTCTCGATTGGTGCTTTTCGGTCTGGGCTTGATTGAAGTTTCGGCATTGGCCTTGTGATCTCACATATATCGCCGGAGAGATTTCCTTTGGCAACAGATCTCGACACGCTCGAGTCCATATTGGCCCAGTTTGTCAGCTCTGCAGGGTGCGCCGCTTCTTCCCTTTGATTTCTAGTTCAACAGCCGTGACTCAGGTCTCACACAAAAGAGACATAAAGTGCATAAAATCGACATAAAATGGACGTGAAAACGCATCATCAAACACATCACCAAGCCTTGGGAAAGTATGCAAGTGCTGCCAAATGCAAGGCTGCGGTGGGAACTAAACATTTGAAGGCAGAAATGATTTTCCAGAAGCACTGCTGGAAACAATGGCTCGATTAGCGTTTTGGCTATAGCTCGATTGGCTTGCCCTGAAAATCACCAAATATGGAGGAAAAGGAAGATGACTCGACACCTGAGCATCAAGAAACACCATCGATGGGAAGAAGATTGGGTTTTCTTCGGCAACACTAGACCATGAAGTGAAAACATCTGTTTTGAGGAGTTCAAGTACCTTGGAAGTCGTCGAATGAAGTATCATTTTCGCCCTGCCTTTGCCCTATAGGTTTTCCACTTTAACATGCGTGAAGCTTCTTCGGTTTTTCACGGTGTCTGAGATGACACCCAAAATCAAGCCACATGTACCAAGTGGGAGGACTAGGTGGTTAGGCCGCTTGATGTTTTGTCAGTATTCTTGGTCCTAGGCGTTGTCTGCTTAGCCTCTCTTCGATGTTGGCTATTCTGTCTTGTCTCGCGTGGCCTTATGCTTTCTTTGGCTTTTCCTCCCCTTTCACAACCTCCCGCAAAAACCTCACCCCGATTGTCGCCACAGCAACCACAATGCCAAAAGGAGGGAACCAGTCCAAAACCGTCCATATTCTGCTGGGCCGGAGCTCCTCTACCAAAGCCCGCACGTTTTCGTGGAGTTCGTCGACTGTGCCATTATTATCGATGGTCCTGTCTGCTTTAGAGTCACGTGCCTCCATGGAGAGCTGGCTCAGAATCCGCTTTCTAGCGTCGTCCTCAGAAAGTTCCGGGTTTCTTTCTAAAAGCCTACTAAGTTGCTTTTTGCCACTCGTGGACACAGACACCGTGGCGCCACAAATGCGGTGGAGCCCCGCCTCAAACAAAAGCGGAACATCCAAAATCACCATGCTGGCGCCGGAAACGTAGGTCCAGAATAGCTGTCGGATAATCTCCCGCTTCACGGCTCCGTGCACTATTTTATTAAGCACCTTCAATCTGGCAGCATTGCCAAAAACCGCTTTGCCCAAAGCAGGCCGGTTGAGCGAACCGTTTTCGTCTACCAAATCCGGAACTTGCGGTCCAAAAAAAGCCACCACCTGTTTGTATGCATTTTTTCCAGGCTCCACTACTTCTCGGGCAATGACGTCAGCATCGACTATGGGAATTCCCTGGCGGGAGAGCTCGTTGGAGACGGTGGATTTGCCTGCGGCGATGCCGCCAGTGAGTCCAATCACGAGCATTTTGGGAGGAAGATGGGGGAAAAGGTGGCGGTGGAGGTGAGATAAGATATGGCAGGTCACGTGACAGGGTGAATAGGTGAGAAGTGGAGGTGATGACCGGAAAGGGTGGCACACCAGAAGAAAAAGAGGGACGAAACTGGGAAGGTCGTGTTGGTGTAGAGATTATCACTGATGGTTCTACAGTGAAACCGGTCAACGCACCCCCGTTGTTGCCTGTTGCACACCTAAGTTTTTTCTCTCGTCAGTATGCAAAGGATTCACATTACCAGATGGACTTCAGCTGCAATTTACGTGATATTTCGCTAACAGTAAGCCATCAGCAGAACCTTCGGCCCAGTTTCTTTGATTGTGGAGTTTCAGGCTCGTTTGCTGTGGGCATTCGGCTGCAAAATACGGAAATGATACCTTGAGCCAACGCCTCGAGTGATACATGGGCCCTTAAACACATCCAATACGTTGTTGCCGGCTGTATTTGAGAGTGACCTCTCAGTTTATCTATTACCACTATTATGTACTAATATGTGGAACCCACCATCTACACCGCACCCCACTCCAGATGCATCCATGGGAGCCAGCGTGTCGTTCGTACCTAGTTCAATCGGACGGAATCCAACTAGTAGTCGTCGTTGTTAAGAGTGAGAGAGTACCGATGGAAGAGATTGAGTTTGACGGACGAGGTAACCTGAAACAGCGGCACCGATAAAGAGCACGGCTATATGTAGCAAGCCTGCATAAACAGCAAACATGGCCCCCACCTTCAATCCCAACCTGCCCATCTCCCAAGTCACTTCCTGCACACACCACATCCGCGTACATCGACCTCACCTCTCTGATCCATATTTCGTCACCATGTCTACTTTCCTCCTTGGCCAGGGCGCCATGGGCTCGCTCTTGGCGCACGAGCTCGCGCTCGCAAACTGCACGCCCACGCTCCTCATGAAACTGAAGAAAGCGCTCGACGTTTACGCAAACAACGGCGGAGAAATCACAGTAATGAGACCTCTGAAGGCAGACTCCATCACAAGAACCGTGCCCATACCCGCCGTGTACGGGGTCAGCAGCCGGCTCGCCGGTGAGGAAAACATCAAAAACTTGGTCGTGGCCACCAAGACGTACAGCACCATGGCCGCCATTCTGGCGTACCTCCCCCACATATCTAAGGATACCAACATCGTGTTTCTCCAGAACGGCATGGGCGTGGTGCCACAAATCAGGGAGGCTTTTTGGCCGAACCCACGCGACACGCCCAATCTTTTCCACGCCATCAGCACCCACGGCGCGTACAAGGAGTCGCCGAACGTGGTGCAACATGTAGGATTAGGGAGCCTCCTCATAGCGCAACTTCCGGGGGAAAAAGCGGCATTGCCGGGCCAGCTTCCGGGGCAGACCCCCGAAATCGTGTCCCTGCTCCTCAGCAGCCGCCACCTCGCCGCCAGCTACGTTCCCTACCCGCAGTTTGCACTCCGCCAGATGGAGAAGCTCGTGGTCAACGCATGCATCAACCCCCTCACCACCACACTCGACTGCCTCAACGGCGACCTCCTACTAGCTAAAAATATCGTGCCCACCATGAACAGGGTCATCAGCGAGTGCGTGGAATGCTTTAAAAAAGAGCACGACGTGTTTGCCATGGGGCCCGAGGCGGGGGTGGTGTTGTCACGTGACCGACTTCTCTCGACAGTGCTCGCTGTGTGTAGGTCCACCGCACACAACAGCTCGTCCATGCGCGAGGACGTGCGCCGGCTCAATACCACGGAGATCGACGCGATCAACGGGTACATCGTGGGAATTGGGTTGAGAAGGAAGGTGGCCACGCCTGTCAACAGAATGCTCCTTGATATGGTGCGGAATAAGGTGGCGATAGAGCGGAGCAAGGAGAACCGTGCGCTCCATCTCGCGGTCCGGGGCGTGGCCGCTTGAGAGGGTGTGTTTGATGGGGTCACGTGAGGGTGATCCTTGGACCGTTTTCATGGGCACGAGCTCGAAGGTAGATCTGTCTCGTGTTCCTTCTGCCGTCATCGAATGAATTTCGGTTCTTTTCGAGGTGGGATAGTGAGTATCGGTTTGGTGAGGTTCGTTTCTAAGTTGAACTGGAGGACACCACTAATGAATGAGCCTGACTCGATTGCCTGCTGATTCATCCGCAGCTCATGGCCCAATAAGCCTGTGATACCAGAGTGACACTGCTGCCAAGCTCTATCTGAGGCTATTTGCCATGAATGGCCAGCGGATACTATCCACGGGAATTTTCGGCGACGGATCACGCGGACAGAAGGAAACGCGACCATGGAATCGGTTCTTTTGGTTCTCAAAGTGCGACAGAGACCCATCGAGTCTACCAGGCATAGGCCGGTTCCGACAGAATGATGAATATTGCGAAAGATACGCCGCTCGGAGATACGCTTGAAAGATCTCAAGTATGACAAGTCCAGAGCACAAGACACAGAAAGAATGGGAGATGCTGGAACGCGTAATAAAGCCATGGCAAGGCAGGCGACGGCTTGAAACTTACCAAGTCATCCTATCTGAGACTCGCAAGATTACTTTTCTTCACAACGTCAAGATCCGTCGTTGCTAGAACGTGTTTGTCTATCAATTTCAGTAAGGGTGTCGATGCACATATAATGCCAGAAACACCAATGTAAAACCTCCGTGTTTGTAAGAAATCCACGGCTCGTTGACTGCCCTAAAGCCAGTGTTAGCAAGCTGTAAACCTAGATTTTGTGCCACACCAGTGGGGCTTGTTTCAAACGATCGAGACCTGCAGTCATTCTTCTTAAATTCTGGACCCCAAGTCTAGCTTGTGGATAAGACTCCATTGCGAATGGTTACGAGTTCCTTCGACGTTCACAGGACCACATTCGACGGTCCTGACCAGTATCAACCTTCCAGTATTTCCCCAGCTAAATAGTACTCCACAATCAGACCATTCTCAACCAGTTGACCATTTGACCATTTCGCAAAATGCCCCCTCAATTGCCTAGTATGGGTGTTTCTCCTGGGCCGCCTCGCAGATGTCCCTGACGTCTTGGTAGAGACTCGTGATCTTGTCCACATAAACGTCTGCGTCCTCGCCGAGCGTGTGCTTGGTGCCAATTTTCGCGTTGCAGTCTACCACGAGCTTTTTCAAGATTCGTCCTAGGATTTGGTTAGAACTGCGCTCGTAGAATGCTCCATCGGTGGTACCCTCAAGAAACGACGCCAATCGTCTAGACGAATCCGGCTCGTGTTCCTGGAGCGTGGCCAACGCGACCTCGGTACGAAACGACATTCCGTGGCTGTTCACCGTATAGTCGCCATAGTAGCCCAGGGCCTTGAGAAAAAGCGCCTGCTTTTGGTTGAAAAGAAGCGACACAAAGTCGGATACATCCACATAGTTCCACCTGTTTTCGCGGAGCGTGAAGCCGTACTCACAGTAGAGAAACTCGTTGGAATGCGGCCCGTAACTGAAGTACAATTCTTCGCCTGGCTTATAGCTGGACGACGTGAACACCTGAAAACCTAGCGTATCGATTTTGATGCCGCACTGTTCCTCGCTCAGATGATTGAGAAAATCAACGTACGGTGCCATGGTGAGGTTGTCAGCAGGCTCTTTACCCTGGGGCACCTTCATATAGAGGCACCGAGAGTTGATACACATCCACGCCCAAAGATAGTCCTTTTTCGAAAAAAACGGTGTTTCCTGGAGGAGCGACGACACCACGAGCATGTCTTTTTCGAACCTGGCTAGCACAGATTCCGAGTGTTTCCGAGTGCTGCGGGGGAGCATGGCCCACAACTTGTCCGAATGCGGAAGTTTCAACTCTTTCCACACCAACGGGCAGAGATGCAACTCCTCGATTTCCGGGAGCATGTCGAGAAAGGGCTTCCAGAAGGATCCCGCGCCACGTGACTTTTCAAGCACCAAGAAAAGCGACACGATCTGGAACGACAGCAACGAGAGTAACGTCTCTGTAGAGAGGGCTGCGTAGAACCGGCCCACAGTGTCGCTTTTAGCAGCGGGCACGTGCAAGTTCTGGGGCACCGAGCTCGGTGGCTGACTATTGGGGTTGTGTTTCGTGATGTGTGCCAAAACGGTGGAAAAGTTTAGAAGGTACGAGGGCAGAATTCGGATGAGCCGCTCGTCTCTCATTATTGGCGCTTTTGCATAGAGACCACGCCCGGATCCGGGCACGTCTCGCACCTCGAGCTTAGGCGAGATGTGTGACTCAGATTTTGACGATTGCGGTGGGCTGGCGGGATCGTTGCCCATCCAGGAAAGAAGAGCGTCAAGCTTGGCGTCGATATTCTGCATTATGGGAGACACGGGTGGAACGGATAGTGCAGGAAGATGTAGAAGGAGAAAGTAGCTCGTTGGGTTTCCTGGGGTATGTGAAGGGTCGCGATTTGGAAGATTTTCAGGTGGGGTCCCGTATGGTACCTGGATCTGGGTTGTAGTGAGCCTGTAATGAGCCTATAATGGGCCTGTAATGGGCCTGTAATGAGCCTGGTAGTGAAGCGCAGTATGAGGTCGTGCGCCAGTTTCTCTATGTTCAGCCAATTGTATGTCGACGATACAGGAAGATGGAGTTATCCTCTTGGTTAACGAGACAAATGACCGTGAGACGGATCGACACTAGGGTATTGCGATGGTTAGGCTTGCACAGTGCACAGAACCCGCGAAGGTGTGGCATGGGGAGTCTAGGATAGGGAGATCGAGCCATCAATCGTCTATTATTATTGTCTATTTTGATGTCTATTATTATGGTCTATTTTGATGTCTTTTTTTATGGTCTATTTAAGTATCTATTTTTATTGTCTATTTCTTTGGGCTGTTTTTCTCTTCTGTTGTTCTATACCTTGGGCTCATTATCATCTATTACGAGTGAACGTTGGTCTAATGCTGAAGACTGGAATAAGCACCGATAACCTGAGCATCGAGTACATATATTTTAGATTAAGAGTGGAAAAAAACTATCCACACACAGAACCAGACCATGGAAACAATTCATATGACATCTATTATAGCAGACTACTGGATCGGCACTGGGTCCACCTCTCGCATCACGTGCCCATAATCACGTGACCACGTACGCAGCCAGGCTACATTTATTGATCTGATAAGTATATTGAAAGCTAAAAACACAATTGCGCTAGAAATAACCTTTCTTAGCCCTTCGAATACCATTGCTTCAAAATCTAAGCAATGACACAAGAAGAGTACCAGCCGGTAGGCGTTGTGGCAGTCAACCAGTTGTCCTTGTTTGGGGCGGAGGTGGTCTTGTTGGAAGGTTGAGGAGCGGCCATTTTGATTTTGTTGTTTGGGATGATGATAAAAAAAAAAGGACAACGTGGACGGACCGTCCTGACTTTATACCAAAGTCCAAGCGAGTCAACCCGAAAAGGTCTATTCATCTCAATGCGCGGAAAGTAAGACGCTTTTGCCGTTTTGGTCCACGACAATGCGCTGCTGGAGATGCCCGCCTCTTTCTGAAGCAGGCGGGCGTAAGCGAATGTTTCAGACGCAAGCACTTTACTTGGCTGGAAGAGTAGGTTTTGCCAAATGGAGTTAAATGGCCTCAGTGTGAAACGCACAGATAAGGTCGTATAAGCCGATTTTGAGGTTAGGCACGTGTGAGCAACAAGCATCTCGGTCGCCAAGTAATAAAACATGAATCATGCTGTGAGCGGTGCTAAAAGGTTATACCACAATTCCGTGAAATTACAACATTTCAAGCTAGCAGTGTAGGAAGATTGTTGGTGATCCGCTTAAAGTGGTTCTGGCCTGAAAATGATAGTCACAGAGGAATCAGAGCCTTGGATGTCAAATACATTAACTTTGAAGTCTTGAAGCTATCTATTTCTGTCAACAACAAGACTTGTCTATTGCAGCTGGAAGTTGGCGTATCACCTTGATTGGCTCTTATGCTCGATTTTGGCCCAACACAATGCGCGTTATTAAGAATCGCATTGCTCAATAGAATTGGAAGGCCCGACTTTCCAGATCAGGTCAACTGGCTGAAACATTCCAGAAGGAGATGAAACTTTTTGGGGGTCCAAATGATGTGGAGCCTAGAGAAATTCGATTCAACTCTTATTTCTCGGGGACTGAACATAGTTTTGCGTTTCTGGACTCTTCATCAAAATAAGAATGCCCAAGAAGTTTAGACTGACATTTGGAAGCATACGTGAGGATGGGCCTCCTGGGCTCCTACTAGGGTGAGAGTTTACGATTCAGATATTGCAACGCCCCAAAATCCTTGCAGGCATGTCTTCCCCATTTTCCTATAATCTGACCCGTGCTAGAAGATAGAATGTCTTCAGCTACACATCCAACAAGAACTCCGGATTGCGCCGCATCAGTTGCCAATAGCTAATCAGTAGCCCGAATTCCTTTAAGTGCTGGTGATTTATTTTGGTTTCGAAAGGTCGAGTTTAGCAGATTTCAGGTGGGGACGTTACATGTCTCTCCTTGGACATGGGTCTTTCGCCAGAACGATTCCAATTCGCAGCCACTTAGAGCCCATACATCCACACGCATTTGGTTAAGGGTTAGAAATGACAATTGTTGCCCAAGTTTATAAGGAAATTCGACCATGAGCGTCTGAAAATATTGAAAGTATCTAAAAAAATGCATATACTTCGCGTAAGAGGTTGGCTCTTGCATCGATACTCGATTTCCAGTTGGCAGTGCGCAAATGAGACCAGCCCACCATCACATAAGTCCCGTATTATTTTTATCACACCCCGTTTCCGCAATCCAAGTCTGATCAAAAAAATGATACTCACACTATTATCCGCCTGGCTTGACTTGTTGAAAAACTTCATCCTGTTTGCGTCCATGCTTGTGGTGCTAGTGCTCGAGCTTCTTACCTTGGTTTTGGGCTCGCCTGCTCTTTTGACACAGATCTGTGACACGCTTATGTCAGACTAACCGGTGGAGAAAGGAGACTACTACAGGAATAGAACAAAACACGCCATGCAATCCAAATTTTGCAACTGGTTTCGTTCGTTCGGTATTTTGCACCCAAAAAAGCGCCCAGTCACCACTATTACGGAGGACAAGCAGAAACGTCAGGGCTCACAGATGTTTTTGAGTCGCTTTGTTATACAAAAAACAACACCACGGCTCTATGAAATTTCTGGTCTTCACACAGCACAAGTATTACTGAAGTGCTGGCTTCAACATGACAGGCGAAACGATGAAAATTAGAGATATCACAGCAATTGGATATTAGAGAAGTGTTTATCGAAGCGCGTGTTGAGTGCCTTCCTGTTGGAGAAGTGCACTTAATCTCTCACATGCTACAACATATGGGAGGGTCACTGGGTGAGGCAGTCTTGATGCCAGAGTGACACTCATCTAACGGTACTTGCTAATTCGTGCTGTATCACTATTTTGCGTTTGCAATGCAGCTGCAAAGATAGTGGATAGTCAACTCTTTCCCATATTAGACCTGAAACTCGTTTGCCGCGAAAGTTATACTAGTTTCGGCCCAGCCCATTTTAGGGTTTGGAAAGATTTCTATCGGTCACATGACTAAATCTGATTGGGCGTTTAGTTCTGCGATACTGGCCCGTTTGCCGGTTGGTCTTTCTTATGCTATAAGTCCGAAATAGGTCACGATAGGAGCTACGAAAAGGAAGCCTAAGCCTGACGCATCTTGTAATCCTTTTTCCTTTTGCTTCCCTCGTGTTCCCTGTTTCAAGCTCCTCAACTCGACCGTCCTCTGCGTGGGTCTCGTGCCTCCACCCGGAGATGTGACTAAAGGGCGACAGCCAATCAATATATTGTTCACCTTCTCAGCAGTATATTTATTGAGTTGGTAGGTCTGTATCTCAAAATAGCACCACAGTGGCAATGCTTGTTTGGCTCCACGAACTGGGACAGGCGTCTCAGTTGAAGCGGTCATATTTGGCCACAGAAGTAACAGTCCAAAGTAGTACTTCCCTTCCACCATAACTTAACCCGATTAGGTAGGTCGAATCTAGTAGCTTGAATGAAGAGTTGAAGCAGATGAATGCTGTGGGATCTAAGTGGATGGGATGCCCGTTTCGTGCTTTTTAACTACGAAGTCTAATATCTGAGAATTTTGTGTCATTCACAGTTGTATATATTCGCTTACGTACAATGCAAACAGCGTAGAGCCTTCTTAGTGCAATTGCTACGATATTCAAAGACGATACACACCAAAACCTCAAAACCATATGCTCAAATGTCAGGAACAACATTCAAATTGGTCCATGTAATAAAACTACAATGCCTGTGTACATCTAGCCCACTTGGCAAGCTGTCCGATCCACGGTTGTTGAAGCATAGGTGAATAGCTCCGAAGAAAATCCCTATTATCCTTTCCAGATTGGAGAATGTCCTTGTCGAACCCCTCTCATACTAGTGGAACAAAAGAATTGCCATTCCTTAACTGGCTCTACCAGTCTTGCGGGACCCCCCTCTGACTCTCTCACTCCACGCAGATGTCTCCATGGCCGAAGAGACTGCTGTTGGCGTCAATTCCAATACCCTTCATTGAACCCCAACGAAGAATTTGGCCGTTGTTCATCCACCCGTGGTAAGGCTGTGCATTGTGCACTCCCAGTCCCACCTACACCATCACGATCTGCGCAAGACGCGCACGCGTCGCCTGCCTTCACAGAACCTGAACAAGTGCACTTTTTCCCCGAATACACTTCCCCACTTCCAATTCCCACCAAAACCAGGGCTTATATGAAGATCCTCTGTGTCGCCGAGAAAAACTCCATCGCCAAGGAGGTGGCACGCATTCTCTCCGGCGGCCGCACCAGCGTGCGCGATTCCACCTGGAAGTACGTCAAAAACTACGACTTCACGTGCGATTTCCCCGGAATGGGCCGCTGCAGTGTCACAATGACCGCCGTTTCGGGCCATATACTAGGCAACGATTTCGGGCCTGAGTTTGCGTGGGGAAAGTGTCCCCCCGGCCGTCTTTTCGAGGCGCCCATCATCTGCAGGGTGTCGCCCGATAAGGATAAAAGATCTCAGAAAATCCACGACAACATCGCGAGGGAGGCACGGACGGCAGACCGACTCATGATCTGGACCGACTGCGACAGAGAGGGCGAGTATATAGGCTGGGAGATCCTCCACATCGCCGAAAAGACAAACCGCCGTCTAAACCACGGCAGCACGTGGCGGGCGCAGTTCTCCCACCTCGAGCCCGCGCACATACGAGCCGCTTTTTGCAGCCCAAAGACACTAGACATGCGCTTGGTGGAGGCCGTCGAAACCAGGATGGAATTCGACCTCCGCGTGGGCACCTCGTTCACGCGTTTTTTGACCAACACGTACAAGAGCAGGAAACTCGTGGACGACAAGGACGTCGTGTCGTACGGCACGTGCCAGTTTCCCACGTTGAGTTTCGTGGTCGACCGGTACATCCGTGTGCGCAACTTCACGCCCGAGCTGTTCTGGTACATCGACGTTTCTGCGGCGCACAGCACGCGAAACGTGGCGTTTGCGTGGGAGCGGGGGCATCTTTTCGACAAGCTGTTCGTGGCAGTGGTCTACGCCCGGCTTCTCCGGTCACGTGACCTGGCCCGAATCTCGCTGGTCAGCACGAAGCCGACGTCCCACTACAAGCCGTTTCCCTTGACCACGGTGGAGCTCCAGAAGTGCTGCTCACGCTTTTTCCGCATGTCCGCCAAACAGGCGCTCGACGCCGCAGAACTGCTATACACGGCAGGTTACATATCGTACCCCCGCACGGAAACCGACAGTTTTCCAGAGAAAATGGACTTGCGCTCGTGCGTGGCCCACCAGAAACAGGACCCCGCCTGGGGCGCCTTTGCGGACAGGCTAATTACGGAAAACGGGTTCAGATCTCCGAGATCGGGGAAGCACGATGACAAGGCACATCCGCCCATATACCCAGTGAAGTACGTGGCCGCGTCTGCGCTCAAGGGCGACCAGAAGAAGGTGTACGAGTTTGTGGCCCGGCGGTTTTTGGCGTGCTGCTCCGACGACGCCCGCGGCCTCCAGACGAAAGTGGAGATGGTGTGGGAATCCGAGAAGTTCAGTGCCAGTGGGCTCCAGGTCACACAGCGCAATTTCTTGGACGTGTACACGTACCTGGACTGGAAGTCGTCGGTGATGCTCCCCGAATTCACCGAGGGCCAGGCCGTCCAAATCCACAGCGCCAAGCTCAAGGAGGGAAAAACCACCCCGCCCAACTACATGACGGAAACAGAGCTCATAGCACTCATGGACGCGAACGGCATCGGCACCGACGCGACCATCGCCGACCACATCGACAAGATCATCCAGCGCAACTACGTGGCGCGGCGAAAGTCGGGCAAAACCGAGATCTTCATTCCCACCACGTTGGGCATAAGTCTCATCCAGGCGTTCGACGCCATCCTAATTGATCGCATCTCGCTCTCGAAACCGTATCTACGCCGCGCACTCGAGGGATTTCTCGTGCGCATTTCGCAGGGCGAACTTCGAAAAGACGACGTGATCCGCCAGCTCCTCCCGCTCTACAAGGAGGCGTTTGTGGAAAGCAGCCAGAAGAGCCAGGTGATCATCCACACCTTCTTGGACACCACGCGGCTGGTGGAGCGCGCGCACTAGTATTTGCACCCAGTGCACCCGTGCACCAGCACCATCTTCTTCACTGCTCCTCCACTGGTTGTTTAATCTCCATGTCCCGCCAGCCGTGCCGCTTTTTCCAGAAGGGCTACTGCCGCTTCGGCAACCAGTGCAAGTATGCGCACGTGACCCAGGGCGACGAGTGCGACTACCAGCTTGCGGGCACGGTTTCGGACTTCGTGAACAAGTCGCCGGACACGTTGGGAAACACCATCAAAAAAGACCTAGCCGCTCTCCAGCGGATCCAGGTCCGCCCTGCACTCACCGCCTACGGGCTCGGGCCACACGCGATCAACAATCTCATAGAGGGGCGCGACATGTCGCCCGAGGAACTCCGACTCCAGTACATGGAGGCCGTAGCCACCAACAGCTTAGAACAACACAATCAGGACCTTCTTTTGCGGCAGCGTGACATGGAGTACTGTATAGGAGAGGTGACCCGGAATGCCAAGATCGCCGCGCGGTACCAGCAGATGGGCGTGAACAACAGCTCCAATATCCGGCCCTTCATCAAGAAGCCACTAGAGGAGAGCATGCGCGACTTGGCGAGTCAAAACCAGACCCAAAGCCAGAATTCTGCCCATTTCGGCACCGGTTTTGGCCAGTCTGGATTCGGCCAGTCCAGTGCTCTTGGGGCTACTGCTGTCAATCCTTTCAAAAGCAGTCCTTTTGGCACTTCGGGAGGGTTTGGTAGTGCGGGGCTCAATAATGCTGGTGGGAGCACCACTTTCGGCCAGTCCAATACCAGCGCCTTCGGGAATTCGTTTGGCGCTGGCAATCCTGGAACTGTTACTGGAACCAATCCCGATACCCGCACATCCGGGTTTGGCCAGGCTGGGTTTGGCAACACTTCAAGCCCGTTTGGAAACTCGGGCACGCCTTCAGGGGCATCCGGATTTGGTTCTGCCGGGTTTGGCCAGCCAGCTCAAAGTAACGCTTTTGGTTCCAGTGGGTTTGGGCAAGGCACGACCCAGACAAAGTCGGCCTTTGGCGCCTCAAATCCAGTTTCTGCGGGCAGTTCCGCTTTTGGAGGCACGGGTTTTGGCGGCTCCAGTGGGAACGGTGGGGGTTTCGGAAACTCCGGATTTGGCAGTTCGGGCTTTGGAGGGTCTGGCTTTGGAGGTTCAGGCGTTGCAAGCTCTGGATTTGGAAGCTCTGGATTCGGAAGCTCTGGATTTGGAAGTTCAGGTACCAGTAACACCAATACCACTTCGGCCAATCCCTTCGGCCAATCGAGCGCTCTGGCATTTGGGGCCTCTACTTCTAATGGTACGTCGGGTACGTCGGGTACTTCCACTATTCCCTCTACTGGTGCTTCGAATGTTCCCTCCACTCTTCCTTCTACTGGTGCTACGGGCGCTTTTGGAAGCAGTAGTGCCACACCCTTTGGCGCCACCAACACGCAGACAACAGGCTTTATTTCCAGTGCTCCTGCCCAGACTTCCGCATTTGGACAGTCGGCTCCCACTACGTCTAATTTTGGCCAGGCTCCCGCTCCTACTTCAGCATTTGGCCAGCCACCTGCCGCTACTTCCGCATTTGGAGCACAGAACACCTCGTCTGGATTTGGCTCTCAAATTGGGGCCCCCAAAACGGGCCTGCCCGCTTCTGCTAGTTTGGAGGAACTCGATCCGCGCGTAAAGGAGGCATTCATGGCCGCATCTTTTGAACTCGGGGCCATTCCCGACATGGCACCGCCACCCGAAGTGTGCTAGGCGAAAAGGAGGTGTAAGAGGAAGTTCCTGTTAGCATTGGTGGTCAATAATAATTTTGGTCACGTGCATTTGATCAAAGCCTGCACACAAACGGTATCTTTCTCAGCTATCAACCGCTCACCGTTCCCACGATCCACACCCTTTATGGATGATCTGTGTGGAGTGCGCCAACCCCGACATCACGTGTCTCTATTCAGAGTACAAAAGCAAGTACATCCAGTTGACGGTGTGCCCGAAATGCGGCAAGTTTGCTGACCGGTACATTGAGTTCGACAACGTGATACTCTTTCTCGACCTCTTACTTTTGAGGCCACAGGCATACCGTCACGTGGCGTTCAATGTTGTGGAAACGGCACTTTTCAGCGAGAAAGGCCCCAACAACTTTTTCGCCAAATACAGAAAGCTCATACGATTTTTCATTCTTTCTGTCCTTTTCGAGGTCTACCTAAAATGGGCTTACGAGGAGAAAAGCGGAAATCATACGCTTCTCAAGGCAAGTGTGCTAGCGTGGTCGCCAGTATGGCAGTACATGTTTTTCGTGTGCCAGCAATTGATTGAGAAATCGATATTCTTCACTCTTGTGTTGTTTCTCTTTATGAAGGTCGTGGGCTGGAGCCACGAGGCCAACGTCAACTTGAGCAATATCTGCCAAAGGCCGTATTTCATATGTGTGTTGGTCCTGACGCTTCTAATGTCTTTGGCCGTGAAATGCTTGCCAATTCTCATGCTCATCTGGCCCTACGACAATGCTACCGTGGCGTCGGTTGTGGTGGATGTTTTGGGTGCTTTTAACACGGTTGAGGCCTTACGCATAAACACCAACAGCTCGTACAAAACGACCACGCTAATCATGGCGACGGCCACACTCTCGCTGGTTGTGGGGAAGCAGTTGGTCATGAGCATAATCGTTGCGCTAGCATCTGGCGCCTCGTGGCAGGAATACTTCAAGAATGAAAACGAGGTATTCGTAGCAGAAACCGGCTCGCTCGTCAGGAGTCTATTTCTGGCTTCCCTCAATGAAAAATAGGGATCTTCTTGCGCACCGTCGTCCCATCTGGTCCCATGTATAGCGCTTCATTGTAGTCCACAGCAATAAGCGGCCCGTCCATATCGCACACCAAATTCGGGTACTCGTATACCTGGTTCAACTCTCTGCGCTCGTCCAAAGTCTGGTCCTTGGCACCAAAAGTGCCGTTTTCGATGAGCGACTCCATCTCGTCGCCGTGAAACGGGAGCTCGTTGTTTTCTATAGACCGCAAGGCTATGAAGTTGGAAAGCGGAATGTAGCTTTTGTGGAAGTGCCACAAGAGGAAAAGCGTGAGGATCGGCAAGGGGATGATAAATGACGCACACACCACAGCCTTTTCCGACGCTAGCGTGCCAAACATCATGGTGTGGAATATGAGAAGACCCATCATCACGCGCCGCACCACCAACGGCCACACTTTTCCGGTATTATGTGGTGGATGTACACACGCATACAAGAGCTGGTACTTGAAAACAAAGTACCCAATGAGGAAGTAGAGGAGCCCCGCGGTCAAGATTTTCGTGGAGATCACAGAGTATGTGACTGTGATGATGAGAATGAGCATGGGCTGCGGGAGCTGGAGCCCAAAGTTGAAAACGGGAGGCTTGTATAGCCCTAGGTAATTGCGCGGTGTCTTGCTCCAGAAGAGATTTTTGAATGGGTACTGCAAGAGATTTCCCAAAAGGAGAAGTTTATAGGGAAAGATGCCAATTCCCTGGAGAATGATCAAGTCCACGTAGAACAAGCTCAATTTCTGGAGCGAGTCTGCCAACTGGTACGCCAACTGCGCGGTGTCGGTGAGAATGGCCGTGCCGAAAAGTGTAAACACCAAAAACAAGTTCACGAAAATATAGAAGAAATTCTTGGACACAGAGGAAAGTTCCTCGTCGCCGCGTGAAGTGTAGCCCTGGCGCTGCGTGATCCATATATAGAAATATGGCATGATGATGTTGAAGATCGTGAACACATATGGAGGGAGAATTCCCGTGATCAAGTACTCTGCCCAGCCGTGCGCCTTCAAAAACTTAGCGAGTGTGGGTGCCACTTTGGAGATCGACTTCACGTTAAGGAAGTTCGAGAGAAAGCGCACGGGTAACACCAACAACACCGATATGACTCCGATAAAGAGCATCACTGCCACGATTCGGGAATTTCGTTCCTTGCGTGTCAAGCACAAATTCTCCCATAGAATGTCGTGGGGCGACGGCGCCAAGCTGGTTATGAGGTGGTTGATTTTGGGGTCGAGCACGGCCTGTGCGAGCATTTGTGCCTGCGCCACCGAATTCATAGTAATAAAAGCAGTAGAACTGGGTGGAAACTCGCGCCGCCGATTGCGCTTGATTTCCTTATCGACCACGTCCAACTGGTCGTTGTAAAAGGCGATGGCGTCCACTTTGGGGCCAAAAACACCGAGAAAGCCCTTCCTGAAAGTGGGCCTATTAGCCGTTTCTGTTAGCGAGATGCTCGCGCTTTCGGGGGCACTAGGCAGCTCCTCCAAATGCACAGAAATACGGTCGATGAGCAGGGCAGAACTGGAAGAATTACCAGAAAAGCCAGGTGGTTCTGAGGGTGCTGGCGAATCTTCGTATACGCCATTTCGCATACTGAAGGAGTCGCCCAACGGTCTCGGGCACGAGTTTGACAAGTCCGTAAGTGTTTTTATCTCGTTGAGCCGGAAGTACTCCACCCACGCGGCCTCCAACTTGCGTAGCACTTTCTCCCGTGTCTTGAAAAGTGCACTAAGTGTGGTCCATTCTTTCACTATGCACACGGACTCGACCTCACCGACGCCGAGCGAGTTTATGTGTCGCTTTAGCGCATCTTCGTCACGCAAAACCGGAGGGATCCCCAGGAGTTTTATCGTGCGGTCAGTAATGGAGCACTGTCTGCCCAAATATTGCTGGCGCATGTCGATGATCTTGACCGTCTGGCGGTGAAGGAAAAAAAGGAGCACAAACGTGAACACGTACGTAAACACGGTGTACATCCAGAGAAAGGGCTCGTAGTCGTCCAGCACCTGGAGAAAATTCGGGAGCCACGAATACACGGTTTTCACAGCCATTTCACCATCCTCCCGATCAGGAAAGTCCACACGTCCCGTGTATTTGTACCGCACGGGCGAGAGCACCGTCACGGCGAAAAGCACCAAGATCGCCAACGCACGGATGCACATCTTGAAAAAACCTAGGAACACCACAGCGTCCAATCCGGCATGCTGCAATACTTGGTCCTCGGAGATGTGGTACACCACGGGCACCCAGCCGAAAAGGGTCAGCGGGAGGCGCGGCAAGCTCTGGCGGGAAAAGCTATGGATATAGTTGACCAGGTTGAGATTGGCCACGTAGATACGCGGATACCGCTTTCGGAGCACGCAGAAAAGACTGAACGCCGAGAGACCGAGGAAGCTTGCGATCAACACTTGCACGCGTGCTATGCGGGTGCTGGCGCGGTAACCGCCGGGCCCGTTTATGGGGTCGTATATGGGGTGAGAACCGTTGAAGGCGTATAAAGGGTTCATGGAAGTGTGTCTTTTGTAGTGTTCTTTTGTAGTGTTCTTTGTGGTGTGTTTGCAGTGCTAATTCGGACTGGTTTGGCTCTATCAGAGTTTAGTGGTGGATTCACCCTTGCGTGCAGTCGAAAGGCTATTAAGTTGTCTGGTGCCAGGTGTTTGTATCTGTTGGTAGTAGGCGTGAGATCTGGATCTGTCCCTCGGTATGGCAGCTGCATTATCGCGCACGGAGATAGGCAGTGGTGATATGGGAAAGAATAGGACAACGGGAAAAGAAGTAAAGGCGATGAAAAGTAGTGTTTGTGGTTAGCGAATATCCTTTTAGTGTTTTGGTGTTTGCAGGCCGCTGTAATGACGCTTACAATAATTAACAAAGGCATTTCTATGAGTTGCTGCCTTGAGTCAGTGATGTCCAATGGTATATATTAACCTCGAAGGACAGAAATCAGGTGTCGCTGTTTCTATTGCAGTGACGGAATTTTGAACGGCATGACTGTACGTTTCCTTTACTGCTCAACCGTAACCGTCATGGAATCCACGGTCCAATATTATGGGTGCTCGGTTGCAATGATGCGAAGATTAGCAGTTGGCATCACCGGCTGAGTACTTCCAGCATCAAATAATACGTGAGCATACGCTGCTGGTAGTTGGTCTATTGCGGGTATTCATCGTTTATAGAGAAACGGCAAACGTACCGTTTTCGTCAGCTATATTTCCTGCAACTACGAGGGACTACTCATTTCATACAGCGATGACCATACCTCCCATAGTGACCAACTAAGAGAAGATCCAGCACTACGGTTTCTTTGCCCACATCCTCGAAGAACATGGATGTTTGCGGGTGCCTCAGAGGAGGTGAGCGATCCCCCTACTAGACAACGATCGAGTATTTCGTTGTATGTGGAAGTTTGCAGAACACACGTTTTGAACAGAATCGCGTAATAATTCAGATGGGAACCGTTAGAGCACTTCTCAAGCATCAATACCTTGACGCTAACAAGCGGTTTTTTATTCTTTTGTCTTCCGGTTTGACGGTATATAAATTCTAAAGGTATGGATAAGACGTGGATTGTGGGGTCGTTCTCCACGGCTAGCATCGGGTGGCTTGGTGGACAGTATTACGCATATGGAGCTGAAACCAGGACAAATCGTGGCAAATCTTGAAAATCGATAAAATCACTAAAATCGAAACAATCGTGAAAAACCACGACCAATCGCACAAGTCTTCCACGTTACTACCTGTTAGTTTATCCTCCCTGGAGTTCTCGCCCATCAAGGTATACCCAGCAGTGCCAGAACACGGTTCTCAGGTCCAACTTTGCTGGCACTTTTACCCAATGCCATCAATTCCAAGGTTCAGTCCCGCCACAACCGGTAATGAGTAGCAAGATTCTCGTCATTGTTCCCTCTTTCTTACTTTGCCCTATTCTTTCGCTCAAATACTCTTTTGCATCCGTGTAGAAATGCGGTTCGCGCATCGCATTACTAGCTTTCAAAAAAAACCATACCGAAGTTAGACCTTCCGGTTGCTACTCATCTTTTTTCTTTCCGATGTCTTCCTTCGGAACAATCCAAGAAACCTCAAAAAGGTCTCAACTCTTGCAAGGGCCTCAAACTCCGGCAAAATCCCCCAGATTCCAAACCCTCACCCACGCCATCCAGATACAGGTAAGTGATCCTGTATCTCTGGACTTAAACATAAACACGAAACTGTCGGATATCAACTACTTCGCTGACCCAAAAACCAGCTTATTCCTGTGAAGGTGCTCACTGCTGGCCATTGACACTCACCTTGCTCCAATCTGCCCATTCTCACACCTCCTGCTACAACCCCATGAGCTACCTACAAATAAAACGCTTTGTCGATGACCAAATCAAGGTCCTCAACACGCCGGTCAAAATCGACGAGAACATCAGGAGGCTTCTACACCAGGAAAACGTGCCGGAATCGCAGATCCAGAGCGTGGTCTTCAAGTGCAACCTTCTCATAAAAAGACACAACCGCACCAAGTTCAGCAAACAGGTGGTCCATCAAATAGTGCAGCAGATGCTCAAGGCCGAGCAGGCCAATGTGGCGACAGTGAACGCAAATCTTGCAAAGATTTCTCGAGTAGCACAGCCGGTTATGACCGACCAGTTTGCAGGTAGTGGCAGAATGGAAGACCGCATAAGATTGTTGAACAATCTCTCAGACATTCTTCCCGAGGGCCGGTACCTTTTTGCAGTGGACGACATCGACACCAGCGAAAGGGCAGAAAAAGAGGCAGAAAAGGCAGATACACTTCCTGAGAGTAATCTTGTTCGAGATAACGAGGAACAAGTGCAAACTGCAGAGGAAAGAGAGGTGCGAAGACAGCACCTCCAAGCAGTGGCAACGGAAATGGAAACCCGCATGGGTACTCAGAAAGAGCAGCGGGCCGAGCTCCGGCAAAAATACGATGATTTACGGTCACGGCTTGCAGGATTGAATGAGGAACTAGTATACAAAATGGAGAAGCTAGCGTACCTCCAGGAATTGAACCATAAGATGGACGTTTCTATAGCGGGCGCTGTGGGAAGGCCAGGACATGAGTGCGATAGCGATGGCGACGGTGACTTTGGGGATCTTGGTGGGGAAATCGGTGGGCAAGCTGATGAAAACGAAGCATTGGGTGCGCAAATCAGCAGGTTCAATGTGCTAGTGGAAAAGTTGCAATTTGCGCTCACTCCAGAGTGAGACTGTGGTAAAATGGGGATACGAGGGTGTATAAAGGTGTTTCTGAGGTACTTATAGAGTGTTTATTAGGTGGTAATGAGGTGTTTATTTGGTGTTTCTGAGGTACTTATAGAGTGTTTATTAGGTGTCTATGAAGTGTGTATAAGGCTTTTATAAGGTGTTTATAAGGTATCGACAAGGAATGGGAAGGTATCTATAAGATGATAATGAGGTGTTTATAAGATATATAAGGTGTTTATTAGGTATAGGGTGACTGTTAGGTGTTTATAAGATGTTCATAAGGTATATATAAGGTGTTTGTGAAAGTGAGTTGGTTTCTACATGTTACGTAGTAGTGTTGACGCTCGGTCTGGTGGACAAGTTGCAACAGAAAGGGTTGACACCCATGGTCAAACGATTGAATACTGCTATTAGTTCTAATACTGAAATGTGATTTGAGTATACGTATTGCCATTGTTGTGCTGCGGTAAGGGCAAGGATGGCTGCAATATGCCAGTTTTGCCATGTACATATACATCATTAATACAGCCGTATACAAGTCACAGTCAGTGTTATAACTATACCAGTGCACGACATAATTACAAAAAGTACATCCAGTTCAATGTTGTCATAGGCACGATCACTCCTAAAATGCAATTTTTGCCAGGAATACGAGGCCTGCTACAAGTATTCGAATGAACACAAGACTTGACATGCACGTCGTGCCATGAGTCCAATCTTGACCTGCCAAAGATAAGGACAAGATCGAACTAAATCCGTAGTTGCATGATATAGTAGCCGTATATAATAGTCTTGGTGGTGGGAAAGCCAGCTATACAGTAGAGCAGTTGATAGCGAAAGGGATACATATCACGAGAGACTGTGCAATGAGCAGTAGCATATTCATCAATACAATTACAATAAGTACAGTCAGTGTCCTAACTACCATCAGTAATTACAGTCAGTATCATAACTACCATCAGTGTCATTGCTCCAAGTACTCCAAGTTTGCCTTTCACAAGTACCACTGCCAATAGCAGTATTATTCACAGGCAGTGCCATCAATCCCGGCACGGCCAAAGCACCAGTAGTACATGCATGGGTATTGCTCAACGTATCAGCATTTCCAGCCCAACGAGTATTGCCACCAGCATTCCCTTAGCGAAAGAAATCAGTAGTGCCATAAAGAGACTGCCGTATGTGCAAGCTAACGTTAGGAATCATCGTATGATGAGGAGAGCTTAACACCGAGCGAGGGTGATGGTTCGGTCTCGCAACTACCGTGGGAGTCCATCTATGTGTATTCGGCCAGTCCTCAGATAAGGTATTGTCGTACATACAAGAATGTCAATGACTGCTATAATAGCTATCAGCATAAGTACAATGACTACATAAATATAGATATTTCCATGGATACAATGAGTGCCTTGCTACGACTAAAAGTCTCCACAAGCACAAGCACTGCCAGCTGTAAACCATAGTCATAGTCAGAGTCAGAAGTGCCGTGTCTAACAAGTGCCGAGGCCACAGAAAGTGCCATGACTAAGAGAAGGACCGCAAACGAAAGCTCTCCCTTACACAACCACACCTAGTACCACACCTGGTACCACAACCAGTACCACAACCAACAGTGTCATATTTTGGCTTGCCGGGACAGAGAACCACGTTGCAGCCGTAACTGAATGAGACCCTACAGTCTGGGCTATAGGAAATCCTACAGCGGGACTCCGTATCAAGTCATACAACAGTCCTACAACAGTGAATCCGGAACGCCATTCCCAATAACCAATACCAATACCAAACCATAATACGCAATCACAGTCCAGTCCAGTCTCCAATTCCTCCCATCAATACCCCACCGATCACGGACCACTTTGACCACCCAGCCCATAATGAACTCACACCAGAACCACCTCAACATAGCGCAATGAACCACCCACTAATCATCACCCACCATTAGTGGTCACTACCCACCTAGCCCCAACACATACTCTTCTACACACTCCTACACCCCTACAACATGTGAAGCACCGTTTGTATTACACTATAGATACACAAAAGCAAGCCGCTTAGTCGAACAAGCCGAAGCCCATGTCGTCGTCAGACTCCTCCTTGGCCTCCTCCTCCTTCTCCTCCGCAGCCTCAGCAGCAGCAGAACCAGAAGAACCAGCAGAGCCGGAAGACGCAGCAGCGCCGCCAGAAGGCACGGAGGCCAACTTGGAGTTACCGGCGGCGACCAACTCGTCGACGGACTTGCCCTCCAATTCGGACAAGAGAGCAGAGATTCTGGACTCCTCAGAGTCGACACCGACAGAGCTCAACAAGGAGGAGATGTCTGCGGCAGATGGGGAGGTGTTGCCACCTTGAACCAACAACAAGTAAGCAGCCAAGTACTTCATTCTAGAATAATCAGTTTAAGCGGAGAGTGCGGACTATCCTTTGGTGTGGAAGAAGAAATGCGTTCGAAAAATTTTCAGTGCGTTTTTGGGGCCGCGTGTGCTCTGTGTGGTGTACGGGTGTGTTCTACGGGTGTGTTCTACGGGGGATGAACGCTGGTGGTTTTTTTTTTTTGAAAAGCGGGCGGGGAACGTGGCTGGTTGTTCTAGGAGGTAACGTGTTGACTTCTGGCTTTTTCGGTTGCTGGCGTGGAAGTTGGCTGCTTGGGGTGGTGGGTCACGTGCCACGGCTGCTGCCCTAGCCTCGTGCGCAGCCATGACGTTAGGGCCAACGGAGAGGCTCTGCTGGTTTGGAAAGAGGAGAATATACGAGAAAAAGTAGAAGGTTGTAGAAAATGGAGCTCTTCTTGGAAGCTTCTGCACGTGGACTACCAAAACTAACGTGTATCCCTGTTTAGCCCACTGTATTATTTGCCTAGTCTTCTGCTGGGCAAGAGTTGCAGCCGGTCGAAATGAGACCTTACGTAGACACGACGCGCAATCCGGCGCTGCAACGAAATTCAAAAAAGAAATATGCTTCCCTGGGGAGTCCAATGCTTAACCTCCATCTTTCATTGCCTTTTGGTGACGCTTTTTGGCCTGTTAATCCCCGATCGCTCGCCATGTAACAGAGGCAGAGAGTCGAAAACAGTCACGAAGTCACGTGCCCACGCGCTACAGTGGGGCTGCGGCCTGCTCTAACCTCCAGAGTGCGGCGCGCCGCTCCTACACAGAGGTGTCTGGTCACGTGCGCCACCACCGCCCTCTGTGCACGTCCGCGAGGGCCCGCACTCTCCAGCAAAATTTTCATTTCACGAATCTCCTCGACCGATTTTTCTAAGTTCACGTACATTCAATAATCATGGCTGAGACTAGTATGTGTGCCAAACGAACGTTTAGAAGGAGCGGATAGTGGGGGTTCCGAACGCAGCCGCCGTCCGGAGGTGCTGCTCGATGAAAACAGAAAAGAGAAAGAGATCCACCACTATGAAGATCATACAAAACAGAGAACAGACACAGAAGAGATACAGATACAGAACAAACACAGAAAAAATACAGATACAAGCAAACACAGAACACACCAAGAATCCCCAATTCCCTATGCGAGTTTTCTTCCCATGGTTTTTGTTCCCGGTAAAGATTCGAAGGGCAAGACACTACGACTCCACCAACCCATCAGAACATCCCCACATCCACATCTAAACCCAACAAACGCCCCAACGTATACTAACATGCAGCTAACCAGAGGAAGAGAACCTTCAAGACCTTCTCCTTCAAGGGCGTTGACCTTGCCAAGTTGGTCGAATTGGAGACCGAGGAATTCACCAAGCTCTGTGGTGCTAGAGTCAGAAGAAGATTCTCCAGAGGCTTGGGTGCCAAGCCCATGGGTTTGATTGCCAAGTTGAGAGCCGCCAAGTTGGCCACCCCTGCCAACGAGAAGCCTGCGGTTGTCAAGACCCACTTGAGAAACATGATCATTGTTCCAGAGATGATCGGATCTTTGGTTGGTGTTTACAACGGTAAGGTCTTCAACACCGTGGAGGTCAAGCCCGAGATGGTGGGCCACTACTTGGGTGAGTTCTCCATCACCTACACCCCAGTCAGACACGGTAGAGCCGGTAACGCTTCTGCGAGATTCATGCCTTTGAGATAAGCGTGGGCTTTTCTGTCATACATAGTATAATAATATTGCTACGAAGAGAGCGTAGGAGGACATCTTCGTTAGTTGTTCCGAGAAGCGTAGTCCCGCTGGTGCTTTGGGTGAGCCGGTAAATAACTGCTTTGTTGTCTGTCACGTCGTTCTTATGTAGATGCGACTGTGACAGTGCGCTGGCGAAGCAAGAAAAGACCAAGGCGGACTTGTGCATGTTGGTGACCTGTTCTTGTTCTATCACCTGACGCCATTTGATGGCTCTTCGTGTTTGAAGGCCGAGTGGGTCAACATGTTACAGAGTGGCTGCGCTGGTCGCTGATGGTCTCGCACCCATAGTCGTAGAGCCAATTGCCAACCGTGGCGCTCGACGAAAATCGGGAAAACTTCGTTGTAGAACCGATCATAATAACGGAAACGCCTTGCTCAAGCAGACTCGAAGGTCCTTTCAAGTTTCACTGCCAGAGTATTTGCATCCGAGTGGGCCATAGCTTCCTAATCACTGCACACAAAGAAGAGCGTGGTGAAATGGAACTTACGCCTCGTATCAGCGCCTTTCTGGTGTGGCTACCTTTACTGGTGTCGTTACCTTTACCGGTGTCTGTGGTTTTACTGGTGTCTGTGTTTTTACTGGTGTTTGTGCTACTAGTATCAGTACTGTGCTGTCCCAATCTGCGACTGTTCAACCAGGTTAACAGAGCATCTTGTAGTATAGGCACAATGATGCCCGGAAATTGACGGGATGGCAGCCTTCGAAGAAGAGCTCAGCCAAAGTGGCGGTAGTTAGGTGCCCGTACATGAAATAGTTCATGTTAAAAGTATACGATAACCTATGAAACAATCACAGTACTGTGTCGAATGCTCTCAAACAAAGCGTCTTATCTACTTCAATGCTAGAAAGAGCTGTGCACCGTCGTCTGCCTGTGGAACGTCCATTTCAAAGTCGTCAGAGCTAGTGAGTGCATGTTTTGGTGAGAGAGCAGCCGACCATGACCTATTCTGTGACGTCGCCTCGCCATCATCCTCTTCTTTTGGCACAAAATATGCGGAACTCGATCTTAGTATTATATCATCGACAGAAACTACCGATGCTGAACTGAAGAACGCAACGTGGAGTCACACAAGGGATTCGAACAATACAGTTGTGGAGGCTTGTAGAGGTGAAATCTTGTAAATGAACTTTGGACAAGAGTTAGCATGCAGCTAAAACATCTACTGCTAATAACTATGCTCAAATATGAAAAGGGGTATAAGAGAAAGGACCTTCTAGTAGTGGCTGCTGATGGAGAGAGGAGGATAACGGTCAGCCAAATGTACCCTAGGAGCTACTATGATAACTCGTGAGGTCCTGACTTCTTCTTGGATAATGAGAAAATGTTATGTATACCGCAATTGTGCAAGATCTTCTTCATGAACATTTCTTCAAAGGACCAAAAATCTGGAAAGTAGTTCTTATGTCAGATCCCCCTGCTTTTGATCATGAATGATCTTTGGTACAAGTCATGTTTTGGATCTCTGCGATGCAGATTTGGGAACATACGCCTCCGACCATGGCTGGGGTTGAATTGCTCTGAGGTTGCAGCAAGGCAGTAGAGAAGCCATGAAAAGGCACCAAAAAAAAGAATACCAAACGCACCAAAGCAATGCTTGATCTCCGAAATAGAGAGTGCCCAGATATACCTCATACCAGAAGGGCCCGTTTGCATGAGAAGAGCCTACGAAACTTGCCGTAAAGCTCGATTTTGACCATAAGAAACTGCAAGGTCAAGAGCCGGTGGAAGTTTTCGTAATCCCAGGTAATTTACCCAAATTGGCCCGAGCTCTTATCGTAGTCATAGGCCCTAAAGAAGGATTTAAAATATCTGGAACGGTCCATTGAGGTCCCAATACGACCTGAGATGGCCGGGTCATACCGCACATAATCATAGAACACCCCGTCAAAATAAAAGACTCCACTTCGAATAAACGTTACTCTCCATCCTTTGGAGATTTTCGGGATTACTGGCTCCTTGGGATGAGGAAGGGAGCCATGGTAATGATCAACCTATGTTCAATATGGTACATCCTGTAGTAAACGGGTCCAGAAAATGGCCACAATTCAGGTAGATCCTTCTATGTGTTTGGTCTGTTTATATTTAGGTCGAAGTCAAGTTAATGTCAAACATAGCAAACTTCCAAGAAAAAACGAGCTATATCCAAAAGTGCCCACTGTTTCTGATTTTCTCTTACAGATTCGCACCACCCCCAAACGTCACATTCTCTACCTTCCCCCTAAAAATCAAGAAACCACGAGAAAAATAAAACCAGATATACTACAGAAACCTCAAGCACAAACTGCCCCACTATTTCCCTTATGAAGCCCCCACTACATACCGTGCGCCCAAAGTCATGCAATCCCCCACTCCACGTCGCTTATCTGGCCCCAAAATTCGCACGCGGCGGTTCCAGACCTGCCCACAGGAAAACCCATAACCATGTGCATCGGCCCCGGTGCAGATTTTACCACCAGGAAAAACACCCACAAAACGCCCGAATTCCACACAAAGGCGACACAAGCCGGAACCCCGAATGGTCAACCCCACCAAGGAGATTGCCTACGGAGCCGCTGCAGGATGTCTCGGCAAAATCATCGAGTTCCCCTTTGACACGGTCAAGGTGCGGCTCCAGTCTGCCCACGGCACTGAATCTACCGTTAAAGTGATCGCACACATATTCCAGAACGAGGGTCTTTTTGCCTTCTACAAAGGGCTCAAGGCGCCGCTCGTGGGCGCGTGTTTGGAAAGTGCTGTTTTGTTTTCTGCGTACGAATATGCCCAGCAGTTTTTCCGCCAAAAGACAGACTGGCCCTCGTCGTCCATGATCTCTGTGTGTAGCAGCGGGGCGTTTTCCGGATTTGCCGCGTCCTTCGTGCTCACGCCGGTGGAGTTGGTCAAGTGCAACCTCCAGGTGGCCAATCTCCACGAAAAAACACGCCACGAGTCCTACGGCTCGATTCTGTCGCAGATTATCAAGAAACACGGGGTGGCAGGGCTCTGGCTGGGTCTTTCGTCCACGCTAGTTAGAGAAATGGCCGGCACTGCGGTGTGGTTTGCGTCGTATGAGAGATCGCTGCTCTGGTACAACAAGTGGTGGCCAGAGCAGAAAAACATCAACTCGCTCATGAGCGGTGCCACCGCGGGGTTTCTCTTCAACTTGTCCATCTATCCCGTAGACACCATCAAGTCGAACATACAGACGGCACATGTTTCGGGGCGCCTGGCGGCAGACTCGTCATTCGTGAAAATCCTCCAATCCTTGGTGGGTCGCCCTGGAGGCGTGGCCAACTTGTACAATGGCTTGGGCATCACGTTGGTGCGCTCACTCCCTGCAAACGCAGCCATTTTCTATACATACGAGTACCTCAAGGACCACTATTGAGCGCTCGTACCACTGGCTATCGAGAGCCGGTGCGACATTCTTCCAATATATTCATAGACATTAATCCACCCAAACCCGAGCTAGAACTTCTTTGCAGCAGCCTCCAAATCGTCCGCATTGATCAAATCGCACCCGAGCTCCCAGAGACTTTTCCAGTGCATATCTCTCACCTGGACCGGCCAATCCACGCCTCCCCAGATGCGCGTTTTGATGCCCAAGGCATGGGCCGCGTCGAAGCTTTTCTTTAACTTTTCTCGCTGGCTTTCACTGAAATCCTGGCGCAAACTCAACTCGTAGTCCTCCTTGCCGATCAACTGCTCTAAAGATGCACTCGCAAAGATACATAGCCTACGGTATCTTTGCTGGTCTTCCTCACTGGCCCCTTCAAATTGGTGCAACGGACAATCGACGAACACATGTCTAAACTCGTTGGTTTTGTCCTCCTCTTCGATGAGGCCCCATGGCACGTCGCCAGTTAAAGTTACAGCCACGGGCCCCTCCACGATTTCTCTCTTGGAGTTGTCGTAGTACGACAAATATTGCTTATCCACAAACCTTTGCAAATACTGTGTCAATGCCAAGTAGGTATCTGACCCGTTGGTCTTGAGGTCAAACCAAAGGTTCACCGTCAGTTCCGGCGAGTCAAAGAACACCCCAAATTTCTTGTGCGATTGATCGACCATAGCCTCTGAGAAATTTTTATTGGCACTCTCTAGAAACTCGTACAACGGACCAAGATATAATTTGTCGACGGTATTCTCCGGTTTCAAGTGCACTTGATTATGCCCGACATATATCTCCTCCCTCACAAATTCAGCAGTGGATTTTGTACTTGTGTCTGTCACAATGTAGTCTTTTGGAAACCGCCATATATCACCCTCGATACTAGTGCACCCATACAGTAAGGCATCGATGAATGGTCTTTTCCGCCAGTAGTCATTGTGTGAGTGTATGGGCTTCAAGTGAACATCCCGAGTAAGCGACTCTATCGAAATAGTCTCCGGTGGACGACCAATGAACGGTCTGAAGACGTTGATCATAGCTGTGGAGTAATAAAGAGCTTCGACTTTGTTATCAGATATGCCTGCAACAGTGTAATGTGTGAAGTATTCACAAGGATGGATGTTCCAGGATGAAGCAACTCTACCCCACCTTGGGCTCGGCCAAATTCGCCGAAAGTGCGCGCACATACACGTCTGGAAAATCATAGGCACAATGCTCCATTCGAGCTTTTACTTAAGGCTCTGTATAATCTCCTCCATGTAATGACCAACCTTCTGAATATTTGTCACTGTTGCGTGCTGAACTTCGTTGCTGGCTCCAAATTGTAGACGAAAGTTGAGTATGTAAGCCGTTTTTTCAAAACAGGATGCAAGCCACTTTTGATCGAAGTTTGCCGTGAAATCGGTGCCATTCTTCATCGGAATGAACATGGATTTCTTCGTAGAAGTTCTGAGAAAGACCACCTCTATCCCGTCTTCAACTTTCACAAATTGAACGAAAGATCTCAAAACGACCAAACTCGGAGCCACGCTAACAAGTAGACTCAGGCATTGGTCAATCAACTCGCTGCCCTTGATTAAGACCTCCACATCGCGAGTGGAAATCTCATTTTTACCCAAATGGTCATAGCTTAGTAGAAACGAAATAGCGTCGTAGGAGACCGGTGTATTTGCTTCTGAAGTATGAGGATTAACGCCGACATGCATCAATAATATTTCAGACATTTTCGAAATTTCTTCCATCATGTTGATGACGCACTGCCATTGGAATTCATCCATAGCAGAAATGTTTTTTTCCAATTGCTCAATGCTTAGAAGATTGCTACCTGATATCGGTTTGACGAAACGAGAGCAAGCACCCTCAACTTCGCCCTTTGAGACACCTTCATCACTCAGATTCATTAAGTGATCGAACAACATGGCACCTCTCACCAAGTGGAGATATCGAAGAAGGTTGGAGCTTCGCCAAATTATGTTTGCTTTCACATGAAAGGCGCTTAGAATAATGACACCTGACTTCAAGCAGTATGTTGCACTTCTGAGTACCTTCTCGAACCCAAGATCCCTTGAGCAGTCGATCTCTCGAAGTTCACCCAACGATATTTTGTCCAACGTAGTCTTGAGCATCACTATTGCCCTTATGACACAATTGGTATCATCTAGCCGATTCGAAGCAAGAGCTTCGTAACTCAATCTTTGGCTATCATCTAATTCCATGAATGCGCTGCTTGATAAAGGAAGTGGTATTTTCCGGGAAATTTGGGCAAAGCTCAAGTCGCTAACGCAGCTAGAGTATGACGCTCCTTGTAATGGCGAGTAGGGATTGCCATCATAGAGCCTTGCTAGTACCATCCCAGTCCATAGCCCCCATACCACGCGAAGCACACATTCTTTCTCATACGTTTTTCTCGCGTTGAAGTTACCATGATTGCTCCACAATGTCTCAATATAACGGTTGGTTTCCACTATGGAGGAAATTTTCCCCACGTAGTCAGTTGTCAATCTCGAATTGGTTTTGACGGTGTAAGTCCGACCTAAGAGAGTATAACAAAGGAGCATGCCGAAGTCATTGAGGTTGTCCCAGAATTTGAAAACGTTTTCAATCCAATATGCTTCGTTTTCGTTGATGGGTAACTTTTTCTTAGTGCACACACTTGCAAGTATGGCGTGATAAACAGAACTTTCTGAATTTGGCAGAAACCATTTTAGCAAATGTTTCTTTGATGGTAACAATAAATGATTCGGGTGAACATAGATGTAGTAGAAGTCAACAGCTGCAAGTAGCCATTCTTCCAGCGGAAGGTCGTTGTCCATAAGATCACTGGAGCTGAACCTAGACATTCTTTGTGCTTCAAACCGTTCTTCACGACCTCCAGACATACCATTGATACAGCTTGCATCAACTCGGCGAGAACCAGAGGGGGCGGTAGGCGGTTTTGAAGAAGAACGCGAAACTGTCGCGACTGTGCGAGTGATCGCTTCATTAGGTCTTGATTCGTCCATTACCCTCTCATGCGCGATACTCTCATCTTGACGATGAAAAGAGGAGAAGCTTGTATCACTTTTCGAGGCACTTAGTTTCATCAACAGGTTTGGGTTCAGCGGAACATCAGATCTGCCTCTGTTCTGGGTTTGCGATTGGGCATTCTGGACAGATCCGTGTGTAGAGGGCACGCGAGGGTCGCGGGTATCAATAGATCCACGATTACCATTTCCGTGCAGACCTAGATATTCATGTAAGTCCGGAGAAAAATGACGTGTTCGGGGGTCATTAAACCGTCCTGCTTCGGGGAGACCATTTCCGCGCAGTTGATCTGGCACCCTATGCTGTTCAGGTACATTCCGTGGCTCTCCAAATTTACCCAGAGTAGTGGATTCGCCACCCAGTGAATTGGAGTTCTTGGGTGGCTGCGATCCTTGTTGCAATCTTGTATTCTCGTCACTGATGCCCGAGTCGTCGATCTTGGGGGACTCGGAGTTATGCATATTATGCGGTCCTTGGGATCCATGGGGTTCCGGAGAGCCCTCAAATCCATGAGAGTAGTCCCTGTCATCGAAATCGGGCGAATAGCGGGTACCATGAAGCCCATCATGACCAGGTGGACCATATCCATGAGGACCATGAGGATCATTATGACCAGGCGGACCATGGGGCCCATTATGACCAGGCGGACCATGGCCACGAGGACCATGAGGACCATGAGGCCCACGGAAGTCTTTAGGTCCGTGGGGGTCATGTGAGCTATACGCATCGAAAGGTTCCTTGAAATTCGATGGGTGATGCAGCCGGCTTTCTTTGTAATCAGGTGCTCCATGCGGCTCGCGCGGTTCATGATGACCGTATGGACCGTGGTCGTAGGGATGTCCGTGGGGCCCGCCTGGATGAGGAAACGGGTAAAAAGGGTACGCCATATGCGGCGGCATCAGCCCGTTCGAATGCGGAGGTGGCGGCGGCGGCGGCGGCGGAGGTGGGGGAAGAGGAAGTCCGTGGTAATACGGAGGAAACGGCGGGTAAAAGCCGTGGTGTGGCGGGTAAAAGCCATGGCGCATAAAGTGACGGTGGCGCCTTCCACGAAACGGCGGCCACCTTCCGTGTTTCCACCTTCCGCAACAAGACTCCGAGTCACAATCTCGGTGGCGTTCACGGTCGCGGTGTTTCGAACGGTGAAAACCGCCCCTGAAGGTATCCTGGTCCGTGGAGAACGAGGAGGAGCGAGTTGATGGAAACTCTTGAAACCCCATAGACGCATACAGCAGAGTCGGCGAAGGGATTTTCACCCTGAATGAAGGGTGGGGCTCGCCACCAAGGAGAGGTGGGGCATGCAAAGGCGTAGAAGACGGCGTGGTAAAAGAGTCCGATTTCGAGAAAACCGGGAGAGCCGAAGGAGGCATGTTTAGGTGATCTGGTCGCTGAACTTGTGGATTATGTAGATGCTCGTACGGCGGGCGATGGTGATCTTGTGGCAGCACGGAACTGTCGGATATTTCCCTTGCCTCTTTGGAATGACGAGGTCCCGGAACCGGCAGGGGCTGGTCCGTACGCCTGCGGCGTCTCCCCCCACGCATACTTCGTACAAAGACACATTCTGTGCCCAAGAACTTGCAATTGGAGCACTTGGGCGAGTCGTTCTCGTTCTGCAGAATGGCCTCCCCGTCACACTTTATTTTTTTCTCACGGCACAGGAGGCAAGCCCGGCGGGCCACAGGGCGTTTCCCGGCGGTGGATGTTGAGTCGTTTACAGATGTGTTTGTGGTGATCGATTCGTCATCTGGGACGCCCGGTAGAAGGGCGGCATTCTGGGGGTTGGGGGCGGGTAACTCTCCGTTTTGTGACACGTATGGATGGCCCGGCGCAGGCAGATGTGGGTGGTGCCTCGATTCGGGAGAGACAGCGCTGTGGGCATTTGTGTCCTGATGCTGGATGCCTCTGAACATAGACGGCTGAGAATGGCTTACAATTGCACGAGTAGGCGCGGGGTTTGTGTAGCCAGAAAACGGGAAAAGGACAAAAGAAACCAAGGGGCGTGACCAGGGTTGTGCCTGAAACAGGTCTTAGAAACAGGAGTGAAGAAAGGTGGTGTGAAATGGGGAGTATTAAACTAGAAGAATGGTTATGAATGGCCTTGAGGGTAGTCGCGCAGGCCAGGTGCTAGAGCATGATGCGATTTGCAGACCAGAACTGCAAATTAATAACGGTGCGAAATACACCTTACACCACGAATAAGATAGTTCATGGCAGTTATGACAATCGATCCATGGTAGAGAATTAGTGACATACGTATATTACGGGTATAGATGCCGCTTCACCATACTTAACTTTTGCATATCGGTAGGAGGCGAAATCTGGCGCAGCCACCAGAACGTCTTCCTTCCCTTCCTTCTTTTCCTGACCATCTCCAAACAAATAATTCGATCAGCTTCAGGCCAACGCCTTGGTCACTCTTCTTCCCCGGAGAATGCTCACAAGCGAAAGGCTGCCTGCGAAAAGCTCCTCCTTAAAGTAGAACAAAAACGCAGCCGTCATGATCGACTGGAACAACTTGATGGTCAACCCTCTGTACAACCCCTCCATGCCTTCCTCAGTGACGATCTTCTTGATTTCCTGGTACATCGAGAGCTCCTTCTTGGAATCCGACTCCTGGAGCACCTTCTTCTTCACGTGCATGCGCGACTTCAATGTGATGTATGGATAGGTGAGCGTAGTGGCGACCAACTTTCCGAAAGCGCCAATGAAAAACGCTTTTCCGGCATTGAAGCCTTTCACGCCATTGGCCGCAATGATGACGTTTTTGATCTGCTCGAAAATCGTGTACTGGATGATGGGGTTGATCACCAACACCAACGCAGGAAGCACGCCTGCAAAAAGCGTGGAAACACCGTCCTTTTCGACGATTTCCAAAAGCGCCTTGAACGCGGAGCGCGAGCTCTCGCCGTCCTCTTTAGCCTTGGTCATCATTCTCGTATTGGCGACCCAAAACGGGTTCGTTCCAATGACAGTGATGGCCCCCGCAATAGCACCGGTAATGATCAGCTGAAACGTGGATAAGCCACGCTTTCTGCGGTTTGCGGCAACGTTGGCCCTCAAGAACGCATTGGACGTGAACTCGTAGAAATAGTAGTAGATGAAATTCAGCAAGGTGATACCATAGAGCGCACTTTCCAAACCGGCGTAGAGACTCAAAATCCCGCCTTTTTTCTGGAGCGTTTTCCGGATTTCCGCAATCGTAGACGCCTCTTTCTGCACGTCTCCTTCTACTTTCTTCTTGGTCGTGGTTTGCGCAAGAGTCGATAAGGTTACTAGAGGGTAGGTCACTATCATCGAAAGCGCACCTCCTCCTGCTCCCGCGAGGGCATGGGCGAGTTCAGCATCGGCAGACATTTTATACGAGATATATTATTTGGGGATTGAGGACCAAAGAGGCAGTTTGCGTGTTTCTGTTAGATCAATGGCTGATACTAGCAGATGGTCAATGGCAGAACAAGTGTGGTGGTCTTGCTTGGATCAGAATTGGAAAAAAACCGAGATTTGTGAAATAGTGGTCGACAACACACGAGTTGGTCACTTTTTCTTATATGGCCGAATCGGGAAGCGTGTTTTGGTGAAGAAATATCAGCATCCGTGGATGGCCAAAGTCACATGTGCGGTGCGTGATTCGTGGGGAAGCTGCCATGAGGTTATGTGCCGGAATATTTGAACGGTACAACACAGCGGATGAATAAGAGAAGAACGGACTGAGAAAGTGTGTCTTTGCATGTTGTCTAGACAGTGAGTTTAACTTGAGTTCTTTTTGTGAAGAATGCACTCAACTCGCCATGAAGATCCACCCATTGTAGTGCCTCTTACTTCCGGACTGCATGGTCGGCTCTGGATGAGTATGGGGAAGTCAGAGGCCAGTGCACCGAACCACAGGTCGCCATGAGTACGTTTTGCTAATGTTGATACTGTCCAACATAGAGAATGCTCCGCTTCGTCCGGAAAGTCCCTTGGATTGTTATTGAAGAAAGTAGTGAAAAAAGTAATAATTGTCAAAAGTAAAACTGTGAAGCAGAGTTTAGGGCTTATGTGAAAAAGCTCCTCAATCAAACGCGTCCCTCACTATAACAAACAGAAGTATATGGTGATTGAAGTACTGACAGCGGAGATTAGCTCTATTTTACCACGAAAATGGGTTCTTGATAGTGTGCCGTACAATTGAAGAATCTAATACATATTTTTTTTAAAAAAATACATAAATGGAAGAGGGAAGGAATTAGCCACCGTCATAGGTTTCTCTTAACTACTCCGCTATGCACCAGATTTCATGGCATGCCAGGGTTCGGAAATCCTGTTCACGATGGAATTAATAGTCAAAGTACAGGGAATTGTTTTTTTTTTTTTTTTATTGCTTGATACATCTGATTAAAGGGGAGGTTAATGACTAGTGTCATCAACCCCAAAAACTATTGCTATACCTATAAACCGGCCCTTTAAACCTCACTACGATGTGCCCAATTCAGCACTTTTGCGCTTCGAGCAAAAATACAACATCCCCAAGCTCTAGGGTCAACCAACAAAAAGATTGCAGCACGACAATTTCGCATATGGTCTCCCACTACACTACTCAGTGTCGCTCTATGAAGCTTAACTAACGTTGATCGGACGGGAAACAGTGTTTTCTTCATGATCTGGCCGCAACCGAAATTTCGTGTCTGCGTTAGAGGTGTAGTGCGATGATACAGGTTGAGCTCCCTAGTGGAAAATACGTAAAATTCTTGTTTTCAAAGTATGTCAAGTTTCTAGAATATACCCAGTCATTAAAATGGCTACGGTCAGGCCGCATGTCCAGAAATGGCTGCAATTTTGCAACAAACATACGATTTTTAATCCCATAGTGTTGCAGAGAATTACAGAGCTAAAAAGGAGACGTTTACCTTCTTGGAAGGGCCCATAGGGGAGAGTCGAAAATAATGACTATTTTGTCGAAGTGTAGGCCTTGTAACGCTGAGAGGACTCTCAATCAACATCCTAAATCGCAAGTCTAGGTCTCTGTTTATTAACCATGGTTGCGTGGACGATAGTTTAACGTTACTAAACTCCGAAAACATTTCGACATATTCCTCCAGATAATAAATCGAAAAGGAATTTATCCTGTTTAATAGAACAAACGTCTAGTGCAACGTTCATAGTAAATTTGCGGAAGATTTTGCGCCAAATGAAGTATGCTTGAGTCTGAGCTAACATTCCAGACTTAGCTCTGCTGATGTTCGAGAGCAAAAATAAGGATATTGCCCAGTTGAGGAGATAGAAAACTGGATGATTTCTAGGAGGCACGGGATGTTAGAGCCCGGACTCAGACAACATCACAGATTGACCAATTCAGCTGCTTACTCGCTTTATTTTGCAGAGATGGGCATATGCGTTGCCCAACTTCCAAAAATCAAGTCTTTTCCAATGTTTATTATGTTGAGACAGTCGCCCTTCTTGTGGCTCCCATTTCCTGTCGGCACACCACAAAAGTCTTTTTTACACACGTCACGTCTGCTAGTGAAGAGCTTAAAACACGGCCACACCTCGAGTAACCCCTCCCCTTTCACTACCTTTATACAACTCTCAATGGAAGAATCCGGCACTGGAGACAAAGACAAAGACGTTGCTGGAGGGGGAACTTCATTAGCCATAGTTGCATACAAACCCAGGACTGAGATTAGACTTATCGCCACCATATGCGTTAATATATACAGAAGAGGCTTGTCGTTTTCCGCCACCGCCGTGCCGTTTGAACTAAGCATCTTCTGCCCAAGAGTCGGTAGTTTCAGCGCCAGAAGACGGTCAAAGAAGGTGTTGCAACTACTCGAGAAATTGCCCGTGGTCAGATGGCCGAGCGTGCGGAAAAGCGCTCTTAATCCACCAGAAGAATCTCCCAACACAGATCTTGTGCCTAGAAATAGATCGTTAACCCTTCTGAAGAGTGTCCTTCACCAGTTGGTATTCACTGCTAGCGTGCATAAGCGCAAAAGCTTTACATCGAAAATCGGACGCAAGTACCACCAACTAATGAAAAGGGCCAGTGTGCGCCACAAGAAGTTTAAGACTTCCTACAGAAAGGTGTATGATCAAAAGCTAAAGAACAAGGATGTAATATGGGGAAAATGGACCAGTTTCAAACGCGCGACTAGTATGCGCGGCCATAGAAAAACCTGTCTTTTGATTTCCGCGAGTCCATGGAATGATGAGGATTTTGGGGCCTTTGGGGAATGTTCGGTAAAAAGAGCGGGACAGAGGTGCTGGAGGCGTCTTTCCAAAAAGTTCAAGTCTAGACGCTCCCGTCCCAGTTTGAGGGTGAAGATTCTGGAATGGTTGCAAAACACGCATCTGGGTGCTAACCACTGTAGAGAATTCAAGGTACCAGGCTTTTACTCACACACACAGAATGACAATCACAACGCGAGCTCGGAAAGTATCCAGGAATCTCTGCCTGAAATAGAGATAATTTCGCTCGATCCCGCTGATCTTCTATTCAACCACCGCACTACCGCAGGCTGTGCTGAGCGTACTACTAAGGATGTCAGAGACGAAAAGACAGATATTTTGGAGAGTTCGCCAAGATCGCCCGTTTCCGATAGGCCATTTCTCAGGCTCGATAAGGAAGCAGGTCGTGATCTGGTTGAGATCGAGGTGACCGACATATCAGAGACCAGTATCCTCAGTTATGCGGGTTACTACTTTGGAGACCCAAACAGCGGCGTGATCTCCATAACCAGCGCATTAGAGCATGCTGTACTGGAAGAAGAAACTAATCGTCCACAAAACCTTAACCTTTATTACGCGAGCAGCAACGACGACAACTCCTTCAATGAATGGAGAAAGGCCCCGGGACACAAATCGTTTTTCAGACCATTGTCGTTGATCAAAAGCTCGCTGCATTTCGGGTGGCTCTTTGACTGGGAAGGAAACTGTGAAGACTTGGAGGCAGGCAGTCCACAGTTTTGCATCGCTGTGACAAATGCGTCTCCGCTGGCTGTCCTGGCTAATGACTTCGGGAAAGGATTTCGCAAGTTTTTGGAGAGGGTCGGGAAAGCACTAAAAAAGGTAGAAATCTCAAGCATATTAAGGCGTATCCCGAAGAAAGATGCGTTCTCGTCATTAGAATGTTTTCCAGAAGAGGCCACCGATTCCTTAAATGGTGGAGCTAATTCCAGTGGTATCATTGACATGATATCTGCACCATTCAAACAGGACGCAATTCTTACAGAAACCACAGAAACCACCAGAGCTTGGACTCTGAGCTTTCTTGAAACCGACGATATACACGACTCCAACTCAGTGTTAGAGAACGCAGAAGCCGGTGTGAATTTATCCACATTCATCCACAGAACGCAGCTCGAAGACTCGTTCAACTTTCTGAAGATCTTGAAGGGCTCGTGGATAGAAGACATCATTCATGGCGACACTTTGTGGCATGCGCTTTGCCTCGACAAGATATCGTCGTGCCAGAAGTTCAGACGGGAATTTTCAAGAGGCTCAGAATTCTCGCTTTTTCGTGAAGCAAAAAAGCATTTCAAGGAGCCGTTTGTGTTCACTGACCTCACATCAGAAGTGGCCAACTACGCAGAAGGCAAGGCTGAGAATGTCATCGGGGAAGCTTCGAGGGTCTCCTTCAATGACGACATCTCTGTCATTGATCTGCTGAAAAAGGGCCAGCCAAATGCTGACGGGAATAAATTGGAAACTAATGCCCTTACAAAGGGGATCATCAAATGCCAAAGGGTAGACAATTCTCTCGTCACGGATCCACCTAGAGCATTCAAACAGGACGTTTCTGAAAACACCAAAAAAGCATTGGACAGAGTTTTGTGGGCAAATGTCATGAAGTGTCAGGAGAGACTTGTGGAGCTCAAGCTAGAAGCGATAGGAACCACCCATCAGCAAATGCTTGATGCGTTCCGTGAATGCTTCAGGTTCTCCCGGGTCCATTACGCGTGTGTGGCTAAAAACCAGATTCTAGAGTATGTCTCCGTGCTCAGCCAATTACGAAAGCACTCTCTCTATCTTCTTGAGTTCTTGGTTGGCGTAGCTTACGAATACGCTGCTCTTCTCGAGTATCTTAGCACGTCTGATGAGTCAGAGAAATCACTAGAGGAGGCTGAGCGCAGCTTGAGCCTGTTGCAAAATCTGCTCTCCAGCTCATGCATACTCTTAGAAGGTGTACAAAAAGCGATCTCCCAAATGGGAGACAGTTTTCCGGAAGATGTCGTGATTACGATAAGCATGGCGCAAAACGCAGTGATCAGCAGAAATGAGTGTTCAGACACCTATGAGAAATTCCGCCAGTTGCAGACCCATATACTGGAGGAGACTGAATTGCAGCAGTTGGACCCGGAATTCGAGGCACTTATTAAGGAGCTGGATTTCTTGGTCGACCGTATGGGCTTGTTTCAGTTGTCTAATTTCAAGAGTGAATTGGACCACCTACTGAGGTCCCACAAGCTTACGAGGGATATTCAGCAGAATCTTGACTTGCATGTGAACAACATCTTGAGGGGAATCAACACTTTTCAGTGTGAGGCAGGAGAATCGACGGAAATCTTTTCTGGCGCTGTCACTGGGAAAGCCCTTAATTCAGCTGACTAGTGGCATGGTGAGTACACGGTGTCTTGCGACAAACGGTCTGTGGGTTTCTGCTGTTGCTGGAGACGGAAAGGAATGCCTTCTCTGGATCTCTATTGCTTAAGAGCAGTGTCGAAGTGAGTCTAAAGTGAGGAATTCGAGACTAGTTTAAGTTTTGGATATTCTCCTGCAAAGTGTAGCATTCCTGACGGATTGTTAGGAGGTACTAATGTGTTAGAAGGGCAACCAGGAACGTACGAAGAGATACAGTGTGGAAGCACTTTGCAATCTGATTGAGTAGAAGGATGTATTCCGCTGAAGCGTAAAAGGTTATTTAAATAGCGGAAATATTGTGTTGTAGAGATCTGTCTTAATTCTGGTACAGCACTAACTATATGCTAGAAGAAGTTATACTTATAATCTAAGGTATCACGTATGAATTAATGAAATCCACCGCCCAAATTTCCCATAGCGGAACCGCATCTCAACCTACATCTTGTCCTATAATAAATACTCTTTCGCTATCGTACCGTGGGGTCCACTACACATTGATATTCGGAGACTTACCAAACCACCGCATATGTCGCCTGTGTTGAGATTCAAATTACGTGGATATATACTGTTATTCTGATTCTAAAGCAGGGTACTATTATCCTTCATATAGAACTTTATTGTCAAATCAGCCAGCTGTGCCAATAGTCACAATAAACTGAAGCAGCAGTCGTTCTTTTGCAGCAGCTACTTAGCTCACTACGTCTGTCGTGGAGCCAACCACGAAAGGGGTAGAAATGACCCCAAACGTCGGAGCTCAGTGGGAGAACAAGTGAAAAATGAATTTAATTGCTAGAAAAAGATTGCAAAAAAGGCAAAGATTATAGCAGAAAAGTGATTCTGCTTCTTGAGCATGGAAAACAATCGATTTATTGTTCGTGTATCGTTACGTTGAAATAGCACGGTACGAAGTCAGAAGTGACGGCCTTTACTTACGGCAGGATTGAACACAATCGTTTCTGACTTAAAACCTGTTCTATGGAAAGAACGAAATTTGTAGCTTTTCATCGACAAAACTGACCGTCTATTTCACCAGCCAGCGCACGTAACAATTAAACACTCTTGAAAGCATACGCCTTCTCATTATATTTTTTCAGCCCAAACTCCGACTCGTTAATATCTTCTTATTTTCTTATTTATGAGTGGAATACTGCAGCAAGATTTGGCCAGTGGCCAGTTCCGGTGTGATCTAGTTATATATACATGCAGTTGACCGCAGCTCGCCGCCAACACAGTCCACCGTAACATTGCTCTAGCCAAGATCCGCTCCAAGATCCACTCCCACTTCCGTCTCCCAAATCAAGCACTTAAAGTGTGCTTATGGTGCCCTATTTCCCCATTATACCACCTCTTCCAGCACTTTTCTCTACGGTGGCCAACGACGAAAGCATCCCCCACTTTCTGTTCACGAACGTGAATCTCACGTCGATTTCAGCTCGAGATACTCAGCCGCGATGCGTTCGATCGATTCCTGTCCACCCAACAACTTCTCGCGGATGAACGTCTCAGCGACGGTTTTTCCATGGGTAAAAGCCACGGCGCCAATCATCGCATACATCATCTGCGCACTCACCTTCAACTCGCCGCTGGCCTCGAAGCTCAACAGATGGTTGTACGACTTCCAGAACATGACTCTGTTCAAATCTTGCTTCTTGGCAAACACGCCGAGCGCCATGCGCCCGCCCAACTCCTTCGCGATGGGCGTTCCCAACACATCCAAGTTGTGGCCGTTGACGGCGTTGTCGTTGTGGGTTGCGTTTTCGAGCACGTACTTGCCCAAGAACAAATTCGTCAATTTCGAGCCCAAAACGCTCAATTTTTCGTTGTAAGGCTTCATGCCGGCGGCAAAAGACTTGTGCGTGAGCACCTGCAACGCCATGTCGTCAGGAATGGCGTATTTGGCCAGGAGAAACTGCTTGAGGTGCAGCAAATTGGTCTCTGATTGGCCGTATGTGTGTCCAGATTTCACAGCAAGCACCTGCGCTGGATCCTTGCGGATCCTGCTCTGCACGTAGACGGATCTTTGGAACGTTTTGTGGACGGAGCCAAGTATCGTTCGGGAGTTCATGGTGTGCTGTGTGGTGGATATAAGCTATCTATGGCGGACTATGTATGCGAATGGGGCTCCGAAATACCCGGGTTGCGTACGGAATGCGGGGATTTAAATTCGCAAGTAGATGCAGCGGCAGCAGCAGACAATATACCTAGCTCACCAAGGTTTCAACAGACTCGGGTGCTATGGCCTACTCTGTGTGGAGTCTGGGTCTTTTTTTCAATGAAAAAATTCAGAGGTGCGGTGGAGGACCGGAGGCGCTCTGTGCAGGACGTTCTATATGGCCCGTAGGTGATGCGCGATGAGAGCAGTAGATTTTCAAAGCTTCTGTTTATACTAACCACAACCAGCACATAGGAGACCGAGTATAATGGACATCTTCCGGATTCTCTCGCGTGGCGCGGCCGTCAAACTGAGCAAAAAAGCCACCGGCGACTTCTCGCTCCCCCTGCAGCAGCACTCCCACAGATCGATCGAAGAGGAGGTTGAGAAGGAAACGGACTTCTTCCGTACGCACACCAAGTCCCGGAAAAACAAGCAGAATCCCGCAGAACCCGCCAGCGACAACACTTCTGGCGAAAAAAGCGAGAAAAATGAGCCCGAACCCGTCCAGAACGAGGAAGATGAAATCGCCGAACAGACAGTCATTTCCAATGAGCAGGAAGCACGTCTATTTCGCCAAAGATGCCGCAGTAAGGTCACAGGCACGGACGTGCCGCTCCCGATCGCGTCCTTCGAGGACCTCGTCTCGCGGTTCGGGCTCCACCGCAGACTTAAGAGCAATCTCCTCGACTCGGAGTTCGTGGAGCCGACTCCGATCCAATGTGAGGCCATCCCCATCAGTCTCCAGCGCCGCGATATTATTGCATGTGCTCCCACGGGATCGGGAAAAACCCTAGCCTTTCTAATCCCGATGATACAGACGCTTTTGCAGGATTCCACGACCAAAAATACCGCGGTGCGAGGACTCATTATAGCACCCACCAACGAGTTGGCGCTGCAGATCCACGCGCAGCTCCAGGAGCTCACAAAAGGGTTTAAGAATCTCCAGAGTGCGATATTGTCGCGACAGTTGGCCACGCGGCTCCTGCAAGAGATCGTCAGTGCGCTGAAATATGCCATCATAGTGTCCACCCCGTTGCGTCTTATAGACGTGGTGAAAGGTGGGCACGTGGACCTCTCCTCCGTAGAAGAGCTCGTAATCGACGAGGCGGACCGTCTTTTCGACCGTGGTTTCGTCGAGCAAACCGACGCGATCTTGGCCGAGTGCACACACGCGAAACTAAGAAAGCTGATTTTCTCAGCCACGATTCCAGCAGGCGTTGAAGATATGGCCAACTCCATCATGAAGGACCAAGTGCGTATCATTGTGGGTCACAAAGAGGCAGCCTCTTCCACCATCGAGCAGAAGTTGGTGTTTACCGGCAGCGAAGAGGGAAAACTCGTGGCCATTCGACAGATGATCCAGCAGGGCGAGTTCAAGCCTCCAATCATCATCTTTTTACAGTCGATTCCGCGGGCCAAGGCGTTGTTCCACGAGTTGGTCTACGACAAGCTCAACGTGGACGTAATCCATGCGGAAAAAACACCCAAGCAGCGGGACGACGTGATCAAAAGATTCAAGAATGGAGACATCTGGGTATTGATTACCACCGATGTTCTCGCGCGAGGTGTGGATTTCAAGGGTGTCAATCTCGTGATCAACTACGATGTCCCGCAGACGGCCCAGGCCTACGTGCACAGAATAGGAAGAACTGGCAGAGGAGGAAAAGCCGGAAAAGCGGTGACTTTCTTCACCAAAGAGGACAACATGGCAGTGAAACCCATCATCAATGTGATGAAGCAATCGGGCTCCAACGGCTTCAGTACGTGGATGGAGAACATGAGCAAGTTGTCGTATGAACAGAAAAAACAGGTGCAGCAAAAAGTGTTGGACCGTAAGCTGATCAGTACAGTTCCAAAAGCGGTGAAGCAAAAGCGGAAGCAGAAGCAGGAGATGATCGAGGCGTCCAAGAAGAGAAAAGAGCGGGAGCAGGCCCAGTAGCTACACGTATGCGTAAATAGAGTTCGTGGCGTTGAATATGTATACACCCGGGTTGAACAAACCACGTCTAGGGGTCCAGTCTTATATATATGATGAGTCGCGTCTAGTGGTGCTCGGCGTGGCCCACGGAGGGGTAGCCGAACACGCTTCTCCGGCCGATGATCTCGCCCACGGAGAAGAACGCCAAACCGTGGATACCGTACACAGCGGCCTTGGTGAACGTAGCCTTGTTCAAGGGCAACGAGGCAATCTTCTGCTGCAACGCTTTCTGCTGCGCGGGTGTCTTCAAAAACTGCAACGACGCCTCATACGCCTGCTTGAACTGTGCCAGCGACGGAGGAGCCAAGCCCTCGGCCTTGTACACGGCCTTGCCGATCTCGGCGCCGACCTTGCCCCAGTAGACAGCACAGTTGGCGAGCTGCACGGACTTGGCCACAGTAGTGTTGACGAGGCCCGTAGCCTTGGTGATGATGGCGGACATTCTGGATGGATGGGGAGAAAAGGGCTGGGCTGTTTTCTGGGTGAAGTGCGATTTTTCCACCCGCACCAGCCAATCGCATGCGGTGGTGCGCGCACGTGCAGGACATCTGGCACGATCTTGAAAAGGTCACCTGGGGCAGTGAATTAATGGAATCGTTCAGAATTAGAGAGAAGTGGGATCAGTCGAAATTTGTGTGCTGCGGTGTGCTTTGAATCGATCTTGTATCTTCTGTGCACTGTCAGGTCAATGACACCAGTGGCCACACTTCGCACCAGAAATGCACCAGAAATGCACCAGAAATTACAGTAGAGAATTGCACCCGAAATTTGCACCCCCAATACGCCACACCAATGTATGCGACCAGCTCATACTAGAATAGAACCATCCAAAACTCAACTTTTCCCTTCTTTCCGTTCGTTCTCTGGTTTCACTTTCCTTTTCTGTTTTTATCCCGTTCTCTCACACCCGACCTAAAGTTGCATCGCGCTGAACCGGTCCGGCCACAACATCGGCGCCACCAAGCTCCACCCATAGAGCACGTAGCATACCCACGAGCTGATGATCTTAATCCAGCTGGAAAAGTACGTGCGCCCCACCGGGATGAAATCGCCCACGTTATCCTGCGTCACGTTGATCGTGAGAAGCGTGGAAATGTACTGCGTGGCCAAGAAGAAGATGATGTGGAAAACAGCGTAGTTGTACTTGACCAGGCGGTCCTCGCCCGTGCCTCCCATGCGGCTTTCGTCGTCGTATAGATCGAGTTGGTTTAGTGCGCTTTCGGGCAAAGAGCCCTCGTCCACGGCTTGTTTAATTGCCGCGTACCGCATCTGGTTTCGTTCGCTGGGTTGCGACGCTATGGGCGAAGAAACCACTGTCAGAGGTTCGGTCTCGAAAAACGCCGAATTGGCTGCCCTGGTCGTCGTATATGCCAAGGCTAAAAACGTGAAAAATGCACCCAAAATGACCGAGAGCGTTCGCGTACCCTTGGAACGCACGAGGGGGTTGCAGAACTTGTCGTCGGGCTCGGAAACCACCGCACTGAGCACAAGATACGTACAGTAAAAAACAACCATCAGTGCCTGGGCCAAACCTGCATTTGGATTAGATTCTTGTACGTTTTGGTTGATGGACACGCCCGAGATGATGATGGCCAAAATCAAGTTGACCGTTATGGCTGCCTGGTTCATGCTGCACCCCTTCCCAGCAAAAAACACGTACATAACCACGGTGAGAACAATGCTGCAGATGTACATGGCCATGGTGCCGCCAACAAGGAGTTTTTTCCAGAATCCTGCGTTATATTCGTCTTCTCCCGTTAGCTCCTCGAGCTCGATTTTCTCTAGGCATTTCTCCGCCCACGCGTGCGCGAAATCTACGAGGAGGATCAAGCCAATTCCTAGGAAAATCGTGGAAAAGATGATGGCAATGTTGTTGCCGTAGAACACGAAAAAGGTGTCTGGAATGGCGAGGAAGTTCACCACTAGGAGCGCCACCCACGCCAAAACCTTCAATTTCCAGCACCCGTTTTGGATCACGTTTCGTGGATTGCTGGTGCTTTTTACGTTCACAAGCATCGCCGCCAAACACAAGTGGAGCACGCCGAGCGCCAAGTTGATTCTGTGTACGGACGTGAAGCTGATGCACTCCTTGCCGTCGGGCCCACAGCGGTTGTTTATGAACCCGAAACTGACCTTCTCGAGTTTGTGGATCACAAAGGGCGAAAGCGCCACCCAGGAGAGAAGCGAGTTTACTAACAATAGTACCGCGTAGGTAATTCTGGTCATGGTCGACGACTGAAATGTGCCCCCGATCGAGGAGCAGAAGGCGGAGCAAGCGGCAGCACCAAAACAGGAGGCGAGCCAGGAGGTGCCAGCAAGAGGGAGCGAAACAAGCGCACCCATTGTTTTTAGGGAGTAGTTTCGATTAGGGTGTTTGGGGATTTTGTTTTGGTTCTTTGTTGGAGTTTGTAGAAGACTTGTGGTGTGTTCTGTTGCGTTTGTAGAGTGTGGTGTGTACTGGCGAGTAGTGTGAAGGCGCTGGTGATGTTCATGTTCGCAGATAAGCAGCGTGCGCGGTGGCAGTGAGTGGAGCCAGAGTTAGTAAAGGGAGAGGTGCAAGAATGCGAGCGGGTTTTGTTTTAAAAAAAGGTCACGGGTTCGGGAGAGGAGTCTATTATACATTTCTTGGATTGGTTTGTAAAATCGGCTCGTTTTTGGCAAATCAACTGTGGCTTTGAGAACTGGGACCAGGGTTATGAGACTGGTCTTGCAATTTAAGTGCGAAACGTAATATACTTGGTAATATTCTAGGTAGATCTTTCGTCTTTTCAATTATTCGAACGTGAAAAAAATTATAGACTGTACAGGTGTCGTTCAACAGCTTAGATTTCAGGTATACCGGCACTCGTTCCAGGCAGTGTCTATCGCCACACATGAGCATAGAGTTGTATTAGAGCCATATTTGATAGCACACCGGAAATCACACATCAGCGAGTTTTTCGCGGTCTTGGCTTTCCTCTGATATGGATGTGGAAATGTAGATTGCAGTGCCGACGCAGTGCTTTGATACGGCGTTTTTTTTCGATCTTTTGCAGGTGGTGCTCCAAAACAGGAATATATTGGTGTGATCTTGGAATGTACAACTGCCAGATACACCAACCCCAGCAAAGACAATCCCTAGGCCATTCATGCAAATGTAAACTATCATGAGAGATCTTCTTTTTGCTTTCCTCCACAGTGTGAGGTATCTACAGTGCTTAGTTTAGATGCCTTTCGACAGCTATTCTAGACGCACCAGGTGACCAACTAAACTTGCAGTTTTTTCACTGATATATCACAGGCAACTTATCTCAGCATTCAGGCATTCTAGGTAGTTCCCAAAGTGAAAGCGAATTCGTATCGGGCAGCACATGACAGCTCTTCGAGGTGCGCATCTCGCAGTCACTTCACTAAAAACCCAAATAGCAGACTCTAAAAGTGGATGCAAGAATGCACTTCCGCATGAACACGAACTCCAGATCCAAGTCTCATGCCTAAATTTCACTCCTCTGTTTCTAAGTGCTCCTCTTATACCGGCCTAACCAGGCACATACTGGCCCAAAGTGCGTATCGGCCATCAGACTACCAAGACAGCACATACTCTGCCAGGGATATCATCCCAGTACTAGCTCTTCTCACTAGTACCAACTAGATTCCACCCTTTTTTTCTACCCCTCATTAAGCAAATATCGCCTTGTCCTTTGCAGGCATACTTACTTGGCCACACACCCGTGCACCACACCATCGCACCATCGAGATGCTTCAGATAGGATTATCCACGACATAGCACCATCGTAAAATGTCCTTCAGAAAGCGGAACGAGCCCCTCCTGGGCCCGCGTGGTGTACCTGGAACCACCCAGACGCTTCCTGCCACACCCAGAAACCCACTAGATCGCGGCTCGCTCAATTCCAGAGTACCCGGATCAAGTACCAGTATGGCCATTTCTGGCAGAGTGCCGTCTACAACACCCAATTCTTGCCCCACAAATGCCACCAAAGCGGGCGAGGACTTGCAGAGTATAGCATCCACCCTCGGAATCCGCCCCTCGTCCGTCTCGTCACAGCCCACGGTTTCTACGGGATGCACGGATTTGGATAAGGTGTTGGTGCACCAAGGTCTTCCACTTTCGAACTCGCTTTTGGTGGAGGAATCGGGAACTACCGATTTCGCGTCGGTGCTTCTTCGCAACTTTGCCGCCCAGGGCGTCGTGCACAATCGCGTGGAGAGGAACAAACTCCATAGTCACGTGATCGTGATCGGTCCACCGGCAACGTGGGCCAAGGACTTACCCGGAGAATATAAGGGCTCGTCGAAGGAGCAGAAAAAGGCACAGATCGCACGCGACTCGGCCCAGGTGAGTGTAGCTAACATGGCGGAAAAAGACTTGAAGATAGCTTGGAGATACGGGCTCAACGGGGCCAAGAAAAGTGGTGACGACGTCGTGGAGAATGGGTACGAGAACTACGTCACCCAGTTCGACATCACCCAGCGGTTGGTGCCTGGCGCCAGTGCGCAGGATATCACGTTCGTGGCGATCGACAAGAACTACTCTGGAATTATGAGCCAGGTCACCAAAATCGCACAAATGCACGCTAAACTGAACAGGGTGGTGCGTATAGCCGTGCCGGGGTTTCTCAATCCGTCGCTATATCCGCCACAGTGCTCTCTGCCCACGTTTGTGGTGCCGTTTGTGCACAGTCTCCGGGCCCTTGTAACATCCGTACCTTCCACCGTACTCATGATGTCACTTTCCTTGGACTTGTATCCACGTGACAGTCTTCTCACACATATGGTGGAGACGCTCATGGACGGCGTGGTGCATTTGCAGCCCTTCAACCCCGATATGGCGGCGTTGATCGAGCGTGCATATAAGAACGAGCCATCCAAGATCCAGCAGGGGTTGGTCCATATCATCAAGGTGCCGGTGCTTTCTGACAGGGGTATGATGATGGTGACGAACGGGGAGTATGCTTTCAAAAACGGGCGCAAGAAGTTCGAGATTGACGAGTGGGGGATCCCCGTGGAGGACGCGGAGGAACCCAGCCAGACAACGCAGAACATTGATTTCTAGAGAGGAGAAGGTAGGCAAGACGATGGATACTATCCAGCCCGATTTGAAACAAAAGTGGAGAGTGGAGTGTGCTTACCATACCGAGCCTAGATGTCACGAGGCAGTAGCGGTCATGGGGGGTTGGGATAGTCCTCTCGCCAAGACTAGATTTCTTGGCGATTCCACGAGTCTTTCACTTCAAAGTCTGTGCACGTCCAGACTGAGAAATGTGGCAAACGTTGTCTAGAATTCGGAGCCTATATCGGAATTGGTGGCTGCAAATTCCATCATTCTTGCAACCAAGTGGGAACAAGCTTGGGACATTCCGCTCTGAGGGTAAGCTATTCCGAAGTGCTTTCTTCAACGACGCGTTGTGTCAGCGAATTAGGTTGTATGCGGACCAAGTGTTTAACCCAGTTGCTCTCCAATGCTCTATACTTTTGAATCGCCAGAGAATATGGGGCATTTCGTGCACGCTTTGCTTACTTATTCCCACTCGCGGCCTGACGCTGGAGCAATTCCACGGTCCTTTTCAAGCCCAAAAGCTCACCTAGAATTGTCTTTTGCGTTTCTCGAAACTCCTCCAAAGTAGCACCCATTTCCGTGATTGTGGTGGCCATTTTAGCTAGCGTTGCTTCCAGATTTGGAGACCCCTGAGCAGAGCCTATACCGCTTACTGTGGATCCCAGATCGATCCCAGCGAACCGAATCCTTTTAGTGCCTTTCTGAGGCAGAACCCCGTTCGAGAATGGGCGGTTTTCCGAGACGCTACTGCCCAGTTCAGACATCCTTGGTCCCAGTTCAGGCAGCAATGTTCTCCGCTTTTGGAGGCTCATTTCAAGCTCCTGAATGCGCAACCTGCGTTCCGGCGACCCGGACTGACGCACTGGCGATCCCTTTGATGCTTTTCCCGATCTAGCAGGCGAAAGCGAGCGTGTGATTCGACTCACAGACTTCGAAGGTACATTTCTCGGAGGCAGATGGAGTAGAATGGGGGACTCTAGGAGTTTTGGGGCGGGAAAAGCGCCGTTATTCCCCGGCAAGGTTGTTCTTGGTGCATACCTGTTTTCGTGGTCGCGCTGACTGTTTTGTGTGTTGACCATTATGAGGTTTACGATACTATTAGTGTTAGCTGAGAGAATGTGAGTAGTGATGTTGGGGAATATGCAGGAGCACGCGAGAACGCGTGGTGTAGAATGGGCCAGAGAGTCAGATATAGGGGCACCAGAACGCGGGAACTAGGGGAGGTGTACTTCTGTAAATTTACAGCATGCACCAGCGGGATCTGAACAATACGTAAAACCCTTTTAAAAACGTTTTCTGCCCAAAAATCGGGTTTTTCGCGTGGTGCTACAAACTGCCCAACTCCACGTCCTGCATATAAAGCACAAAAATCGGGTTTTTCGCGTGGTGCTACAAACTGCCCAACTCCACGTCCTGCATATAAACACGCCATTTTCGCCCGATCCAGTCATCTAATTACGCGCGTCCGCGAGAAAAAAGATCCACTGCTACTTCTTCTCTTTATCTGCCAGTACAAGCATCTCTCTTTTTCCTGAAATCCAGCTATCAGTTCAATCAAAGAATCACGAACCACTTTCTTTTCGTGACTCTAGCGCTCTGAAGAGAATTGCCACATAAACAAAACAGTTACCCGCCCGCACCCGCCATGTCGCTGTCTCCTGTCAGAAGTCTGGCACAGGACACAGAAAACCCCCACTCGTCCAACTCCCAATCGCAATCCCAGTCACAAACGCAGAATGTAGTGCCGTCGTCGCCGCTCCTTTTTGCGTCCTCCTCGTCCAACCCGGGCTCCGACAATCGGCCTTCCTCCCAGCGCCGAGAAATCTCGTCTCCCCTCACCTACAACTCATCCAGCCGCCATCCCACGTCGGACCTCGGGCAAAACCGGACCGACCGCGTGACGCTGGACGTGGACCGCATTGTACGGCGGCACGTGCGTTCTGATTTGAACGCAGACGTGCTGGCATCTCCTCGCAGAAGACGCATGTTTGACGACAGGACGCCGTCGTCGTCGCTCGGCGCGCCGCTGCTGGACAGCACGCAGCCGCCGCTGGAGCTCTACGAGCTGGAGCCCGTGCGCGTGATCTGGGGCACAAACGTGTCGATTCAGGACTGCACCAACGCGTTCCGCGACTTTCTCATGCTGTTCAAGATGAAGTACCGCAAGCTCTTGGACCAGCAGCCCGTGGACCCGGAGGACCTGGAGCTCTACTACGTGGGCCAGTTGAACGCCATGAAGGATCTCGGCACCACCAACTTGAACTTGGACGCGGCCAACTTGCTTGCGTACGCGGGCACCAAGAAGTTATACTACCAGCTCATCAACTACCCGCAGGAGGTGATCCCGATCATGGATCAGACCGTGAAGGACTGCCTCGTGTCGCTCTTCTCGGACCCGGCCACCGTGCAGACCTCCATCGACGACATCGAGACTAACATCTACACAATCCGGCCCTACAACATCAACGCGGTGCGCCGAGGCATGCGCGAGTTGAATCCCAACGACATCGACAAGTTGGTCAGCGTCAAGGGACTCGTGTTGCGCGCCAGCTCCATTGTGCCCGACATGAAGGTGGCGTTTTTCAAATGCAGTGCGTGCGACCACACTGTGGCCGTAGAGATCGACCGCGGCATCATTTCCGAGCCCACAAAGTGCCCCAGGGTGGTGTGCTCGCAGACCAACACCATGAGCATCATCCACAACCGCTCATCGTTTGCCGACAAGCAGGTGATCAAGTTGCAGGAAACGCCGGACTTGGTGCCTGACGGACAGACGCCGCACTCTATCAACTTGTGCGTGTACGACGAGTTGGTCGACACCTGCCGCGCCGGCGACCGGATCGAGGTGTGCGGCATTTTCCGCTCCTTGCCCGTTCGCGTCAATGCGCGCCAGCGTGCCTTGAAGAACTTGTACAAGACGTACTTGGACGTGGTGCACATCCGTAAGATCGACGCGAAACGGCTTGCGGCGGACGCGTCCACGGTGCAGCAGCTGACCACGGAGGCGCAGGAGGTTGAGCAGATGCGTAAATTGACCCCTGAGGACGTGGCACGGGTCCAGGAAATCTCCCAGCGCGACGACTTGTACGAGTTGTTGGCGCGGTCGTTGGCGCCGTCCATCTACGAGATGGATGATGTGAAAAAAGGCATTTTGCTTCAGTTGTTTGGCGGCACCAACAAGCAATTTCTTAAAGGTGGCCGCTACCGTGGTGACGTCAACATCCTCCTTTGCGGTGACCCATCGACGTCGAAGTCGCAGATCTTACAGTACGTCCACAAGATAGCGCCCCGCGGAATCTATACCTCGGGTAAAGGTTCTTCCGCAGTGGGTTTGACCGCGTACATCACCAGGGACGTGGATACAAAGCAGCTCGTGTTGGAGTCCGGCGCGTTGGTGCTCTCAGATGGCGGTGTGTGCTGTATTGACGAGTTCGACAAGATGAGCGACGCCACCAGGTCGGTATTGCACGAAGTCATGGAGCAACAGACAATCTCCATCGCCAAGGCCGGGATTATCACCACGCTCAATGCCAGAACGTCGATTTTGGCGTCTGCAAACCCGATAAACTCGCGCTACGACCCAAACTTGCCCGTTACCTCCAACATCGACTTGCCTCCTCCTTTGTTGTCCCGTTTTGATCTCGTGTACTTGATTCTCGACAGGGTGAACGAGTCCATGGACCGCCAGTTGGCGAGCCACATCACCGACATGTATTTGGAGGATGTGCCAAACACGGTGTCGTCCCACCAGACTTTGCCCGTCAACGACTTGAGCACGTACATCCAGTACGCAAAAGAAAACGTCAACCCGGTGATCACCAGCGAGAGTAAGACGGAGTTGGTCCGCGCTTATGTGGAGATGAGAAACCTCGGTGACGATGTGCGGTCGTCGGAGAAGAGAATCACCGCGACCACGAGACAGCTCGAGTCGATGATCAGATTGTCGGAGGCACATGCGAAGATGCGCTTGAGTCCACACGTGGAGCTCATCGACGTCAAGGAGGCCGTGCGGTTGATCAAATCTGCCATTAAGGACTACGCTACGGATCCAAAGACGGGCAGAATCGACATGGACATCGTGCAGACGGGAACGACGTCCGCGCAAAGAAGAATGCGCGAAGCCTTGGACACCGAGGTGTTGGCGGTGCTCGACAACGGCCATGGCATGCGGTTCACGGAGTTGGCGACCGCGGTGAACGAGAAACTGAGTATCCGGGTGGAAAACCTGGAGCTTCTCGACAGTTTGCGCAGATTGGGCGACGAAGGCAAGATCCAGGAGTCTGGCGATTCGCACAGGAAGTCGTACAAGAAGGTGGCACTCATCTGATTGTGGGACGGTGAATGTACTATATACTAAATGTCATGTTTAACAGGATCATGGCGGTGCCTTTGTATTCGGGCTCATCAGAGCTAGGACTAGCGTTAGGCCAGAAAGGGTGACGTTGTGGATCTTAATTCTGCACTCAAAGCTCTGCAACATTTGCTTCATGAAACCGTGCCAATATTTCCCTATTTTCTCAGTCCTAGTCTCTGTTCATAACTGTCCCATCCTCTATAGAAAATCGGCACTCTTTCTTGGCTGTTGCGCCATGTCGGATGTAGTAGCCGCCGGCTCTTCCTCACCATACAACGAATCTTCGTCCGCCATCTTCAAAAACGACTCGAACTGATCGTCCAAGTGCACGTCTGTCACAGAATTGTACTTATTTCTGGTCAAGGAATTGGCAAGCCGGAGTTCTGCAGTGATATCGACGGGCTCTTTTCTGCGGATTCTGTCGGTGGCATTTTTGATAACCCCAAATTTGGCCTCATAGGCGGCACGTAGCAGCTCGAGTTCTTTTCGATTTCTGGTGGCTTCTACGACCGCTGATCCTAGTACTAGTGTTAGGAAAAGGGACTTGAAAACGGGTGTGCGAAAGAGGTCTTTGACGGAGGAGCTCTTTTTGACTTTCACAGAGGAGTAGACTGTTGAGTAAAGGCGGCGGGCTGCGGTCTTTGCATACATCTTGGGCGTTGGGGATAAGGCTAAGTAGGTCAGTTGGGTTAAGAGTACAGGTGGAGCACGTGCACCTAGTCACGTGATGAGCTATGGGAAGGTAGTTTCGGTAAGAGAAACGAAACGAAACTAAGAGAAGTTATGTAGGTTTTTGGCTTTTTACTAGAATGTACGTTTGTAGTTCTCTACTCTGTTTGTATTCCACATGCGGATCATACTAACAGCACGAGCGTCCTATGTAGGTAGAGACGACCAATAGCACATACTTCACGAAGATACCCATCAGTTTGGGGTAATTGGTAATCTGATTGATCATCCCAGCAATCATGTCTGCATGTTTCCAGTCTTGCTTTTGCTTGATGTTGTTGCCGGTGATCTTTCTGGTTGCCTTTTAAGTGATCTATTGGGTTGATTTTGCAGCTGGCTTCCCAACGTTGCTTCCAACAATCTTTTTGGTTACTTCGCGGTTTTGGCGACCTTTCTGGAGATATTTGTCAGGTCTGAGATATAGATACTCTCATACACCACCGAGGAGGACTGATGAATGGATGCAAACAAACAACTCCAGCCTTGCTATGCTTCTAGTATCAAAGAAAACCTGGGGAGACATAGATATTACCAGTAAATACCAGTAAGAACCACACCAATAACGTCAGTACCAGATCCACCCTCTGAAGCAGCTCTCAATTCTCACCTCTCATTCCGTACATGTCTTCCAACGTACCCGGAGCCTGGTCAATATTGTCGGCCAAGATCAAGAGCATGTATTTCACCTGCACGAACTGGCGCTCGAACATCTGCTGCACGCCGTAGCTTAAAGCGTCCTGGTTCTTGAACATGTGCACCCAGTAGTTCAACAACTCCACACACCGCGTGACTTCTACAGCGTAGCCCTCTATCGATGGATCTGGATCGCCATGAGAATTCCTCATTCGCAAAAGCCGGATTTTGAGGTCGATCATCGCCAGCACCAAATACGCGCCTAGGCCTTTACTGGACTTGTAGTATTTCATAGGCTCAAGTGCATCGGCCATGACGTCGAACATTTCATGTGCAAACTGGACATCGCCCCAGAGCGCCTGTGAACACGGGAGCAACCTGTACATTGTGTGGTCGACCATCAGAAGCTGCTGGTCGAGAGTGTGGGCCTGTGTGTCGAAACTGTGGAAATCGAAACCATACTCTAGAACGAACTGCCGCAAATGTGACACCACTTGCGCTAGTGAGGTCTTGGCAGTCGCCACCTCTGCTCCTAGTCCTGCTCTGGCACAGCTGTGGTTTCCTGCAGTGAAGACACGTAAATTGTCGTGGACATGGGAACCGACTTCACTGAACCCGTCCAAGTTTTGGGCCGTATAATTTCTAGCAACCACAGCAGTGTCCGTTGAATCTAGAGCAGGTTCTTTTTCAGATATTTCTGGACCATGTTCTTCAGATTCTCCTGGACTGGGATTGTCAATTTCTGCTAAAATGTCGTTGCTAGAGAGTCTTTCCCCGCTTGCCCCAAGCATCACCACGTCGACGTCGTCCCCCGCCACCGCTTCGACATAATCCGGAAGCTTCCGCATAGTGTGGTTAGTCATGACCGTTAGCTGGAGATTGTCTCTTCCAGATTCCTTGGTCATCATTGTATCGAGCATGGACTTGGCGTTTTCCTCGTTTCCAATCAAAACCACCTTAATCTCTTTCTGGGCCATGTTTTCGAGCAATTTTCCAGTCATGCCCCTGGTGTCGTCGCCCTTGCCAATAAATGCGACATTAATAGCGTCCTCTTTGTCGTGCTGGTCGAGAAACCGGTCCACGATATCCTTGACCATATTATCGTTGTTGACCAAGAGCTCCTTGATATCCTCTTTTTTGGGGTACATTTGGAGTGGCCCGTCCATTAACGCCTGCGCCTGCTCGTATTTCAGAAGGAGCAACACCAGAAAAGTCTCCGCCACGTTGTGTGCGCTGAGCAAGTTTTCAGTTATATACTGGGCCTCGTCATCCTCCAATATCAAAACGGCCCTCAAGTCCATAAGACGGCCACCGTCATCGAGCAAACTTTCGATCAATTCTCTGGCATTCTCCTCCTTGGCTATGAACACAGCCTTGATAGCATCCGCAGTGGTGTCTAGAAATCCCTTGATCACGTGCTTGGCCTTCTGGTTCTTCCCTAGCAACACGATCTTCTTCTCCTGCTGCCTTCCAAACTTTTCAAAATAGCCATGGTTAAGCATATCGCCTTTTGCGTAGTGCTCGTATTCGCCAAGCAGCGAGGCTCTGTGCAATTTTGTGGTGCGTTCATGTCGGTGTTCGCTGCCCACCAGCGCTGCCGAAAGAAGGGACAAAAGACTAGCAAATACAGGGAAAATATTGGTCCTCATGTAAGTATTTCAAGGCACAGACCACTGAGTTGTTAGAAAAACAGAGGCTTACTGATTGGAGCCTTTATGTACCCTGACATTTGCGTTTCTCTTGTGGAATGAGGGCGCCTCAAGATGATTCGTTTTTCGAGGCGGCGGTGGCTTTTTAGGTAGGCTCAGCTAGGCGGTGGCCATTTGTTAGCTAGGCTGGACAATCGCAGCGGGGAAAGCAACTGTCAAAGTGAAGGCTGAGTTTAAGATTTTTGTTAGTTGAAGGAAATGACACAGCAGATCTTAGTCTTTTCTTTGTCACGAGTCTGTCATAATTCGTGACTTCGATTTTGACACGGACGTTTGTCACACCAAAGGATACCCCAACTAGGCGCACGGATAGTTGAGATGTGATTCTTTGAAGAATGAGACGAAATTTCAGCTACTATGCGGCTCCGCCTTGGCTCCGCTCGTTTCCAATTCCAAGGTGTTCTGATATTCTCCTCTTAGGTATGGAGATATCAAGTTAACCCAAGACGGTGTAACGGTAAGATTCGAGGTAAAGGAAGAAATCGACGAAGACAATGAAAAACGGATTCGGCAGAGTGACTGCATAATATGGCCAAAGTTTTGAGATGCTATTCGAATTTGGTCGAATTACGGAGCCGTTCATCGAACCAGTCATGAACCAGTCATTGAACCACATTCTGAACGAGCTGTGGAGCCAGCTTCTGACTGATCACCCGCTCCGGTTCTCGCCTTCCCTCACTCCCCGTCCAGCACAAACCGCCGGATCCGTGCCAATATCAAATCTTCGGCCATGTACCACTCTTGACCCAGCCCCACAGTATACCGGATACTGAGGTTTCCCATAAGAGCATGTATCTGCGCCCGGTTCTCCAAAAACATCCACTCGCGCATCGCCATGATGTACCAGAAACTGCTCTTGCGAAAACGCGTGAGCCCCTTTACCGCAGTGTCATTGTGGGGCAATAATTTCGCGTGATTAACGTAGAAACCTTCTTCCAAAGAGGGCTGTTCTACCGCCACGACACCCTTCTGAAAAACGTCGTTTATAATGTCCATTCTGCCAGATGGCACGAAGAAACTGTTGCGTTTCACGAACCCTAGTCTCTCGTATATAATGGCACGTGTAGCTTGGGGTCCCTTTCCAGAGGCCGATAGATGTGACGATAATTCGTGTTCCGCCATCATGAAGTAATCCTCGATGAGGTCGCTCCACCACCAGGGAATATTGAACATCATGCTCATATTAAGAAGCAATTCTGCAACCACCAAGTAGCTGCGCACCGCGTATGTTTTGACGTTGAACCGCAGTTTGTAGGTGTAGGAAAGATTGTCCACATACGGTTCTATGATATCGTGGCGGATTTTGCGTAGTGTGTTTTTGTCTGGTTTTTGGGGAAGTGTATCCAGAGCTAAAGGTTGTGTCTGCGCCAACAAGAGCGAAATGATACACATTTCCTGAGTGGATGCCACATACGCCCATGCTTTATCGTTAGTATAATCCTTCTTGATAAGGTCGTACGTGGAGTACGCGTACTTGAAATCCTTGAGCATAAGCGACCAATCCGCAAGTTTGCGTATGATCTGCTCCGGTGCGGAACGGTGGTAAAAATTGCCACTGTGATTGTAGGTGCCCGGAGTGGTGCTCTGGTGTGCGTTTTCACTCGAACTGTTGCTGTTGTTGAACAACTTCCGCGAGACCGAAAAAAAACGGCCAGCGATCGATTTCTTCGGCGCCAAAACCGAATCGTCCCACGTGCGGACGCGACGCTCCATGTGTGGGATCACGTTGCGGGAAATGAAGTCGAAAACAGTGGCTCGGAGCTGGTAATCAAGCACTGTTGGTACACGGATTCCAGTTTCCAGGTCACGTGACGCGAGGGTGATGTTCTGGATCTCCTGCTCCACGGTGGCGTTTTCGAGTTCCGGCATCGTGCAATATTCGGTATGGGCTGCTTCGGAGACAGGCACCAACGTGGAAGAAAGAGAGAGTTCTGTGCTTAGGGTTTTCTGGAAATCAACTGCAACGGTTTCCGACGACGCCTTACAAAGCACAAAAGCATGGAGCAAGATGTCTGAGTTCTGGAAGTACTTCGGAAACGCGTAGTTGCGGAATTCCACCACCATCTGGCGCACCGCGTCCATGGAATCGGTCTCGGAATCCACCACAAAAACGTGTGCCACGGGGTGGTTTAGGGTGTCAAACAGCACCACTCTGTTCGATGTGACCACTTTGCGGAACATGCTCATATAGAGGCTGGGGTCCAGATCCAGCGCTTTTATCGAAAAGTTGTGCATGAGAAGCTCCAACGACGAAATGCTGAAGAGGGCACTGAGCTTATCGTCCGCTGGATTATGCACTGTGAGTAGTTCTTGTAGTGGCGGTTCAAAACGCACGGGAAACAGCCCGTAGTTGCGCGTGATCAACAGCGTGTTTGTGATCCGGTAGGTCTTACTGGGAATGCCATATTTGACCGTGTTGCCGTACGGCCTAAGGACCAGAAGTGCAGAAATCAGGCTGTTCTGGGTCTGGCTTTGAAACACAACGTCTGCGTTATGTGAGGATTGCACCGACACAAGCGGCAGGTACGCGTGCTGGAGCAAGAGCTGCCTGACGCCAGAAAAGTCTGCGCCGCCAGAGGTCATAATCTGGTGTCTTTGGGGTGCTTTGGGTGGGTTAAAAAGATGGAGGTTTGGAGGTGAGTGCGCGGTGAGTGCGCAGTGGCCAGAGGGACTAGGGAGGGAGGTGGTTGGAGAGAGGAGGTGTTTTTTGAAAATAATGAGAGGTGATACTAGATAACTGCGCTTGTTTTAAAAGATTCGGCTGATGATTTGTGAAAATCTTGGGTTGCGTGGGTTGTGGTGGTGCCCAGAATATCCACTTTGGGCCGTGGCTAGATCTTGCATCTGACGCGGTGCACTCTAGCATCTAAGGGCAGCCAAGGAACCATAGTGAGAGGATTTGAAACGAAAAAAGGCCGGAAACGGAAAACGGGAGTGTTTTTGAAAAACACCTCTTGAGTGGCTCGAATATAAGAGCTGCGGGCAGGAGCGCAACTGCTAACTACGACTGGTGCACTAGGCCACTCCACTGTGGCCTCTTACTGGGTCTACTATGCGACAGACTTGCTTAGGAATACACACCCTGTGTAGGCTAATATCACTGGTCGTATATGTACTTGGAGAGATCGTCATACGTATATATATAAATATATAGATGTACGTCATAAATATATAGATGTACGTACATATATGTCCTCCTTTGGTGATGCGTCCTTTCCTGAGCCCATTCCGACAGGGCTGAGCACTGTGCTTGAAAATCCCACTGTGGTCTACGAGCGCCAGCGCAAATCTCCAGTCGCAATCCGATGTCAAAACTCTCTTCTGAGTATCGTTTTCTTCGGCCAAAGGCAGGAACCATTGGGTGCAAAACTAGGCAGCCGACTGGCGTATCTAGCATTTCTATTACGTGGCTTCAAATACCAGTCTAGATAGCACAGCCAGCCAGTGTGCCAAATAATCACCCTGAACTACGTGCCACTGTATTTCTCGAGGTCACTCGCTTACATAGACATACCCTTTTGGGCAGCACTGTATTGTCCTGCACTGGCGAGCAGCGACGCGTCCACGTATAGCATCGATTTTCATGCCTATTCATAACCAGACTCCACCGGGCTCTAAAAATTCTAGCCCTACCAGAAAATGGAGAATTCCCCTGACATTGCACAGCTACATAAGGCAGAGCACACGGACGTTTCTGACGTCATCGAAAACGTGAGCATTGAAGGAACAGAACACACTGAGGGCGCTCGTGGGGAATATATGTCCGCCGAAAAGGATGCAAATATCGAGCCAGGAATACCAGGAAGGGAGTCCAATGTATCAGAAGAAACTGCGAAATATTTATCATTCCCAATCGGGGAGCTGAGATCCCACACTGAACCATTACAGGGATCCAACCATGCATCCTCTCTGAAGTGGCCGCTAGAGCACACAAAAACCGCCAGTTTCGACGAAAGAAGTCAACATACACAACTGGAGCAGCTCGACGGGGAACACGCCCAAAAAGAGACTCACCACGTCCAGGATCCGGTTCGGGAACGTGCCCTGAAACGCCTAAAAGTAGACACTTCCTCACCCATGCCCAACACAAGTCAGATCTCGACCAACGAAACAGTAAAAGAACCCACTCCAAGTCTACAGCCAAACAGGACAAACTCCCCATCAGTCCCCCCACATCTGCAGGAACGAACCACTCCATCACAGTCTCAAACCCCCATAGAAGGAGACCAGAGCCAGCCGCAAAAACTCACTAAACGCCAAGAAGAACGGCTCGCAAAACAGAAGCTTCGAGAAATCGAACGGGTCGAAAGAGAGCGCAAAAAGGAGGAGGAAAGGAAGCAGAAGCAGGAGGAAAGGGAGAAAAAAGACCTTGAAAGGAAGCAGAAAAAGGAGCTCATGGAGAAGGAAAAACAAGAAAAAAGAGAGGCAGAGCGGCTTCGCAAGGAGGAAAAACGTCTAAAAATGGAGGAGGAAAGACAGGCCAAGGAGTTGGAGAGAAAAAACAAGGAACAGGAAAAGCGCAAGGCCGAGCAGACGAAGGACCGCAGCCAGATGAAAATCTCCAATTTCTTTGCGCTCAAGCCGGCCAGCGAAAAAGCGTCGTCGAAACCGTCTTTTTTTGCGCCTGTCAAGAAATCGTCGGTTTCTGAACAACCCATTGAAGTGACGAAACAGACCCCAGACACCGATCCCTACCTCTCGGATTTCCTCCCTTTTTTCCAGAAGCTGAATGTGCTACTAGCGCCGTCGTCGCGACTTACTGGCGATGTTCTAGAGACGTCAAAACTGGCGTTTGATAGCGCCCTTGGTGAAAACAAGAGCTCGCCAGATCTTGCTACTCTTTTTAGCAGGTTTCCCCCAAAACCCTCACAGACAGTGACCAGCTCCCAGCAAATGGTAGATGCACTTAACTCAGCACAAATGACGGAAAGTGCCCTCTTTCTGTTGGTCACCAATCTCCCTTCCATCAAGTACTTGCAGTTCTACGAAAACGCCAAGCCACCGTATGTGGGCACTTGGTGCTCGGAAAAACACTTATCCACGCCCCTCTCTCCCACACAGCCGTTGAATACCTTGCTGACGGGTTTTGACTACGACTACGATTCAGACCTAGATTGGCAGGAAGGAGACGAGGGAGACGAGGAAGACATCGACGATTTGGATGAGGGTGACGAAGAAGAAGACGATGTTGAGGACGGAGAAATGGAGGATTTCGTAGATGATAACGGCACCAGCAAACGGGGTCACGTGGGACCTCTTCAATCGGTGAGTATATGGAACGACGGGTCTTCCAATGAGATTTTCGATGCCTTGAAATACGAAAGGCTACATTGGGATATCGAGTTTCCGATCGATCCATTCAAAGACTACTGGACCAAGGAGCCCAAACCACAGCCAGAAAGTGCGGAGAAACTGGTGGTTTCTCTGTTTCAGGCGGGCACTCCAAAGAAGGTGGAAACAGAACGAAGCCTGGCACCAAACGTGCTCACGCCGCAGAAACCGGTGATCAAAGACGCGAAAGTGGTGGAGAGTTTGGTGGAATTCATCCAAAAGAATAGCGATTTCTCCATTGGGACGCTTGCGGAGTTGGCCAAGAAGGAGTTCAAGGTGTACACGAAGAGCATACTCAAGCACACGATCCAGGACGTGGCCGTTTACAATAAGAAGAAGGGCTGGGAGATCAAGGGCGTGGTGGGTGAGCTGAAGTAGGGGAGGTAGGTGTTGAATACTGGAGAATAGCGGAGAATAGTTGAGATTGGATATTGGACATTGAATACTGGCGATGTCGGATATAAGCCAATAGCCTTGAAATCTATTCTAATATTGGGCAAGAGATTAGGAAGAGAGGACAGGATCTTCGGTATTGCCACATGAAACTGGTAGCCATGGGTAGATTGAGAAACACGAACGTCTCCCTTCATCGCTTTACTAAACAACAACCAGTATCTTGGCCGAATCCTCGAAGGTGAACTGGCAAGAGCAGAAGAATGAAACTTTAGCAGGCTCACACGCTCTCACACAAACTGAAAATGGATTCCTCTACTGTGGCCGTGAACCTTGGACAGAAAGCGTCATCTTGTAAGTGGCTCCTATACTTGCGCTTACGTGTCTCATTAATGGTGACAGGTTCGGGCGGAAGTCACCATTTCACTAGAGCACCTCTCTGGGAACAGCCGATTTGAGGAACTCACTTAGGGCTCAGAAAAACTTATCTCCTTCCCGACCAACGCTAACGCTCCACATCTAACTAGGCTGCGAACACCCTATGTATAATACTTTCACCAAGACACCATTCAAGACGAGTATTCTGAACAAAAAACTAAAAACGAGTAACCTAAACAAAAGTAAACAAAACTACTAACCTAAACAAAGCAATCAGACCCCAAAAATCACAACCCTTTCCTTGGACATCACCCTTCCACCTGCTGTACTTACCGGCTGCAACGCGCGCGGCAAAAGACGTGTCGTCTAGAATCTGGGGAAACTCCATCTACAACAGGAAACAAGAAACGATCGGAAGGCAGAGAGAAAACAACGCCATTCGCCACATCTGTGCCCTTCCCCTCACACTGTGCCAAAATAAAATAGCAGGACCCCCGCCCGTCTCAATTCTGCCGCGCCTCAACTATGAGCAACCACGGCTCAGACTCCCAGGATTCGTCCCTATACTTTCTCTCTACACAGATCCAGGCACGCCACGAGGACCAGGAGCACAAGGACTCCAAACTCTCGCAATTGCGGCAGTTCAAAAATGCCATCCAGAGCTCGAAATTCACCATGCCTAAGCCGGCGAAGGTGACCAAACCAAAACGCAAGTCCACAAAAAACACCAAGAATACCCGCCAGATCAACTCCATCAGCGCGTTTGTACGCGAGACACTCGGCGGAAAGAAAGCTCCTGACGCCCAAAGTCTCCTCGACCGCTTTTTGGGCGACCAGAAGAGACTAGATACCTTTTTGAGCGAAGTCGAACTAGCCACTGCAACCCCACATTTGCTCTCTAAAAAAGGGGGCCGGGACTCGCTATTTTCGGGGCCCGAGTGGAAACAGTTTCTGGAGACGCTAACGCTCCGAAATCCCAATCTCTCTAGTGGAAACAAGAAGTCGCTTAAGATTATTAGTAAACGTCTAGACGCCCTAAAGCAAAAGGAAACCGATCTTTCGAGCCAGGACCTGATATGGTCAGAGGCCTCGAGGCAACCCAGCGACAGCTTTTCTGCAGACGACCTAAAGTGGCTATACGATTTAGACGAAGACCAGCTAAAAAGTGAGACCAGTATTTGCAACCAAGAAGAACCACCGGGATCGCCCATTTGTGTCACACTTTCGCAGGCCGTCGGTGACCCCAGCCGGCCAGACGGTTATGACCACTTTTCCCCCAATTCGAAAACACCCTGTGGAAAAGATGAGAGCCAAATACGGGCAGTTAGTGAGGAGGTGGATGATATGGCAGGTGACTCAGCAGGCACCATTTACTCTTCCGACGTTGAAGATTTTGGAGTAGTTCCAGATTCAGAGCCCGAGATCGATCCCCTTCTGAACAACGATATGTCCCTATATCTTTTCTCTGAATCTAGAGAGACCAACTCTGCGCCCACATTTGCACAGAAATCCTCCCGCCCGTGGCAGCCAGAGTTTGCGACTACAAGTCTTGTGTTTGCGTCCACGCTAAAACCACAAGACGGGGTGACACTGCTGCCCTTTGAGTCCCCTGTGGGGAACAAGACAATTGCAGAATCTCTCACACCTACAAAATCGGAGCACACTGCGTTCAACACTCCAAGTTGTCTTCGGATAGACTCGTCGCCAATTATTGACAATCAGCGGGTAGATCGGATAGACTCGTCGCCAGTATCGGAACGGAAAAGGAGAAGAGAACGAAAAGATGAAGGAAAATATGGAAATGGTGGAAGTGGTGGAAAAGAAGGAAAGGATAGAAAACTTGGAAGAGCTACTACCTATGGGATTTCCCAGGACGTGAACATCGATAGCGATGTATTCTTATCTGCACAAGCGCTGCTACACGGAACACAAGTGCTGCTTTTTCGATCTGACTCAGAGTCACTCCAATTTTCGCCGCTAAAAAAGAAAAGGAAACCAACACAGCGGGACTTCCTCGAAGTGGCCGGTAAAGTGGAGTTAGATCCGAGCAAATCGAGCCGCGTGCATCTTAGTATTATACCGCTGGAGCGATATTCGTCAGATGAGATTATTCCCGATTCGGAAGATGAACAGGGGGAATACAGCGTGATTGAAATTACGAAAGAAGATGATCAAAACGCGAATATCTCCGTGCTACAGGTGCCGTCGAGCCCGGAGATCGACCAGCTCGAGCGGAGGTGGGAAGACCACATCTAGTCGTGTATTTCCCTCATATATAGTCTCGCGCAGGATCCGTCAAAGTTCCTCTGTTTTGCCCTATACCTTTGGCCATCTCACCCAAGAAGTGATCCTCTGATCGGACGATGTTGAAAGAAAATTCAGGTGCTTCTAGTTCAAGGAATGAGTGAACGAGATTTGTCATCCGCCTTTTGCCATCTGGTACGGTACACACATTTTGGTGTTGTCACGTCAACTACAGCGCAAAATAACTCTCAAAATGACTCTCGAAATGTTTCTCGAAAGAATTCCCGAAAAAAGAAAACAGTTCCAGATTTCGAGTGGCTCTTTCGCCCCCAATCTGCTCAAATGTACTTCTTGTGGTCTGCATCAATGCCATCGCTCAACAACTTGGTCTCGCAAAAAAGCAACAATTTGACACTAAGGTACCCATTCAACACAAGCCCGCCGGCAATAATCATAATATTGCTGAAGGTGGACCCATATCGGTTCAGATAAAAGGCTCTCACAGCCCACCACACGTGGTAACAAAACGCGAGAAAAAAAGCCACGGTCAACCCCGTCAAGGCGGATGCCTTTGCGGCTCTGCTTTTGGAAATACGCTCCTGTTTATTCTGTCTTCTGATCTGCGCCATTTTTGGAAAAGTATGATAAGTGTTGGTGGCTTGACCACCAGATCAAGTCACACTGAGTCTGTGAAGTTGGCGTGTTCCTGCAGAAAGTGAGCTGAGCCCGGTCAGGTAGAATGCCAGATCTTAGATTTGAGCGAGGTTTTTTTTTCTTATTTTGGCAGCATTGGGTTTATTTTCGGGAGGGAAAGAATCTGGAAGCAATAAAATGAGTCGGGTCTGGCAAATGTTCCGGTTTTGGTGAAGGGTTCCCAAGTCACGTGCGCGACCAGTAACAAGAAAAAGTTCCACAACTTAGACCAAGACTATGGATGAGACTCGGAGGTTAGGCATTTACTTGCAGGCTCTCTTAGGGACTACTGCGTTTGAGGAGAAAAACAAAAGGAAAAGACTCAAAAGATTAGTTCTCCTAAGCGCATGCCGTCCTGTCACGTGACACAACAGCCACTAGCATTGGGTACTCCATCCTGCCATCGTCACTCGCTAAAATCGTTTTGAGCTCCAATTTTCTGTGTCGGCCCAAACTTGCTCGCTTAAAATCACGAATTCTCATCCTCGTTTTGCCTCTATTTACTCTTGGTTTACTCTGTTTGGGCAGCGATGATCGGCCGCGTTCGGCATGGTCACCTGATCGCACTACCATAGTGTGACCCGCAAAGACACAGATTACAACCAAATCACCCCAAGAACACCGCAAAATCACCATGAAAAAAACCTACAAAGCAGACCCGGGGCTTGTCGTTGAGCCCGCATACTACTGTGGCGGTGTTCCCGTTTTCGAGCCTTCAATGGCACAATTCCGGGACTTCTACCTGTTCAATAAAGCCATTAACCCATATGGCATGGCCAGCGGCATAGTAAAAGTGGTGCCCCCCAAGGAATGGCTGGCACTGCTAAAGGGCACATACACCAACGAGAACCTTGCAAAGATCTCCATAAAAAACCCCATAGTGCAGAACATGAATGTGTCTGCGGGCCAGAAAGGCGTGTTTTCGTGCCAGAACGTGGAAAGGCAGCGCAAATACTCCATATTCCAGTGGAAAAGTCTAGCGCAGCAGCCCAATCACATGCCGCCAGCACACAAAAGCAATCGCCGTGGTTCTTCTCCTGTTAAAAATGAAACTAAGGACGAAAAAGAGAAGCAAGAGGCAGATCGTGTGAGCACCAGAAGACGCAGTAAAGCAAAGGAACCGCGGCTAATTGACGAGATTCTAGAGGACGATTTCAACATTGATGCTGTAGAATTCACCCCTGAACGCTGTGAGGAACTCGAGCTGCTCTACTGGAAATCTCTAGGATACGCCGAGCCGATGTACGGGGCCGATATGCTAGGGTCACTTTTCCAGGAAAAAACACAGAGCTGGAACGTGGCGAAACTCCCTAATCTACTCGATTTGATGGACGAGAAACTCCCGGGCGTCAATGACGCCTATCTATATGCTGGATTGTGGAAAGCCACGTTTTCGTGGCACTTGGAGGACCAGGACTTGTACTCAATCAACTACCTCCATTTTGGCGCGCCCAAGCAATGGTACTCCATACCGCAGAGCCAGAATCAGAAGTTCTTCAAGCTCATGCTGGAGATTTTCGACGAAGACTACAAAAACTGCTCCGAGTTCTTGCGCCACAAGACGTTTTTGGCGTCGCCGCAGTTTCTTGAAAAAAACGGCATCACGTGCAACAAAATCGTACACCGACAGGGTGAGTTTATGATCACGTACCCCTACGGGTATCACGCAGGATTTAATTACGGGTACAACTTGGCGGAATCGGTCAATTTTGCGTTAGACGACTGGTTCGAATATGCGAAAAAGACCAAGAAATGTGAATGCATCAAGGACTCTGTGGGCATCAACTACGAGCAGATTCTCTGCAAGTATAAGGGGGTTCCGTATGCAGTCATTGGGAAAGGCGACCCAAAATCCCCGGCGAAAAAGCTGGCAGCAGGTGCTATTTCTGACAAAAAGGAAATTGGTGTTACCGCTAAGCGACAATGTGTTGACGAAAAGCGACAGAAACCGAAAAGGCCGCAGCTGCAGTGCATTTTGTGTCCTACAAACTTACCTCCACTGCTTCTTCTGTTCCAGAAGTTCCAACTTTTGAACACCGACCAGAAGGATCCACGCACAGGTGAAACGCTCCAGGTGCACCGGATCTGCGGCGAGATGTTTCAGCCGCAGGTGCAGCTCAAAAAGTTGGACGAATATGCGGATGAATCCCTGAATTCAAGAACGATCATCACCGGAGTGGACAAAATCGCCAGACCGTACCGCAACCTCAAATGCCTCGGCTGCCACCTTCCAAACCGCCTCCAAACACTGGCCAAGACGGTGTCACGTGGCGCGTGTTTCCAGTGTTCTGCATCCACATGTGCCAAATCCTACCACGCTACGTGTGCTTTATCAGCGGGGTATCTCTTTGGCAAAAGCTGCTGTAAAACGCACAGACCAAACTTCCTGAAGTACTACGAAAAACAAGACCCGGCCCTATATGAGAGGCTCTCGCACATCCCTACAGATTCCTTGATCCAGTTTTCTGGCAGGGGCCAAGGAAGGCGGCACACGGGCGAAGTGCAGTGTGGACTCGTTGTCGAAAACAGACGTGAACTGCACACTTTCGAAGTCACTTGCCTTCCGGAACTCACTACTCGGGCGACAGTCCACTATGACGATGTGGTCATGGGGGAGGCTGATGAGACCGATAACAGGGAATTCTTTGGCATGTCGAGGACCCCTGTTATGCAAACGGAGGTGAAAACAGAAGTCGGAGAGCCTCCTAAGACGCAGAACAGTTCCACTATGAGGCAGATATGTCCACCCAAGGAGACGACGCCCGAGCCACCGGTGTTGAAGCGGCCAGCTGAAACTGCGTTTTCCTTTGCTGAAAGCAACTACAGCTTTGCGGGCCACACCACGCAAATCGAGCCTGCCGATAACGGGAGGAGAGAGTACATTTTTGTGAACGAGTTTGCTGGAGGTCCGCCCGCACCCATCGCTCCGGAGTACGGCAAACTCCAGCTCGTGACGGAGACTTTTTTGCTGTAGCACGGGTATTGATTGAATGGGGGTGAAAGTTTGGGATCGTATCACGCAAATGACAACAGATATCCTTACTGGACGAGATTCACATCTGGAATTCTCCTGAATGTGAGTCAATCGGGTCTCTAGGGGTGCACATTGTTGAGAAATGGAGTATGTTGGACAGGTAGAACACGGTTACATAAGTGTCCTGACTACTCAACCCTGGAGGCTAGTCGTGTTTCCTAGCTTCGCGAATATGCAGTGGAAGGATCACTGCAGCACTTGTCTTGATCACTGAAGTGTAGTTTGTCAGCCAGTTCCCATGGCATTGGATTTTGTGTCGTCAAGGTGATTAAGGCTACCTTCTGGATCACCCCTTATCCAGAATCTATCAGATCCACCTCAAAATGCGCCACAACCCATCGCCTGCTCAACTACTGTATCCTTTCATCACTGATCATAAAATAGCCTCAGATAGACGACTAAATCAATACTAACCCACCTCGGTCAAGCCTCCCGCTTCCTATTGACGGCGCTAACTGGGGCTGCTGTAACGTGGATATGGACTTGGCAAGTCCAAGAACTACATTGGTTGCAACCCATCCATATCTGCCTGCAGACTATACCCATCCAATCGCCAATACATATAATCTATCTCATATACTTAAAGAACTTTGGATACGAGTACCCTCGTGCCCTTATCTTTTGGTACAGAATAATATTATGCCGTTGTCCAATGTCACATTAATAATCACCGTTCTCACTGGTCTCACCGCACCTGGCACTTCGCACCCAACTCGCACCGAAAACACCTCATGCCTCATACATGGTTCGTAGGACGGAAACACTCGCCCACGACCATGACGACGACAGTCTCAGCGAGGACATCGACGACGCGTCGCTCGAAATAGCCGAGCCGAAACGCGCAAAGAAAGTGCGCTCCGACGTTCCATGGGTGCTCAAGTATGAGCCGCAGTCGGTGCTCGAGGTGAGCATTAACCCCCGGAAAAGCAACGAAGTACGGGACGTTTTCCGGCAAATGGCCTCGGGGGCCCTGGCCTGCCGCCTTCTTGTATTGTCTGGGCCTGCGGGGAGCTCCAAATCGACGCTTGCGAAGGCCCTAGCCAAAGAAGTGTTTTCTTCTCCGTCACACCCCCTCGGGTATGTGGAGTACCTAGACTCGTCTTTGGATAGCGTCGGCCAGGCACATCACTTCCGGGAGTTCATGGACGGGTGCAGGTACCTCGTGGGCCAGAACCGGTGTGCCGTTTTGGTGGAGGATCTACCCAACGTGTTCCACGAGGAAACACTACGAACACTACGAGACTGCCTCAAAAACTGGGTTTTCAGCTCCCGGGAAATCGAGATTCCGCCCGTCGTGCTCTGCATTACCGAGGTGGAGATTGTCGGCGAGCACGGCCAGCGTGGATACTACAACATCGAAAACTGCCTCACGGTGGAGACCATCTTGGGCCGCGACCTACTAAATGCTGGCGCTTCTTCCGGCCTGATTCGCAGGGTGAAGTTTCTTCCGGTGGCCAAGACGTATATCAAAAAGCTGCTCCAGCGGATCGTGAACTCGGAACGTCTACGGCATAAAGTCGACTTGGACACGCTATATGAGTCTGGAGATATCCGCTCGCTGATCAGCAATATGGAGTTCATGAGCAACGGCGCAGGCACGGGCCTCCAGGAATGCATGCGGGAGTCCCAGATCACGCTCTTCCACGCCGTCGGCAAAGTGGTCCACTCGAGCTCCAGGTCACGTGACGCGACATCACGTGATCATGCTGAATACTCCCTGGACTACGAGTCCGTCAGGCATGTCGTGGACAGCTACCACAACTTCGGGCTCTTGCACTTGGCGCTTCTCGAAAACTACCAGATCTACAACGGCCTGCAGTTTGGTGTAGATATTGCTGCCAATATAGTGGATGCGCTCAGTTTGAACGACACTTTCAAATCGCCTGAAGCGTCTCATGATTACGCTATACGTGCCACACGACAGGAGCTAGCGAAGGTCCAGGTGAAGTCCAGCCGGACGCTCCCAATGAAGTTCCCTCGACATTTCAAACTGGTGAGAGAGGAAAACAAAGTGAAGGGCGAGGTGGCCAACTATGTGCGGTATTTGGCCGGCCTAACCGTGCTGTTCAATGAGGCCAATTTGCTTGATGGTTTCTTCGTGCCCAGGATCAAAAACTCCGGCAAGTACCAGCGGCTTTTTGGCCGTAAACGATATCTCTACAACCGTGTTGGAGGCAGTTTCAAAGAAATCTACGCAGATGAGGATTTGCCCGTTTTGGAGCACGACAACGAAATCAGTGCCAGTGTCAAGGACCAGTTTCTGGAGGACATCATGGCCACTATCAGGGAGCAAGAGGACGGGCAAAACCAGTCCGATATGGAGGCTGAAGATTCGGACGAAATCGAGGATTCTGCTACCGAGGACGACGATCTTGACGATACGTTGGACGAGCATATTCTCAGCATTTCCACACAGAACCACCAGCTGCATGTTCTGGAGGATTTTCAGAAGCTGATAAGTGAGGACGAGTTTCTGGACGATCCCGAGCTTGCCTTTTTGGTGTCGCAGGGGAAGTTATAGAGGGGGGGTTTGAGAGAAAAGGTTATATTTTGAGGAGGATGTGGAGTCGACAATCACGGTTTTTGGGGTCAATTCAGTGAAAAGTGGGTGGGCGGTGTACTAGTGATGTAGGTAGTTAGGTCTAGTAGATAGTTAGGCTTACTAAATAGTTGGGCCGAATGCATAAATACGTCTTACGGATAGTTTCTACCAGGTCTGTTTGTATGTATCTATCCGCTAGATGGATCTACTGGATTGCTCCATATACTGAGTAGTAGGTCCACTAGTCCAATCTACCATAGTTAGATCCACTTGATATTTTGATCTCCTGGGTAGTTGGGTCTTGATAGGTTCGTCTACTACTTTGATTCACTAGCTAGATACAGTTAAGTCTACGTGATACGTCCATCTCCGACCACCCATGAAGTTTCTTCAAGGACGCTTGTGTCAACTGCACTGAGAACCCAGGGCGATCCCTCATACTCAAACTTCGTTAATATTAGTATATATAATGAGCCTACGTGCTGACAGCATTAGCAAAGAAGTCCGGGTCTTCTTCGAGCAGCTCCTTAATAATATCTAAGCCCCCCTGGAACTCGCCATTTATGTATAATTGTGGAAAGGTGGGCCAGTCCGAAAAAGCCTTCAATCCCTGTCTGACGGCGTCGTCCTTCAAGATATCGAAGAAGCCAAACCGGACCTGGTTTTCACGCAAAATCGCCACGATCTGGCGCGAGAACCCGCACTGTGGCGCTGACGGGGCCCCTTTCATGAAGAGCATCACTGGTGCTGCAGACGTTAATTTCTTCAATCTTTCCTCGAGCTCCTCCGGCGAAGGCTCTTCTTTCTCCTTGGGTGTCGAAGAGGCTTCAGCGGGTGCAGCGGTCGTGGCGGCAGCAGACTTTGAAGGGCTGCCAAACTGCTTCAAGGCGGCAATGAACTCCTTGGGGTCTGCGCCACTCAACTCCTTCAAAATGGTCAGATTTCTCGTCAAAATTATATATGGCACCGCGGACACCTCAAAAAGCTCGCTGATGTCCAGCTGGTCGTCCGCGTTTATCGAGAGAAAAGTCACGTCTGGATTGGCCTGCGCCAACGTCTTCATGACAGAATTCATCGTTTGACAGGGGGCCGCCCAGGGCGTGTGGAAATAAAGCGCCACCAACCGCGTGGGGTCCGATGTGGTGAGCTGCGTCAACTGGTCCTCCGAGGTGATTTCGATGACAGACATGGTGTTTAGGACTGAGGTGGGTAGTGAAATGGGATATTTGTAAAAGAGCTTACCAAGCGGTGAGCCGCGGTCACGTGAGCATGACGGCACCATCGGCGCCATGGTTTCATTGTGGGATGTACGGGTGCGGTGGCAAGGCCAATTGCCAGATTGGTTTATCGATATGAATGTGGGTAATCTTTTGAGGCTAGCGTTTGCACTGGCTTGGGCGTGAAATCCAATGGAGACATTCACAGCTTGCGGTGGGTCGAGTGCGTCATTCCACTTGTTAGTCATGCGTTTCTGTCATGCTTTTGGTGCCGGTGCGTTTATACGATATATAGTGCATTTTGGGCATGACCACCTCGGAGTTGCTCAAAGAGACAGGGAGCCAACTTGCACCGATCCATGTCGCTGATCGTTCTCCTTTTCGATCAGCATCCGTATTTTCGTAGGTCGCCGTATGAAACAACAAAAGTTGGGCCATGCCTGACCATTGTCTCACGCATCCAACGTATTTTCTCAGCTAATTATTACGAACACAGGGAACAAGGCGAAAGAGGAACCGAGACTCCTCTTGGTCTTTGTCACGGAGCATCAGTACTAGAAGTAAAATAGTAATAATCAATTTTGCTCACTTCAGAAAGATTCACCTACATTATTAATTATGCTCGCACTGCGATAACAATTAAAGAACAGAAAGACCACCGAGAATATTAGCGCACACCTCCAAACAAATTGAAAGCAGCACTATAAGAAGCACAATGTCGTCCACCGTCTGCCAATTTCGACCCACCTCTGAAATCCCGTGGGGGCAACTCAGTGACTAGTAAGACATACCTGGTCGTGTCACTACATGCAGTACGGTATCACTCGCAGCCAATGGTTTTTTGGGCTTTCGGACTTTTGGGCACGCCTATACCCCAGCATTTCACAAGTGTCAGGCCCCACTACTTCTGCGCCAGGGGCCCGAAACCACCCGGAATCGAAGGCTGTAAATACCCCTACGCTCGCTGTCACCCGCAACGCGCCACACGCTTTTTTCCCGCCAGCGGCCATTCTTGCACCGCCATTATCTTTTTCGTTATCCCCAGGCTGTTCTCGGTAATTCCCCGCCGCATGCAGGACGTCCGGCCGGTCCCCCGCATTATTCCTGCCTCTTTCAAAAAACTCACCACAGGTTTTTTCGCTCTCGGTGCTTTTTCCCCACTGTCCATTCTGTCACTATCTTCGGAAAAAAACGTTAAACCCAGCACAACTGCCCCACATTTCCGTCTGTGCCAAAAAGCAAATCTGGGGAAACTTCGTCTTGTGTCGATACCTGAGCACGGCTTTTCACGAAAAAACAACCAAATAGCTGCTGGCTCGTGCTGCTGTTAATAGTTCAACCTCGTTGGATAAGCATACTGGCTGCCGCCTCCTATTTATTTATTATTTATTCCAGCGCAAAGCCCATTTTGGTGAATTTCAGTGCGTTCTCTTCTTTGTACACACTGGCGCTTCTGACTCTTGGCGCCTAACTAACTGGCTAAATTAACAGACAGCCAGATATAACCAGGTACTACTATCAAACCGCCAAGCCAAACCACAAGCCACAGCGGCCAACACAAACGCCCATCTCCCTGAAGCGGACCGCCAAGAAAACACCCACAGTGCATGCCCCCGCCCGTCTTGCTCCATAGTAGCCTGATCATGGACACCCTGCGACAGGAGACGCCGCAAACGCACGACTTTGCCGACAAAAGCTCGCTCGTCGAGGGCGTGGTGGCGCCCGACGGCAAGGTGCCGAAAAAGTACACCGCCCAGGGCACCACGCCCCTGGGCAAGCCGCGCCTCTTTGTCTGTGGAATGTGCACGCGAGCGTTTGCCCGGCTCGAACATTTGCGCCGCCACGAGCGCTCCCACACCAAGGAGAAGCCGTTTGACTGCGGCGTGTGCAAACGCAAGTTTTCCCGCCGGGACTTGCTCTTGCGCCACGCGCAAAAACTCCACGCAGGGTGCGACGACGCCGTGGCCCGCATGCGCCGCAAGCTGTCGAAACTGCACTCTGTGTCGAGCACAAACGGCGGCACTGGCATGAACAGCGCCAGCGGCGCCAGCGGCGCCGAGGGCCTGCCGGTGCCCACACGACCTCTCTCGGGAGCGTCGTTCCTTTCGCCTGGGGCAGAACCTGTGAACTTCAATCTTAACTCGTTCGCCGGCTTGGGCCGCAGCCAAGACTCACTGAAGTCCCCGGCGACACCCACGCTGCGCATATCGCGGCTGAACTCGGTCAAGGACCTGGGGCTCAAAAAACAGCTTTTTGACAAGCGCAAGCCGCGCTTCAGACGTGCGTCCTTTTCCGCGCAGTCGGGGCCCAACTACGCCATGCCGCCGCTGCACTACGACTCCAGCACGGCGGAAAACGTAGAGTTCCTGACCCCGCAGCTCCTACCCTCGTTCACCAGCGACGAGGACTCGTGGCTCAGCAACTTGTGCACTATTCCGGGCATGTCTGCGCTCAAGTCGCAGCCCGTGATTAACGAGCACACGCAGGCGTACTCGTTCGAGAATGAATTTCCGAAACACACCGCCATTCTTGGTGGCGGCATGCATCAGAATCTCATGCGTTCAGATAGCATCATCTCCAGTAATTCGGTGAACACGGTTGAAACGCCTAGCGGGAACCCGCCGTTCATGTCACATCGCCCAAGCATCTCAGGGAACACGCCGTCGTCGCAGCTGGAGGCCAGCTATATGAAATCTGAGCTAGATGAAGCGGGATACTCGTTCTACGATATTCCCGAATCGTTGACCAGCCGCACGATGCTTCCGTCCGGCATGGCCAGGCCGCTTTCGCCAATCCGGCAAGAGTTGGAGGACGAGTTGATGGACTTGGAAAACCCGGGCCAGTTTATGATGAAGACCATGCCGGTGCACGCAAACATGCAGGATGTCAACTACAGCCACAACCACTTGAACGATCTTGACGACCTCGACCAGTTTTTCGATGACGGCGGCAAGCGGCTTTTGGGTGGCTACTCCTTCTATGGCGACAACCCGCTGATTGCCTCAACAGGACTAGAGTCCATCTCTTCGCATGCATCCGTGTCACCATCGGCCATCCAGGCCGCAAACCCGCAGCTCCTTGCGAAGGGCGCGTACCTCAACGGGAACCATTACAACTCCGAATCGCATACTATCGAAAACCAGCTCGAGAACGCTAGCTTTTTTGAAAATGGATACAGCCGGACTACGCTATTCACGAAGAAGATGCGCTTCATGATCAAAAAAGCGTTGAGCAAGTACCCGATCAGTGATGTCATGTCCCCTACGATTCCCTCCAACGAGAAGATGGAGTTTTTTTTACACACTTTCGTTGAGCGGTTCTTGTCATACTTTCCCTTTATTCATCCGTCAAAGTTGAACGAATTCGACATCATGGATATGACGTCGGACGAGGACCCGCAGAATGAAAGTGCCAGAATATGCTTGCCCCTTTTGGTGGCCACCTTGGGCGCGCTTTTGGCGAATCACAAGAACGACCTGGATCAGTTGTACGAGGCCTCTAGGAGGACGGTTCACATTTATTTGGAGAGCAGAAAGTCTGGAAAACCCGACAAGTCAAGCGCTGCGCAGACAAATCCGCTTTGGCTCATTCAATCACTCACGCTCTCTGTCATCTACGGGCTTTTCTCGGACAGCGAGAACAACATCTACATCGTCATTCGCCAGCTCAACGCCTTGAATTCGTTGGTCAAAACATCGTTGAAGAACAATCATGAAACGTTCTTTATTGTGAGCGGCCAAGATCAAATCATCCGCAACTTTGCCAGGGAGGGGAATTGGCACGGAGCATGCGAGGCCCTTAACTGTGGCAACGTGAATGAGCTCAAGTTCAGGCACGCCATAGCTTTGCAATCGCAGGCCCGGTCTGCACTTACTATCTACCTGCTCACGAACTTCATATTGATGATGTTCAATGTGCCACTCACGTTGAGCGCTGCCGAATTGGGGTCCTTGACCTGTCCGAATACGAACGATGAATTTCTTTGGGGATTCAATAATTATACCGATTTCGCGGGCTACTTGCAGAACATGGGGATTCAGAGAGATCTTGATTTCTTTCTCGCGAAAGATGATACGAACGTCATTGTGTTCCAAGACATTTTGAAGCTGCTCTGTCAGAACCAGTTTGACGACTCGGTCTCTTCCAAGCTAATGAATATGAGCAAGTTTGGATTTAATTGCTTGGTGAAGGGAATATACGAATTCATGCAGTATGAGGACTACAACTTCATGGACATTGACGTTGTCTTGAACTATCTCACGATGTTCGTTGATTCTTCATCCCGCAACCCTCATACCCGCTACATGTTACTTGGCCGCAATGTAAACGAGAAGTTCGACTATGCGTTGCTCGTCAATTTCGTTAAAATCTGCTCGAGCCTTGACTTCAAGATGGTGAAAGAACAAAGTTGGCTAAAAAACTATGACGTGCTCAACAAGAACTTCCATGTGTTTTTGGCTAGTATGGAAAACATCGGTGACTTTGAGTTCTTGAAGGTCATTGACCACTGTGTTGCTGTGACGAGGTTGGTAATGTTCAGAATCGAGGGTTCGAGCGTCAAGAGTGAAGACAGTAATAGTGACTTTCCGAATGGTAGATCGGGAAATGATTTGACATCCCCACACGACGCCGAATTCGATCTTGAAGCCTCGCTTGGCCTTAGGGTGCTTGACGAAGTTTCGTGTTCTACGTCGCCGATCCATTCACAGGTGTTGTTCCACATATTTGTGATCTTTTCGATTTTTGCAGTCCACGTTGCCAAGAGAAACAATCCCGCGAGTCTTGCGGCACAAGCTCACAACATGAATGATACGTGGCAACTCAATCAAAAGTTTTTGGGAATGTTGAAAATTCTAGCAAAGTTTGAAGACCACTTGAGGGTGCAGTTTGAAAACCACCAGCTTGACTCGGAAATGACAAATCTTTTCCTTCTTCTGTCGGGAAACAGTCACGATGTGCTTCTTCAAAACCAAGGCTTTAGCGCAGACCAAACAGAACATAGTAACGTTTTTGCCTACAGCTTGGACAAGGCCCTCTACGTGTTGAGAGTGGGCGAGTTGATGATGAGATTGTTGTACGAGCAAAACATAAAGGTGGTGATTTTGAAGAAGTTGAGTGGCAGCATGTCCCAGATACGAAAATACTTGATCGACGAGGAGTCCTCAATATTGCCATAGAATGTGGTGAGGACTTTTGATATCGCAGCAAGAGTGCTGTTGCCGCATGTCTGTAATTGCACGGCCGCGTCACGTGACTTTTCGACATTTGTCGAGGTGTTGGCCACATGTTGGAGAAAATACTGAAGAACGCAATGATCTTCGGGGCTACGTTATGCAATTTATTGATGAGAGCGTTTATGTGCAGCGGCATGTTTGCCGTCAACGGATGGCCTGCAAGCCAAAGGGAATTTTTCCCCGCGCTTCGCATCGCCTTGATGCCGTACGTAAAATGCGGAAACTTTAGGTGCGGCAAAATTAAGACCAACGTTCATTCTTCCCAGAAGCCAGATTTCAGTTGTTTTTCAGTCCGCTGGAATCACTTTTTCGTTAAACAAAAAGCATCACATTTCCTCAAATGCCCCCAAAACAAGCGGTCAAAAAAGCCCCTGCTCCGTTCATCGATCTCGATGACCTGAGTTTGAAGGACTTGAAGTTGTGCGTGTCCTGTTTCTTTGCCATCGTTATCATCATCTTTCACTATGCGTGGATCATGAGACGGTGGGTGTTGAACCCAAACCTTCCTCTTTCGACGCTAGCCTTTTACCTGGCCACTTTGGTGGGCACTGTGATTGTCACGCTTGGTGTCATTGTCAAGGTTGTGCACCCCAGAATCTACGGGTCCGCTGACGCAGCAACCTCTGCAGAGAAGAAGAACGAGTAACGGTCTGTTAGGCCGGAATTGCTGGCACAAATCACGGCGTAATATACCCAGCCCACTACCCCTGTGAACAGTCAAGAAGAAGGCTCTTATTATTTATATGGCCGCACACGGCTCCATTATAACCTCAAATAAATCTTATGATACATGCTACAAAATGAGCTTGCCCAACGCAAACCCGTAGGCCCCAAGCGTCGCCAAGGACACCAAGTTAAGCATCGAAGAAATACCGTGGTATTTCCCGAACTGCTTGGACAACGCCGTAAACTCCTCCGAAGGCTCAGCTTTTCCCTCCAAGATCTGCTCGTGCTTTTTCGCCGCCACTAGTTTCTTTTTCTCCTCCTTTATGTCGTTACAACGGGGCAAAACCCAGAAGTAGTTCAATGCCCCCGCCACAGCGGACGCTGCCAAAACCGGCCCTGCAAATTTTCTGCCCAAAGGAGTGGTCAAACCAAGCAACACTGGAGCGGCGGTCTGACCTAAGAGATAGAGGGGGAGAACCTGGTGCTGCAACTTTCCAAACTCCTCCCTAGGCAAGTGCTTGAACGCAATGGGTGAGACGATAAATGAGTGCATGACTCCGCCGCCAAAGGCCACGGAAAAGAGGAGCACGTTGACTGCGCTTTTTACAGACGTGGAGACCATAGTATTTGCACGGATTATCGCCAGATTTGTGAATTTGGTGGAATGGTTAGAGCTTATGGGTGCACACTGGGTCGAGGAAAATCACGCGGTTCCGCATTGGGCAAAGGTTGCGAAACGATTTCATGAACAAGGCTAGGCTACATAGCATTGGTGGGTCCACGGGTGAAAGTGACCAATTGATGGCTTTTGAAACAGATGAATCTTGAAGTAATTCTAAATTCGAGGCAAGGAGAAGAATCAAGCATGGAGAGTGCTATGGGTTCATAGTGCTGCCTTGCTTATGAATGGAGCAATGGTCGAGTTACTGGCGGACATTATGGCGCCGTAGTCGCCTGAGCCAGCATCCGATTGGTGAATATAATTGGTGGTTTACTCCATCCAGCCCTTTTTTCGGTGTGCCAGCGTGCGTTGGTCTGGAGCTGTTGCCTCCATATATGTATTGCTCTAGAGATTGTTAATGGCACGCTTGGATTCTCCGCTGTTTCGGCAGTAGACAGTATGCGAATTTTCAAGGACGTTGAAGTAGCAAAGTGTCAAGAGAGGATCATGCGTATGCTCCATTGCGCAGTGATTACTTCTCCCGTCCTGTTAGATTGGAGATAGAGTCTTGCTCCAGTCTTCGGTGAGTCTCAGTTGTCTCCACCAGGTGTCGAAGACGAAGTTAGTGGTAGTTAACTTCGTCAGTAAGCTTCTCTTGGCCTCGGAAATTCGTGTTTGACAAAAAGCATGCAAAACACCCGAGCATAGGTCATTTCGTTGCACGTTGTAGTCTTATCAATGGAGAGAATCGTGTCGTGGTGCGTGATATGCGTAGCTCAATGAGGAGCATATTCATCCCAAAATACTCCTTAGTTTCACTCATCAGTTTCTCTTCGTCACGATCACTCAACGCATCGCTTAGAAGATCGAGTAGAGCATCACTGTAAGTATCACTCAGAGTACCACTCAGAGTCACTATACGTAGCACTCTGTATTACTCAATCTCACCCGTAAGTCCACCCAAAGTCTAACTTAAAGTATGAGTAAAGCAACCCCAGATGCATCTCTTGAAGGACGACTTAAGTATGCCTTATGTTAACTTACAAGTCTCACATATAAGTTTCACTTAGAAGCCTCACATTGAAGTCCCATTTACAATTCTTACTTATAAGTATTACTTACAAGGTTCATGAGTATCACTTACACGTTCTAAGCACTCATACTCGTAAGCATCACCTACATTCCAAGTATCACCTTAAAAATCTTAAACTATTAATTGAACTATCCATAATACTGACCCCCTTACAACGAGTCGATCATCTCGAAAACACTCCCCAACGCACCCTGTTTTTCCTCTTCTCCGTAGCGCAACATCTCCTTTTCAAGCTCACTATACCTCTCCGAAAACCACACGAAATCGCTCTGCAAGCCCAAACTCAACTGGTTCGCCTGCTGTTTCTGGTGCTCCTGCTTCAACTTGGAAGTCTGCTCATACTGCTTAGCTGCAATCTCTGCACTATCCACGATCTCCGCCGAGATTCCGCACATTGCAGCCACATTCATGCCAAACGATCCCGGCGCAGTGCCGTCCTCCAACTTGTAAAGAAACGTGATGTTACGCGAGGACTTGTCCACCACTATGCCCATTCTCAACGGGATAATTTTGGGGTGGTTCACGAACGAGAGCCCCAAACTGCCATAATGGGTAGCAAAAAAGCCTAGCGGCTGCACGTGCGTGGCCAACTGATGCAAGACTGCCTCTGCAATCGCGTATCCATCACTGGACGAACCACCTCTGCCCAACTCGTCCAAAATGACAAGCGAGCGCGGCGTGGCATTGCTCAAGATTTTCTTTGTTTCCGAGAGTTCGACGAAGAACGTGGACTTGCCCTGGATGATGTTATCGTTGGCCCCCAATCTGGTCATAATCTTATCTACCGGTGTCACCGTGGCCTCTTTAGCCGGCAAATAGCACCCGATTTGACTCAAAATCACGGCTAGCGCCGTAGTACGCATGAGTGTGGATTTGCCTGCGGCATTCGCTCCTGTGAGAAGCCCGAAATTGGCGTGCTTTTTGCCTAGATGCACGTCGTTGGGAATGAACTCGGAATTACCCACAAAGCACGGGTGTCTCAACTCTGAAAAGGACAACGACCCTTGGTCAGAGTCGGAAAACTGCGGTCTGCACGAAGGGTACCCCATAGTTTCTGAGCTCTTGGCAAGTGCCACAAGACAGTCCATATATCCTACAGATTTGATCACTGATACCCAAGTCTTGTAGTTGACGTCGAAACGCGCATAGAGCTTGGACACGATGTTCTCACATACCGTCTTGTGGAGCTCCTTCTGCTCCATGAGCTCGCGCACGAGTTTCTTCACTTCGGGTGACCAGTATCTTTTCACCTTCGAAGTGGCGGCCATCTGCTGCCAATCTTTGGGCACGTTCTTGATTTTAATAGGCATTTCGATCAAGAAAAGCTCTTTTCCGGAGTCGCGGTAGCAGATCTCGTGCGACTTGAACTGCTTCTTGTACGCCCTCAAATGGTCGTGCAACTGTTCCTCCAAGTTCTTGATGATGCCCGTAGACTCGTCGAAATCCGTGTCCACGCCCTCCGCAGGCACCACCACGTTATTCATCGCCTCCTGCCTGTCAAACGCGTCTTCCCAGGAAGCAATAATGGAATGGAGTTCAGAAGGGAACCGCGAGATAAACAGATTCATGGCCCCCGCCAGCAGCAAGTCGAAAGCCAGCAAATTTTTGAAGATCTGGGACACGGTTTCGAAGCCCTCAATTACTTTTAGGAAATCTCTGAATCTTAGGGTTTTGCTGTGCACGCGTGCAATCAAGCGTTCTAAATCGGGCAACTTGTTTAGGGAAGACTCGAGCATAACACGCAATTCAGGTTCCTGGTTCATGAGGAAATCTACCGCGTCGTACCGCTGGTTGATCTGACCCACATCCATCAACGGATAGAGCACCCACTGTTTCATCATTCTCTTGCCAAAAGGCGTGATTGCGCGACTGAGCAACTTGAACAACGTTCCCTTGTCGGTGCCGTCAAAGGTGTTATTGAGAATTTCGAGGTTGGTCAAGGTGATGCCATCCAAAAGCATGTGCGAGGACGTGCTCTTGGAGATCTGGTACTCCTTCATGTTTTTGAGGGTCATGATACTGTGGTCGAGTTTGAGTGATTTCAAGTAGTAGAGGAGCGCGCCAAAAGCCGAAAAAGCGGTCTGATGGTGGTCCTTGAATCGGAGCAAAAGTTCCGGATAGTCCAGGAAATCGTCGAGGTCTTCTCCTTCATAGTACTTGCTTTCCACCAACTTCTCCACCGTCGTGTCGTAGTCCCAAAACTCCGAGTACGGGTTCAAGTGGTTCCAGATCTGGTGCGTGCTATGTGCGCTGTATTTGATGACCTTCACTGCGGTGGAGCACAAGTTGTGCTTTTCACACAACACTTCCTTGGGTTTGATCTGCGTAATCAAAGTGTCAAGTTTCGTGCACTCGTCGTCGTCGACCAACTCGATGAAGTTGACCTCGGACGTGGCAGTATCGACAAAACAGACGCCAAAAATCTTTTCCCCTTGCGTGGTGGTGGATTCCTTGATGGCCATGCAAAATGTCGCCATGTCGTCTTTTATCATGTCCATGTCGGTCAATGTGCCCCCGGTTAAAACACCCGTCAACTCTCTTTTGATGATCTTTTCTTCCTTGCTGCCGCCGCCGCGCATCTCCTTCGCCAACATGCTTTCCTTCTGGTCCACCTTGGCCACTTTATAGCCAAGACTAATAAATTCCTTGGCCCAGTATTCAAACGACATTTCAGGTACACCAGCAAGCTTCATGTTGGCACGCCCGCCGCCGGCAATCTTGAGGTCGAACTTGGTGTTTGCGATCATGGCGTCGTTTTCGTACAATTCGTAGAACTTGCCTTTTTTGAAGAACACTACTGTGTCCCACATTTTGCTCTTGATTTCCCAGTACTGTTTCTCAAAGGCGGTGAATTTGGCCCATGCCGAGGAGGGGATGAACAACGTGCGAGAGTCGTACTCTGGGTCGTCGGCTGGACGTTTTTCCGCATCCTTAATGTTCACTAGCCACTGGTACCGTTCCTCGTTTTCCTTTTCAAACGACTTTTTGGCCGCAGGTTTTGGGATTGTTTTCACGGCCGCCAGCGGCTTGGACACGTAGTTGGAACTGGCGGTGAATTTGGAGCCCAAGGAGGACACACCAGAGTTTTTGGGCGAAAAGGACGGTTTTTTGGCTTTCTTCACTTCTGGTTCATCGTCAGACTCCGCGATTTCGGCCTCTGGCTCCTCGTCACTGTGGTCGCTTTCGACGACAAAATCGCTCATATGGTCGTCGTCGTCGTCCTCTTCGGGCTGGAAATCGGCCTCATTTTCGTCATCTGATTCCACCACCCTTCTTCTTTTTCTTTGCACAGCCACGTCCTCGGCGTCGGAGGCGTCAGATTCTGCATACGACACACTCGTCTTTTTTCTGCCTCTTTTGGATATGGCGGCGGCTTTCAGGAGTGGGGTTTTGCCCGAAGGTGTGGCTGCAGGAGTGGCATCCACTGTGTTTTCGTTGTTTTCCTCTTGTGCGCTCTTTTGCTCGATGAATTCCGTCTCTACGCCCCCAGAAGTTTCCGAAAGATCGCCAAGAATGTCCTCGTTCGGCTGCTTTTGTCTCTTGTGTACGGGTTCGTTTCTCCCTTTGACAGGGGAAGAACGCATATCGTGGCCCGAGTATTTGGAGACTGGCACGTCTGATTCCGACGTCAACGGAGTGTCTGTAGCACCGGCTACCAGGTTTTCTTTCTCCTTATTGTCGCTATCCGGAGCGGCAGATTTGGTCTTTAGTGGCGACGAACTTAATGAGTGCTGTGACTTCGCAGCAGGCTTGAAAAAAGACATCAACGACAGTTGTTTTTTGTTGTCGGAGCTGTTGCCCTTGAGTTTCGGGGCCCCTTTGGTGGGTGTGACTTTGGACATCTTGGGTGTTTTGGGCGTGAAAGTTTTTCGGTGGTCTGGTAGATTTTAGGTCTAATTGGTCAAGTAGTTAGTGCAGATTAGCTAGGCCAATTTAACGCGTATTAGCAATGCAACACAGGAGATTGCCAGTATATAGAGAAGCCTCGCAGTGGAAAGCAAATTGCAAAGGCTGTTTTGAAGAAGTGTGTGTAAAGAAATAGGAAGAAGAAGGAGGAAATGGAGACCAGATACCTGTCTCGCACGCGTCTGCTAGCGCGTTTCACGAGTCGCGTTTCAACGCGAGCAGCGCACGAACCTAAACAGATCTTGAGTAGCTTGATGGTGGGCGCAAGATTCAATTTTATCGATATTGGGTTTCTCGTATAGTTGTAGAAACGGAGAGAACAAACGGAAACTGTTAGTATTGAGATATGTCATGTACCTGGGTTTTAGGGGACGTGCTACTGGGCTCCACGTATCACGTGACCAAGTAACCGTCTTAGTAGCTGCTTTTCATTCAGGTGAACGATTCTAGGATCGTTTGATTTTTGTAAAAGATGAGAAGCCAAGTATTTCGAGCGATAAGAGGGGTGTTCTGCGGGAAATGGAGGAGGAACCGTCTTATATAGCTGATGGCTATAGAGATTGCCTAATTGCCATAGATCGTGCCACCTATGCGCTCTAACAGGCGACTCAGTATTCTCCCTTCGAGTTCTTGTCGTGGTTTCGCTAACCTAGGAAATTCCGTAGAGGCCGAAGCATGTAGAGGGTTCTGCAAAGACGCAATTCCCGCGTATATCGAGTCGCCAACTGCTTACTGAATCTGCCCAGTACGCCAGAGTAAACTATAAGGTGGCTAAAGTGACACCATAGGATTTGGAACGGCCGGCAAGATTCCATCGTGAGCAGCACTAACGAACAACACCACGAAATAAGCCCTGGATCCTGGCCACGTAGAATGTACACCGGACCAAGTACGGCCATCACCTTGGTACCTTGCTGTTTGGCACCTCTAGTGCCATGCACCATAAAACACGGATTGGAGCAGGTTTCCATGACCGTCTCACCCAGCCAGCGTAGGCTGCCGGATCCACCAAGCAGATGGAACCCACAAAGGCAAGAAACAAGAAAGTGTACATGGCCATTCAAATACACAAAGACCCACCCTAGGCGGCCGGTTTTCACATCCCACCTGGCTCGCAATAACTTCTGGAATTGCGCCTTCTTTTTTTAAAGACACAAATCGTATTAGTCGATGGGCCCTGCAAGCTTTGGTTCTGTCAACTTGGTAGGATAGTGGCACCGCCGTTTCATTCCGCACACGACCGTAGAATCTTTTATGACTGGTCTGGTTTCATCACCAGACGTCATCCTCAGGGCGTTTTAAAAAGGAAGAAGGTTTACTTACACTACTGAGCAAGAATCACCAAAAAGATTGCAGCACGACAATTTCGCATATGGTCTCCCACTACACTACTCAGTGTCGCTCTATGAAGCTTAACTAACGTTGATCGGACGGGAAACAGTGTTCTCTTCATGATCTGGCCGCAACCGAAATACGGTACTTTTTTTCCTTACAGAAAGGTACTCTTGAACTACTTTGTCTATTCGATTTTTTCTCACTTTTTCCCCCTTTTCACTCACAGTATTCTTTTTGAGACTCATTTGGAGTTTCCTACAAAAGCAGGAAACCCCGCCTTGCTTTACCATCAAGATACTGCATTTTGTAATTCTGGTAGGGAGAAAGCATGCATTGTGACCACTTCCTTTGGAGTCCCTTGTCTTGAAATAAAGAATTCTTATTAAACGGAACTATATAGATGTGCAGTGTAAGAAACTAGCGATTCCTTGTAAAATAAGACGAACACCACGACTACTCTAACGTACAACACTCCCACCAGTTCTCACCTTCCAAATCCCAATAATCGCCATCAAAGAAACAACAAGTAAACAACAAATAAACAACAAATAAACAACAAATAAACAGCAAAAAGCAGTGACTCCGTTTATATAAAAAACGCCCCCCTCCAACATCAGCATAAAACCCCAACTACCCACGCCTCCACTTTCTTCCAAAAGCCGCGTACGAGTCCGCGCACATTTGCACCCATTTCGCACCCATTTTGCGGCCCTCCATTTCATCGCCTCATACTCCGCTGCCTTTTTGCTCGTCATGCTATGGCTTCTTCTTTTCGTAGCCCTAGGCCACGCTATCATCGTAGCGCAGAGACCCATCCACAAGGTGTCAGTGAAAACACACGACGCCAAAATGGTGAGCACCATGCTCTACGGGTTCTACTCGGACGCATACAATCTCAGAGACAACGCCAACCAGAACTACATTGCCAACTTCGGCAGCATTGCTCTACAGTACACCAGCGACCCGTACTGCGTGAGCAAATCGCACATCCGCTACTTCATCAAATCGTTTTCCCTAGTGCACCACGAGTACCCAGCGTCGCCCTGTAACCTCAACTTGAACACGCGTTTTGCGCAGATCATGGGACCGTCGCCGAAGTTCCACACGTCCGTCCACGGGGGCTTGGACCGCGTATCGGGAGAATTGCTCCAGAAATCGCAAAAGTATATCGAAGATCTCCCGGATTTCGACTTCCATTTCTACAATTTCGCGGACCTCAACTACGACCTCCAGTGCGAGTCCGGCTATCACCAGTTAATGCAGGTGATATATCAGGAAAAGGTGTTGCAGGTCAATTTGCAAGTTCTGGTGACCGTTCCGGAACAGTGCACCTTTAGCAAGCTCAACCAGGAGTTTCTGACGGTCTTTGAGGCGGCCAAGGCCACAGTGCATATACCTTTGGCGGGGGTGTTCTACTGCCAGTCGGGACGCACCGCCTCGTGCAAGAAGACGGTGGCCAACACGAACAATCCGCGGCTTAAGCTATACGAGTGATGTAGATTTGTGATGCTTGAGGAGGTTCGGTGGCAAAAGATACGTTGATGGCGAGATATACGATTGATACTGACTAGTGATTTATACAAGGTGTACGTTTGATGGGTCAAGATAATATACGATTGATGGGTGTAGTGCTTTAGGGTGAACGAGGAATGCTTCTAGATAGTCCGCTGGTCTGGCAAGATATGCTGCATACGCTGGCATACGATTGATCAAGATATTGATGGTTCGTGATTCAATGTACACGATTGATGGGTCAATACATACGCCTCAGGCTATGCTTCTGAACTTCTAAGTTATCAGTTAGATGGCCTACGCCATTAATGTAGTCCAACATGCATGACGTTCGCAGTTGTACCCGAGTTCTGTAACAACGACCACGTACGAACTGCTTCCGGTTGCAAAAGTGCCAGAATAATGTTAGTGTTGGGCGACACTTGGTCTGATCTGCCGGGTCTGTTGCTTCAGTGGAATCTGGCGTCAGGGAAAACCGGTTGCGAAGATCTCAGAATCGGGGATACTCTCGAGCTTGACTCAGGCAACAGTACTTCAAATTATTCGCCGTGTCGCAAGATACAACATGTGTATCGCGTGCTTATGACCCCACAGAATTCGAAAATTGCGCAAAAAGGCGTGGTTCCACTGCTAACGACTTCGGGGAAAGTATAAGGTTTAGCCAAACCCTAGTGGACCGAAGGGAAATGTCGAAACGCCGAGGGAACGAAGTAAATCAACAAGTATGCATTTGATGAATACCGCAGAGACAAAAACCAGTATGAGGACCGGGATTGCCGTGCACACTGTAAGTCTCGGAAGTCGCTTCTCCTATAGTTATGAGATAACCACACTATTCGCCGACGCAGAATCTCTATATTCCGAAAGATAGTCACGTAGCAGAAAGTTTGATTCTGCACAAACGGAAGACCATCACAGTGCGCAAGGCGTCTTAGCAATGAAGGTGCTTGGTCCAGTGGAGATCCGGACATTGAGGAACAGTGAAGCAATTGATCAAACAGCGACTGAAGAAGCTGCAGGTATGTACTACATTCTCTGTCGGCCACTTGACCTACCTTTGCGCCTCTTTGCTACCCCTTGCCACCGAATACTACCCGTTCCCACGTGCAAGATCCTGCTCGATAAAGTACTTAGTCACATCAATAGCCGCCAAGGAGTCCTCGCCACTATCGTGCTCCCCCGCCTGGATAGCACGGCCCAAGTACTGGAACGCCAACTGCTTAAGCGAAAACCGAAAAGTGGGTGATGTTTTGTGTTTTGGGTAGAGCACGGCCGTATCGACAATTTTTTCGTGAATAAGTCTCATGGCGTTCATGTCGTTCTCCAAGCCGTGGCCTATCATCACGGTATTCGCATCCATAACGGACGCCAACAACGAAATCAGATCCTCGAAATTGAGTGCCTCGTCCTTGATTTCAGCCACGCCAGACCACCGCGTATTGAGATCGAGCACTTTTCCCTTCGGCCGGACGAGGATGTCCAACACCTCTTCGCCAGAAAAGAAGTCGATTGCGGTGATGCGCAATAGCTCAAATCCTTGGGTGGTGAAGCCCATTTCGCAGTCGATACCCACCGCCTCGAGTCTACCTTCATGGGTCCCCCACGACTTCAGCGTTTCTATAAAGGGGAGAAAATGGTGCATTTCTTGCGGGTTCTGCCAGTAGAACACGTGATGCTCCCCCTTAGTACAGGGCTCCGTGTCGGTTTCGCCAAAAACGCCTCCGCAGCACAGGTACACCCGCGCTTTATGTGCATTTTTTACGAGACGGCCCAGGTGGTATCGGCAGTCGACGAACCTCTCCGAGTCCTCCAACTTGAACTCTGTTTTGCATCTGTTGCAGGTGCGTACGGGGTCGGGGAAATCGATCTCTGCTGGCGGCTCCATGATGAAACCGTATTTGATGAGTTTCTCCCGCAGAATACATAGATTGTGCAACTCGCGAAGATATGCCTCCTTGGTGGGTTTTTGTGGGCCCTGCTTTTTCACCTTCTCCGGGTGGTTGATCTCGTAGAGTTTGCGCTTGACGGCCAAGTTGTACGTGGCGGATGATCTCGTGCTCGCAAGTTTGAACTCTTCTTCTATGGCGGCCCAGACCGGTGTTTTGAGGTCCGGGTCGATTCGTTTTATCGCCTCCACAAAAAGCCCGATGTACTTGCGGCGCACCGGGAGCAACGCAGGGGAGGGGTACACGTCGAGCGGCGAAAAATGCTTGGGATCTTTGGCGTGGGTGCGGTCGTTTTTTATGCCCAAGTAATCATTGATTTTTTCCCGGTACTCCGCAAGACTGCGGCTGTCGCTAGCGAGTTTGTGCTCGACTTCAATCGCCTGCCTGTTAGGGGTGGGTGTGGCTTTTGTGGCGGCCACTAGTTTGGCTATCTTTTTGGCGCTATCCGTTCTTTCGCTGCGAGGAATCGACACGCCAGAGACCAAGTCTTTGGGGAGCACAAACAGGAGGTCTTTCTGAGGAGGTTCAGTGGCGCTGGGCTGCTTTTTGCCACTTTCATCGGCTTTTTGCGTGGATTTCGTAGCGTCTAAAGTCTCATGCGTAGGAGTGTTCTTAGTAGACTCGTTCTTGGAAGCCCCTGGGCCAGATTTTGCCCTTTTGCGAGAATCCCCCGGGCCCTCGAAAAGCCTCTTGGCGTTCTCATGGCTAAATATACAGTTGGTGATGTCACACGACCCAGTCAGAGTGACATTGGGGCACTTCACATTTGCAAACGCATTGTTCGGTAGCTTAAACATGTACGTGCAAGGGACGTCTATTGAGGTGAGACCAGGATGAGTAAGAAAACTGATCCACGTAAGTAGTCAGCAAAAAACCAAAAACGGACTCTCTCGTGGAATTGTGAAATCAGGTACCGTTACTAGCCCTAATTCTCCACGTAGTGGGTTACGTCAGATGTATGGATGTGCGCAGGAGCCCCAGACTGCAGGTGAGAGGGTTACCCGGCCACGGCACACTATATAAGCATCCCCATCGCACCGTCCTTGCCTGTTTTTCTTTTTTTTCTTTGTCGACGTACTTCATAGGATCATTTCTATAGGTCACGTTCCACAACGACTCTTCTAAAGAGCCACTGAATCCAACTTGGTTGATGAGTAAGATACCCTTGCACCCTCAAAGTGAGAACTGATTTAGCTTGTCCACGATCCTTTGCGGTCTGGTCATCTACAATTTGTTTGCCTTTTACTTGGCGCCTTTCCTCGGAAAGTGCGTCGCCAAAAGGAGCGATGATCTTGACCCTTTTTTGAATGCTTCTCCGGAAGACTCAGCCAAGGGTGGGCGCAAGTGGCAGTCTGACAAGTTACTCAATACCTGTTCTGGGCACCTGAAAACGGTTTCCGGGCGGTATTGGTGACTATAGTACCTTTGTTGCGATGTCGACCAGTGTATCTTCGGTTCTGTGTTACTAGTGTTTTATTCTTGGTAGTAAGCACTGGTGATATGGATCCGGCTATCCTCCTTCCTCTATTCTCTACGCCTATTTCGTAATGGAAACAGTGAAATGTGTGCTGAAAGTGATCTTTCGGCGACGTTCTACCACTGTTTTCGAAGACGTTATCCCGTTTCGATGGGACACACGTACGAATTCGACAAGATCTTTCATCAGCAGGATGGGTGTTGTGCCCTTTCTTGCAGAATTTGCATCGTCCTGCATGTAACACTCATCGGACGAAAATACAAAGGTCTTTCCTTGTCTCTAAGATATATATATTCTAGGCTACTAGCCCCGGCGGATTGAAGGTCTGGTGGTCTGGTGGTCGGGATACAAGCGGGTATCCCGTTTCCTTTCGCCTCTTAGGGTTGGTAGTGATATGGCTTGTGTGCACTTCTTCTGCATACCATTAGGTATTTGGGTCTTCACAGGATAGCCCACCATAGTTCGGGTTCCCAACTTTTTTCGTTGAAAACTGGTCTATCACCCTCTATCGTACTCTGCCATTTTCTCGTCCTTACCTATACTGCATCGGCGCCCGTGACCTTAGACGGATACTCGTACAACTTGTAGTAGTCCACCACCCGTCCGTTCAAGTTGTTTTCTCCGTAGATCGGCAAGAAGAACAAGTTTCGCCACTCGATCTCGCCAATGAACCAGAAGTCAAGCCAGTTCTGCTTCCACCCGAAATCAGTGGGAATGTCAAAACTCTCGATGGACGTGTAGTGCTCATTGTGCGTAGTACTTCTCAACAACAGAAGCAGACCCACCTTCACCGTCATCGAAAACTGGTTGATACCTAGCAACTTCATGCACGTGCTGAATCCGTTTTTGTGACGATGGCTATGGGAGGATGGGGGCGATTGATTTTGGGCATCTGCACCTAAGAAATCGCCAGGAACAGTCGAGTGGTTATATGTGGGGCTAGACATTTTCTTGTCCAACGAGCTGAGTTCCCATGTGGTGAGCCCCTTGCAGATCTGGAACGTCTGCACGACGCATAGGAACATGATCCAGATGCCCTGCACCCAGCACCAGAACATCAAGTTGAAGATGAAATGTCTGTGGGTATAGCCCACACATAACTCCTCCGAAAGAAGCCAGCACAGGTCCTCAACGTCGCTGGAGTAGCCCATATCGTCGGCGTAAACATCAAAGTACTCTATCGCGAGAACAGAGTATAGGATGATCGCGACACTCAAGCTGTAGACGAATGTCATAAAAAGTTTGTGGTTTCTCACGCCAATGTCATTGTACACCCACGGGCAGTAGTGGTCAAAACGGGCGACCAAGGCATTGCTGGTTCTGGAGAACTTGGATCTGAGCGGTTTGCGTGTGAACGTGTTGACGCAAAAGTGCTCAGTGTCGAACTTGCCTAACGACACCAACTCCTTAATATCGTCAAACACGATTTTCGGATCGGTTGGCACGGGCACATTCCCCGGGTTGATCGTCATGGCCTTGAAAAACGAGTAGCTGAGAGCTACAATCACAACACTAAGAGCCACACTCGTGAAAAACTGCTTGAGCCATACCTTGGGGAATATGACGAAAACCCACGATAAAATGGCCCAGTTAGCGGTAGCAGAGAAAAGGCCTGCAAGGTAAGGCGTTTGGAAAAGCGGCTTGTCTGTGCGGATGTACGTGGGAATGACCAATTTCTGCAAGAACAAGATCGACGCTGCAAAAATGGCAGCACTGAAGAACAACTTCGGGATGGCGTAGCCTTCACCAAACGAGCAGATGTTGAGCGCAATAGGGAGCGTCACGTACGGGGTGAAAAAAGTGGTCAATTTGGCCGTTTTCGCCGAAATCACATGGGTGTTTTTGCTCCAGTTGTGCTTTGCATTTCTGTCATCTTCCTTCAAAACCTGAAGCCACGTGCCCTCGCAGTTCATGTCGCTGGCGACGCCAAAAGAGTCTTTGTTTTTGTCGTTTTTGTGGAAAATGTCCGAGCCAGCTTCCACCAAGGCAGCCAACACGGACTTGTATCCCCGAATGAAGCCCCAGTGGAGAGGCGTCATGAGTGTTTGGTCGACCTTTGACACATCCGCGCCATAGTTGAGCAATGCCTTCACAGTGAGAATATCTCCCTGGTATGCTGCCCAATGTAAGGCAGTGCACTGGATATTATCCGGCGTGTCGATGTAGATGGCCTTGTCAATCACCACGCACTTCAAGAGAATGTATAGCACTAGCGTGATGTTGGAGCTGTGCACTGCCAAGTGGAGTGCATTATACTGTTGTGAGTCCTTGAGGGTGGGGTCTGCGTCTGTGTGCGATAGAAGGTAATCCACCACATAGACGAGGCCGTTGCGGCACGCCCAATGCAAAGGACTGGCCGCTAAAGATCCGCCTAATTTGTTGGGGTCTGCTTTGCTGTGCGGATTCTCCATCAAGTATTTCACCACCGTGAGGCGGTTGTTTATCGCAGCCCAGTGGAGACCTGTGATTCCTTGGCTGAAGGTGTCGGATGAGTCAACTTTTCCTGAGGAAATGAGATCGGTCACCGTGGCCAAATCACCGTTTTGGCACGCGGACATGAACTGCGCTAATACGGGGTTTTCTTCTTCTTCGGTGGGTTGCTGGGCGGGGGCGGAGTCGGTGATTTCGGACAGTTGGGGAGTTTCTGTGAAAGCGGACGGCTGATCCTTCTCCTGGGTTTTCTGTGTTTCTAGTGTCACCTCGGTGAAGGCCAGCTTGGTGTCCACGGCCTGGCTGTCACCGACTGTATCGGAATTATCGAGGTCGACATTTCCACTATCTATCAAGCGAAGCTGATCTTCGCCATCTACCGTTTTGGCGCTATTCTCAGTGCCGATTTTGGTACTGATTTCAGTGTCGTTATCCGAGGCGACAGGTCGCGTGAGGACCAGGATATCAGAAAAACCACCCAGCACATTTTCGCTCTTGCCGGTGTTATCGTTCAAGAAACTGTCACTTTCGACATTATCCGCATCGCCTAACTCGACTATGTCGGTCTTCTCCTCCGAAACTGGGGTTGCGGGCGTGTTTGTCAGATGCCCAATTTCCACCACAGAGTCTCGTGAGCGTAGGCTATCCGAAGCAGAACTACCAGACGTAATCAAATCCGTGGGATTGGCACTTTGGGGGGATTTTTCTGAATCAATGGCAGATTTGGCCATTTTCGAATTCCAGAAATCAATGAGGGGATTCCGCTTAGTCTGACACTGGAAAAGTGAATACTACATTCCATCGTTGTGATCTGACGAGGCGCGGCCTCACTGTCCGTGCACACCGCTAATTAGTAAGTCAGGCAGGTAATGCGATGCTACATCTTTTTGTTTTTCCACGTGACTCGTGCAATACCTGGCCGTGCCTGGTTGGGACTGGTTGGGACTGGGTGGCACTGGGTCGGTATACTGATTGCGTTTGTCAATTACTGATGATCTGGTTGGTGAGACCGTGCGTGGCTCACTGGCTTCAGGATACGGCAGGAAGGCGAAGATTCCGGTTTGAGCGGAATGGCTGTGATCTGACAGTTTCTTCCTGAACTCATATCTCTAAAATAGACTGTAAAAAAGTGGCTGACGGTCTTCCTACTAGACGCTATCCACCTTAGACAAAATACTGCACAAGACACATCTTACAAAGGCGATGGGTTTTCGCCAGTATGTTAGCAGTTTGTCGAATACTACCATCTTCTTCACTCGGCTAATCTTTTCTTCTGTATGAGCAGGACTGGTATGAGAGGCTTGATTTGGCTTGGCTCCATGGACCGCACCGATTCAACATTTGTAGGAGTCTTGGACTCAATTGGGCTGTTCTTTTTGAAATTCCTTTCTTGAGATTACATTACTGTTCTTTTTGAAATTCCTTTCTCGAGATTACACTACTGTTCTTTTTGAAATTCCTTCCTCGAGATTACATTACTCCTCTTTTACCCCATCCGTGGTTGTTTCCAGCAAGGTAAAGCGCAACGCACACGTCTTGCTACCAGTCATGAGCATTGTCTCCGACCACGGTTTTGCGAGGAGTCCATATTCTGGACCCATGACGGATTCTGACCATTTGTTTTGGGCTGAGGTCATATCAACCGGCAGAGGTACCGTGGTGGCCACCCTCCCAAGATGCCTCTAAGTGAGAAAGGTCAACCACCACCTCCTGTTTAGACACGAGCTACCAGCATGGTGGGTAATGAGTTTCTCAGAATGAGAGCTGTTATAAGTGTTGGAGGCATACATACTCTTCTCGCCCTTCAACACTGCCAGAAAGTACAAGAGGCTCGCATCTACTACGTTTCCACGCATTCTTTCTGTCGTATATTACCACACAGAGATCGCCCTATAGCTTCTCCACAGAGAAAAACTTTAGAACAAGCATACTTCTCGCAATGAGACAGGGCTTCCAACGCCCTCGAACAGGACGAACACACCATCGTCACCTCCTTCTAACTCTCTATCGTTCTACTCTACCACATCACTCTACTCCTTCTCAATTGCGTCTGCAAAACTCCGGATACTCTTCGTGTCGTCGTCGGGCGTCTCCACCGTCCCCACAGCAGTGGCGTCGGACGACTGCGTGGTGGCACTCGACGTCACAGACTCCAGCGCCGCCGAATGCTTGAAGTTGTTCTTCACAAACTTCTTGATCTGCTCGCCGGCCTTGGCCGCACTGGGAATCACGTTTTCCTCCACGTATGGCACGATGTTCTCCTCCACGTAGGGCTGTACCTTATCGTTGAGGAAACCGGGCCTGACTTCCGCCTCAGTAATGAGGCCCATGTTTTTCTGGCCCACACGGAGCAAGTGCTTCTCGAGCAAGAGAAAGTTTCTCAGGTTCGCCTTGTACCCAATGGTGATGAAATCACCCACAATCGGGATGAGCGAGAGAAGAAAGTCCACGCCAATATTGAAGAGGAAAATGAGCTGGATATCCAAGGGAAGCCCGTCGTCCAACGCACGCGCTTGCCAGAAAAGCGACAACGACCAGAAATTCGACACTATCGCCCCCACGATGGGCACGAGGCCAACGACGTTTGCAAGCCCAAAACGCAAGCCAAAGAGCGTGAACCACATGTCGTATCTGAAAGCCTTCTTCTTCACTTCAAGCAACACCTTGGTGTCATTTTCGCTGATGGCCTCCGGGATTCTTCTCTTGACCTTTTTGTGCTTGGGCTTGCCGTGGCGGTCCTGGCCCACCTCCACAAACTCGTAGTAGGGGTCCTCCACTCCGAACTTGGTGAGCTGGTTGTCCTTGAGAAATCTGTTTGTGAGCCACTTGATGGCAAAAGAAGACATGGTGGAAATGAAGAGCAGGTACGCAATACGTTTTTGCTTTGGTTTGCTAAAGCTGGTTCAATTCTGGAAGCCACTACAGCAACCATTCTCTGCATGACATACCGGTCAGCCGTGGACAGAGGACCGTAACCAGAATAATTGCTGCGAAACCCGGCCGTTGGGGTGCGTGTCACGTGCGCTGGCTGCCACGGTCTACCCCAGGAATTTCCAGATTCCCGGCGAGAAAAACAAAACAAAAGTATGCAGCCGTGTTTGGAAAAATCGCCTAAAACACACCATCCCTATTTTCATTGAAGAAACCCGCCCTGCGCTGAAATACCTGCCCTCATTATTCTCCACTCTGGCGTGGTCCGGTTTCACATGCGCGCACCCAGCACACTTCTCCAGATTTTGGGCCGCATCTTACTCCATATCTAGCGCTACACTTTCTTTGGCATTGCCCAGTGCCCCAGACCACTCAGACAAGGACAATACTTCGATAGACATTCAGGCACACGGCCTTCAGGAGCACTAACATCCCCTACTTCTCGACAAATCCCTAGAAACCATGGTCGTGCGTGCCACTATCAGTGCCGTGGTGTATCGGCTCCCATTTTCAGACCGGATTCCACAGCGCTTCAAGACGGTTTTGGCCCCGGCCGAATCGCCGATAACATCTATCGAGATCTCGCCCGATGAAGTGCGGCCCTTGGTCACGCCGTCACAGAAAATCCGCATGAAAATGCTCGAAAAACGGTCCGTTGATCTTACGCCCGGCCGGATGTACGCCAATCTGACCCGAAATCCGCCGCTGGACCTCGAAAACGACAGCGACGCCACAGTGAAGGAAACAGACGCGCACATTATCCGCCAGGCACGCGTGGAACTGTATTTGGCAGAGCAACATGATGAGTTTACGACACTCATCAACAAGAACCTCAAAGAGGTGATGCAGCAGCAGCAAAAAACGCCCGACGAGGCCAGCTGGCGTAGATTAGTGTTGGAGCTCGCGATGGCACGTAGCGGCGAAGAAGCCACGCTGAAATTCAACACTCTCTTCAACAGAGCACAGGATTCTGTGTGCTCATATGTGCCCTTCGTGAGCAGGGAACGACACACACGTGGCCTCTTGGCAGAGTACGAAAACTCGGCGTTGAAAATGGAGTACGCCGAGTTGCTCGACCTGCTTGACTACGACCTGAAAGTCATCCTATTGCGCCAGTTGATGGTGGATCTAGGAATGCGTGCGGATGCCGATGACATCATCAATTTCACTAGAGGGCACTCTGTGCTGGAGGACTCGTCGGTCACCGATAAGATCGAGCTTTTGGCGCTTCTTAGCGTGCGTCTCTCCTTCATTAGTATGAGGTACTTCTTCCCTCTCTCGCAGCTAATGTACACCAAGTTCAAGGAGAACGACATTTTGCTCGTGAACAACAAGAACTTCAGCCGGTTTTTGACCGTTCTTGTGAGAATGATGGAGGCGATTGAGGACAAATTCAATCCGCAGGTGGCCGCCGAGTTGCGGCCCGAGTCCCATGCCCTGACGGAGACCGAGCCACATTTAACATAATTACCTTTATTCATGTCTCTAGGGGAATTTGAGATACGGTGCTCTGAGAGAGTTGAGTGGCTTAGCTTTAGTGGAACTAGGGGGGAACTGGGTGGCCTTTGGGGAAATCACACTGTTAGACAGGTTTCGGGCTTACTATCAGCATATACTGTTTGGACTATTTTACTTCTACTTATTAGCATCGTAGATTGTTGATGTAACATGGTGGGTAGAGCGAAAGCAGCTGAAGCGAGCGCCATTATGGAGCTGATACATAACAATGACAGAGCAAAATGGGAGTCTGAGCGTGGTGAGCAGCCAGTCAGAAACTTGGCAAATCTGTATCAGTCATGTGCCAAGAACCATTACACAAGAAAACTCCGTGGCACGCTTCACTAATATCGAAGAGGTAGCATAATTCAGGTCGTGGCTAGTAAACAATTCTTCGACCACCTAAATGTGGTCAGTTTCTAACTTTGGCATGACCGTCAGCTACACCGCTTTCGTGGTTTGACCCATGTTTCAACGTACCTCCAACAACTGGTCTCGTTACCTAGTATGACTGCAATTGCTTCTTTTGCAGACAATCTACACACAACTTCAGCAGACCCATTGAGCCCCTCTTCCCGAAAAAAATCAAAATTACCGTAGAACCATAAAAAATATTTACGGTGCGCACCTCTGTCATTCGCTTAGAATGATCTCACGCCCATCCTCGGTGGGCGACAAGCTCTAGCAATATAGAACAGTCATAAGCAGCAACCTTCCCACCACTCCAAAAACTCACAATACGAAACGACCATGAGGCTCCGCATCGCCAATAGAGCCAAAATTAGTTTCCCCTTTCAGAAAGGTAAATGACCCAGGCTAGTCTCATATTCGTTACATTAGCGTGGTTGCAGAGTGCGCACAGCCATGACTGCCAAGAGCTCCGCACCACTAAGCAATCTGGAAACTGCCACTCCGCAGTGAGTTACGAGTGCACGTTCCTGCTGTGTTCTTTGCAGTTCTGGCGCTGCACCTCTATGCAAGATCAGGCCACGTAACTACCTTCCCCTCAGAGCACCAGAGGGTGAACCGGAGACGTAGTTGCGTATTTTAGGAATGTTTTTCAGAATTTCATCAGGCCCTCCACATACAATTTGCCCACGATTTTCGTGCAAAATTGCGCCGTCACTGGCCTCTGACAGCTCTGTGGAAAGGGGTAGCTAATATTACTTTTTTGATGCGAATCTTCCGCTTTGGGCATATTCGTGCATAGAACCAGAGCCACTCGCATACCGCGCGGTGGTTACCCGGCCAAAGCAAGCAAGCCCAGCCAATGAGCGCGCGTTGCCACGCACCGCATATGCACCACCGGACGGCATATGGCTATCGCGCTGCGCGCCCGCCCTCACGATAAATAAACCAGTGACCTTCTCCAATGTCGTCGCGCGCACCTTTTTTTTAATTTTTATTCAGGCGTACCACTTCTTTTTTTTTTTCGCCACTCATCCTTGAGGTCTTTTTTCCTACACAAACTTTTGGTGCTCGCACAAAAAGTCCACATTTTTTGTTCACCATCGAATATCGACATTTTCCTTCTGTCGACAACACACTCGGTGCGTGATACTCAAAGCTCGTGATTACGGCAGGAACCTGGTTTTTTCGGAACCCCTCAGAGTGCAACACAACTACCTGGCGGTTACTCCCAGTCGTTTGCCCTTTGGATTCTGCTTGGCTGAAGTTTTTTCTGCCAGCGCCACCCTTGTCACTTTCCTGTGTACAAGCACATTCTGACCCCTTGATTGGCTGGTTCGGAGTTTTCACCCCTATTTTCGCATTTCTGGCACACTCATTTTTTTGAGTTTTTTTCGTGCCACCTTCACGTGACGTCGCATTTTTCTTAACCTTCAGCATGGCCTTGTGCTCCCAAGCCTTTCCTCCCTCTTGCAAACGCACCTGCGACTACACACTGCTGTCGCAGCGTGGCAGCCCTGCAAAAAGAGTTTGCTTGTCGAAGATTGACATGAACACCGTTGCCAATAAGCGGTTGCCTCAGGCTTGCTTTGAGAAGATCGGTGGCGACACTTGTTACTCTTCGTCGTCGGACTCTCTTTCTGACTCTGACGACCAACAGTCGTGTTACATTGCTGATCAGATCAGAGCCAAGAGAAGAGCCTCTAGCAGGGTCTCCTTTTCGTTGGATGACAAGTTGTCCAAGGCTGTCGCACAGTACAGTGACGACGACGAGAACGAATTTGAGCCTGTCAAACGTACTTCTTCCTGTTCCAATGACGACGACAACTTGGATTGCAAATTGCTGAGCTCTCCCTGCAACTCGTCGGTGTATGTGAACAACCTCCACGGTAACATCCAGATGTTACTGCGTAACTCCTCTTCTGGTAATTTCTTCCACATTTCCGACAGCTGCTCGTCTGTGAGCAGCACTAAGAAGTCAATGCCTATCTCGGACAAGAATTCCAGATCTAGATGTTTCGAGTACCTTGTTGGTGCAATCGATGAAGCCTGGGCCAGGTACTGTGACGCTGCTTCTCACATCGAGAATGAGGCTTACGGATACAATGCTCCAGGTTCGCCTGCAACTGACGACGAGGATGACTGTGGCATCACCACTGATTTGACCGACTACGAGACGGACTTCGAGCATCAACAGGTTTTCAAGCCGATTATGCTGAGAAAGCCTTCGATCATGGGACCTGCCGTGCAGTACGGTCCAACTGAGCTGACTTCGACCGGTAGAGACCCCTCCTCATGTAAATTGCAAGCGTTGAAGGACCGTTTGACGAAAGCCAAGTACTTTTTGCAAGACTTGGTGGACTCGGACGACCACAGTGATGCGTTTGCGTTTTGGAAGAGGTGGGACATGATCAAGTATGCCACCATTGAGTTGGTGGAAGACGACGACGACGACGACGTTGTTGAAAGCACGATCGAAGAGTTGGAGGAGGGCAGACTCTTTATGAACTGAATGACGAGACACGACTAGTTCAAACGAACGAACTTCCACAGGGCGAAGTTGATTATTTTCACATTTGTTTTATTAGTTTGGGTAAGCCACAACCAAGGGGGTTTTTGGTGTGGCTGAAATGAGTGGAGGGCCGCCGCGGCTCTCTGCTTGCGGATATATTAGCTTGTATAATAGAAAATCATGAATTTTAGATTCTTGTATTATCCCGTAGGTATTGTCGGGGGTGGACATGCCTATTTGGAGCGGCCTCCACTAAGTACAGGCAATTAGTGACACCGCACATACTTCGGTTTCTTCCGTAAAACGAATCTCAACTCCACAATCATGAAATTCTTGACGCTTTTTGCCATTATCAACGCTGCCATTGCCTCCTCGGTAGGAATTGGTATGTAACTCCCAGATTTCACTGTGTTTGCTGCGTTTTGGGGAGACCTTGCCACGCCCCACATACTAACTACCAGATGTCACCAAAGAGGTGCAAGACTGCAAAAGAACCGCCAAGAACGGCGACGACGTCTCCGTGCACTACACAGGAAAGCTTGCCGATGGCACCGTGTTTGATTCCTCCATTCCCAGGGGCATGCCCATCTCGTTTAAGTTGGGTACTGGCCGTGTTATCAAAGGCTGGGAGGAGGGTATCCACGGGATGTGCCTTGGCGAAAAGCGTGTTTTGAGTATCCCCCCTGAGTTGGGCTACGGCGCTCGTGGCGCTGGGCCCATTCCACCAAACGCTGATTTAAGTATGTATAGCAGTGCATCTATGGTCTAGGATTTATATGCCTGGTCATGGACGGATACGGTTGAAGCTGGAACCTTCGGAGACAGACTGTTGAATAGTTTGAAGTTTCTTTCTATTTTTTACTAATATTTAGTTTTCGACGTCGAGTTGGTGGGCGTCGCTGGCCAGACCGTCGATAAGGACGAGCTCTAGTTATTGAACGAGTATGATACATACTTTTGGTTGTCAGCCATGGTTTGGGGTATATAATGAGTAATGGCTAGTGCAATCTCACGATACGGTACTTATTTAGGGTGCTTTGAACAGGTGGTTAATTCACTGTAGGTTTGCTCAGCTTTTCTGTAGCAGTGGGCTGCTGGCCATACTGGAGACTGAGAAGCCTGAGTGAACATAGAAAAAACAGAAGGAAGGAACACGCTTCATCTCTTTTGAACAAGCTAATATCATCGGAAAATAAAAAGTGCGTGGTTGTATTCTATCATCATGGTAGCAATCTAAGCACCTTGCACTACAGCACCCCATGGCACACATTTCCCGAAGTATCTGGCTATTTTAACTATAGACACTCAAACTACGTCGTCTTCAATCCCCTTTTCTTATAAACCAAATCAACCACATGTTCCCCGAACGATCACCTACCAAAAGATGCTAATTTAATCTACCTTTCGCAGCCGCACTCGCACTATGCACTTAGACCACTATCTTACATACCCTATCTTCCTTTTCTAACCCCACCATCTTTCTTCCACACCAATGAAGTACACCAGTGCGCTAGACGCTTTCGTGAAGTCGGGAAAGGAGTTTGCAATGGTGTACAAATCGGCCGCATTCACTGGCTCAGCGTCGAGAATGCTTATCCTAGATTCGTCGTTCAATCCTCCACATATGGCCCATTTCACACTCGCCAAAGAGGCACTGGAATTCGATTTTGCGGACAAAAACGCAGCGTCGTCGCCGACAATGCTCTTGCTACTACTTTCGGTGAAAAACGCCGACAAAGTCGTCCCTACACCGGCGCTGTTTGAACACAGACTAGCCATGATGCAACTCATGGCGGAATCCTTGGAGAAGCTTCAGATTTCCGTCAGTGTCGGGCTCACCAACCACGCCAAATTTGCAGACAAGTCTGCTGCCATTCAGAACTACTTGAACAGCGATGCTCTGTGGCAAGATGGGCCGCCCAGATTGACGTTTTTGCTTGGATTCGACACCTTGGTGCGTGTTTTGGACCCCAAGTACTACGCGCCGTCCACCTTGGAGAACTCCTTAAATTCTTTCATGACTAACACCGACTTGTTCTGCCTCACGCGCGCTGATAACAGTGCTGACTTTGAAATGCAACATAACTATATGTCGCGGATTGCCAAAGGCGAGTACCCGGACATCCCTCGCCTGTGGGCCGCCAACATATACATGAAATCCGTAGAAAATGACAGGGACAACATTGGGAGTATCAGCTCGTCGAGCATCAGAAGGGCCTACGAAAACAACGCCGCTGGTGGCGCCCCCTTACTCCAGCAAATTGATGCGTATATTCGAAGCAATGGTTTGTACGCAGCCAGTACCTAAACGCTAAGGGAAAGCACGATGATAAATGTCGCCACAAGCCACTCGCAGAGCTTCTGTTTGGCGCTCTGCGACAAGTGCTCTACGTTCAGACCACCTGAAGAAGACGACAAGGAAGAATCTTTGCGGAACAGCAGACATTCGATTTCGCCACCGCGCAACGTGTTTCTGATAGGCCCGCTCGTCCATTTGGAGCAGTCGAAGCTGGGATCGGACGAGCGGAGGCTGATGCTGCCCTTGACCATTTTCAAGCTCTTCCACTCGGTCTCGCTAATATTCCCGACCAATTCTAGGGCCCCGCCAATGGACCGGAGCTTCGAGAGAAAGCTGATTTTGTGGAGCGCAGTGTTGTTGGCGATCAGCACGCCACCGCCGATATCCAAAACAGCATCGAAAGTAGCCTCCTGCACCTCCCTATTATCGGCCAAACGGAACAGACCTCCAATCTCGGTGAGCGACGACAACAACACTTCAATAAACGTGTTTTCAACCACGCTCATTGAACCCTCTACTTTCCGCAACTTGGTCATGTTCAACGCGCGCACATTGCTCACGCTCATATTGTGCACCTGCTTCAACTCACTGAGTTTCACCTGGATATTGTTGGCATTCCCCGTCACCTGCAAGATGTTGGTTACCTCCTCCACGTCAAAACTGAGCAGCTCTAAGAAACGGTTGTTGCTGATCTCCAAGTCCTGGAGCGTCGCTCCTGCAAATCCAGATATAGACGTCAACGATGTATCTGAAACTACCACACTCTGCACGTCCTTCAAGTTTCCGAGCGCGGCCTGGCTCAAAAGCGGCAAGATGCGCCAGTCTACCTTCTTGACAGAGCTCAAATTCGGTGTCTCGAGCAACGCCAAAGACTGCAAGCGTTCCATCTTGAACGTCTCTGTGATTACCCGGAGACTGTACGCGTCCACGCGCATCAACGTGGCGCTGTTGGAGATGATCAAACTTCCCTCGAGTTTGGACAAGTGGTCCAAGCGCAAGATGGAGTCGGCGAAGTCCGTGACCTCGACGTCGCCCCTGATGGTCTCACAGTGGCCGATGGCCTGAGCATCCGCGCTGCTGCGCACCACGACCTTCTCAAAGATGCACGAGCGTGGCGGCTCGTCGGTGCCGTTATTGTCTGTGTGTTAGTCGGGAAGGGTGAATGGGAGAAGAATGGTGAATCGCGGGAAAGTGTGGAGAAATGGGACCAAGAAATGAGATCAAGACATGAGATGGACAAAGGTAATCGAGAAAGACACGGTGAAAGTTATGGTGAACGTGAGGATGAAATATGGGGGCATGCGATAGTGGGACGAAACCGATTCAGAGGTAATGATGCAAAGCGACGGTGAAGACGGACCAAAAAGTACGTACATCTGGAGTAAAGACTCATGGAAGAGCTTTTGGCATTGGCCTCTCCGGTCATCAAAAGCACCGAGAGCATGAACAAGTGCAACAACATGGCGAGATCTTTAATACTGCTAATACTGCGTGTTTGGTGGTCGCGGTAGTGGAATTGGCGAAAGCGTGCAAACTAAAAGTGGTCTAGGTTTTCTTGCCAGCGTGGATGAAGAAGACACTGGAATTTTTTCCTGGTTTTGTTTTTCGGTTGGCCGTTTACAAACCAACGGAATTCACCACCTGGCACTTTCGCACCCATTGCACGGCTACGCACATACGGCATAGCTACATGAAAGACATGGAGGAATGAGAAGACATGGGAGAACCTTGATTTTAATATTTTTATCTGAGATCTTTTGTTTTCGACCACTTCTTTACCTCGCGTGTCTCATTGGTACCTTTGACGAAACTTGGTGGGCCGTACGGCACACCCATTTGCGAGGTGAAATTCATCTGCACTGCAACTCCAGATGAGGAAACCGGTGCAGTTCTCCATGCACTGGGGCGTATTGTTTTGGAGGTGCTTACTTTAACCCACCCCTTGGACACTATATATAGTCGCTGTGAAGTCATTCGTTCGTCATGATTAGATGATATTCGTCCATGGCACTTCGCTAGTGTTCGTTGCGCCCACACTTCTACTCGTACATGGACGTGGACCGCCAATCAACACCCATAAACGAGCCACGACCTGAAACTGTTTATCATTTGAAAAGGCTCGCCTTTGATCGCTCACATCTGTCACATCACCTTCCCTTTTGGCTCTACTGTGGGTAATAGAACATGCAGGCCTAGCAAAGGCAGTCTTACGCCGCCCCCTAAGCACTCACCAAAGCCTCCTGAACAGTCTCCTCTTCCCGCGGAATACTTCTTGCCAAATTGGCGAGAGTGCGGTCTAGGAAATGAAGATAATCATCGAACATGCACTGCACGGTTTCCGCCAACTGCCCGTACAAGGCTAGCTTCGCCTTCCAAAACCGAAAATATTCCTGATAAAGAGCAACCGTCGTCGCGAACCCTTCAGCTTTAGGGGTCGGCATACCGTACGAGTCGTGGAGCGTGAAGAGGTGCATGTTGAGGTGGATGATTTTGGCAATCAATGCATAAAGTTGGTGACGGAAGGATTCACATTTCTGCAAGTCTGCCACTCCATCGGACATAAAGAAGAACATATTCTGCGCGTACGAGAGCTGCTGGAGGAGCTTCCCGTTGAATGGCGCAATGGTCCACACAAGGCGATCTATCCTTAAGAACTCAATTTCTAGACCTTCGGCCGCGTTCTTGAAGCCTTTGGTGTCAAAGTTGAACTCCAGCAGATATGAATATACACGATGGACGAAGTTTTCGATGAGTGTGGACGCTTCTTCCCTAGCAAGTACAAGCGGGTCGATCTCCACGGAAGTGTTTGGCTGGTGGCTTCTCGGAACAACTGCCAACTTCTTGTCCAAGTTCTTGTCCAAAATCTTGTTCAAGTTCTCGTCCCAGTCTTTGTCCGAGTTTATGTCTACCAACATCGTTGAGTAGAGTTCATTCTGGTGACAACTCAAGATGGTGGCAGCAGCCGCTCGCAACGCTAAGAGATTGCAATAGGCCCGCAATTTCATGATGACAATTTGACTAGAAGGTAAGCTAGGCAAAGCACGTGGTTGATATATGTGTGGAGCCGATGTGGGAGGAAGACAGTTCAAATTCCTGTTTGATCTCGAAAAACTAGGCGAGCTTGTTGCAGTGGCTGTGTGTTTCGTTTCAGTCGATGCGGATAATGAAGATCTTCTTCCCGGTCTTGTCATTGTGTCTGGACGCTGATTTCTGCCGCTTGCGTCGTTTCACGCATGTCAGAACACTTTTCACAGAACTCAGCCTGCTATGCGGATAGATAGCGTATCTTCCCGTCTACTTACGCATCTAGTTGCTTTGGAAACTGCCTTACACCACTCGGAACCCACATACGCATCTCTTACACAATCGAAAGCTAACATAAATATCCTTAATATAACTGCTCTTTCCCGTTCATCCTAATGTCTGCCTCAGACCCCCAAAACGTCAGTCCCCTCGTAGCTCCGTAGAAACGTAAGCGTATTTTCAGCCTGCGCTACCTGGTTCTCAAACAAAACCCTGACAAGAACAGGCACATCGTGCAACTTTGCGAACCGCTTCTTCCAGCGTTCCACTATCCGTGAAATTCGCTTGACACTCCCACTGTAGTCGCCCGCCAGAGCGTCTGGGGCTCCCAGCGAATTGTGTAGGCACAATAGTCGGAGATTGACCCGGATAATACACCGCAAGAGATGCTGCTCGGGGCCCTGGAGGCTGAAGAACTCCAAACACAGGATCGCCAGGAGAATGGTCTTGGCCATCTGCTTGGCAAACCAGAGCTGTGTTGTGAGCTTGCTGTTGTAAGGGAGAACCCCAGTAACCACGTCACTAAACTGTGCAAGTAGCTCGCTTATCTGGGTCTCGATCAGGATCAAGCTTTTGTGGGCAAACCCGTACGGACTGACAAACATCTTTAGCCACTCGACAAAGTTCTCCAACAGTCTGGACGCCTCGAGCGTGGGGTCCGGTGCGGACAATATTCGGACCGTGTGGGAGTCGCTTTCGAATGCCAAAGAAAGGAGGCAGAGCAGGACGGAAATCACAGCCGGGAGTACTCTCATTGGTGTGTTGAAGAGGCCCGCCGGGAGGAACATATATACTTTCCACAAGCCTGAAACTAGCCTTGCTACTGTTTGAAACGTGCGTGATCTGGAACCTGAGGTTTCAGTGGTGTCCGAACGAGTAGACATATTTATACTATATACTTAACGTGAATACCGACGGCTGGATCTTAGACCACTCTCTATTCTTTGCCCAGAAGCGAGACATACATCCACCCTCTTACTCTGTGACCTGGTCTGCGAGCTCCTCCATGAGCTCCCTTGCTTGGTGCCCCATGTCCTCGAAAGCCATCCGCGTGTCGATCGGCACATTACTCAAATCTCGGAAAACAATCTTCCAGAACAATAGGCTGCGCCAGAGATGCCGGAGTCTCTCCTTGTACCCGGTCATCTGGGTATCTAGGAAGCCTTCCAGATTGTACAAACCAAAGACACGGATCTTGAGGTCGACCATTTTGTACACTAGCCCATCCGCTGCCACGTCGGGGTTGTTGTAACTTGTCAAGATCTTGATGGAGTCGGTCATCACCTGGAACATGAAGAAGGTGGACTGGAGCCTGTTTCTGAGCTCCTCGGTGGCGGGCACGTGCACAAGAAACCGCTGTATTTTTCGGAACTCTGCCTCTAGCTCGGTATTGTCCTTCTTAAATTTTTCCACCACGAAGTCGGTTGGAGTGATGTAAGACTTTAGCTTCTCGAAGAATCCGTCGAGACGATTCTTGGCCTCCTCGATGCTGAATTTGCAGTTGTAAATACAGAAGTCCAACGGCAGGAAAAAGCCGGACGGCGAACTATCGTCCGACGGCGGGTCAGGAAGAGTTCTGGTTACGCTTGCTCGGGTTTGATCTCGGCAGACCGTGGCTGCAAAGGAAACTATAAGGAATACGGTGGCAGTCGTGAGGGCATTGCGGAAAAGCATTTTGGGGTTGGAAATTGCGAGCAGCCTGGGTTTCCACCGGCTTCCCGACTTTTATATGCGATGGAAAGATTAGGACTACTGCTGAAACTGGTCTCGTTTTAGGTGGCTGCCTCAGTGGTGGGTCACTTACGTTCATTGAGTGGAAAAAAGTATATTATGTTGATCTAATTTTCCATAAAGCGTACGTTTAGTGGTAAGAGTTACTAGAAATATATAGGGCTAGGTAATTTAAGGGACGAGAATGGTCACTTGACCACGAATTGCAGTGCACTTAAACTTAAAGAGTTTGTGTGGGTTGGCATACTTACTAGTGACTATTCCAGCTGCTGGAGGCGTTACTAATAGAAGAAAATGGAACCTTCTTATTGTCAGCTGTTCTTGCAGAAGGAACCAAATCACGAGGCTCTTCAATTGCAGGATGTTCAAAGACAAGCCAGGGCATGCATTTGATCCCAAGTGAAGTTGAAGACCAGTGAAATTGGGCGAGAGCTTCAGCTTCAGGTGTAATTTCCGGGATTATCACATATCCTACAGGCTGCATATCACAAGGAAGAGAAATATTAGCAAATTTGCTTTCCAGTTGTTTTGGATTCCAAGCGATTTCCGAAACAATAAGTAGGTCAGAAACGATGGTGTAGCCGAACTTCAGGCTTCTGCTGATCCAATCTCTCCAGGAAGCAGACTTAAATTCGGAGGAAAAGTCAAAAAGGAGACGTTCCTCTGTTTGGCTCAACCGTCTGGCACGAAATGAAAACAAATTAGATATTTGCACTTTTTTGTTTCCACCGTGGGTATCTCTGTTCTCAAATAAATATTCGCAGTCATAGCGAAACCCAAATTGCAAATGGACAAAGAGTTGGGAACCACGTTCCATATTTCAATTGAGTTAAGTTTAAAAATATGAGCTTAGAAAATATTGGCAATACTTCGTAAAGAAAACGAACATCAGATACAGCCAACGTGTTTACTGAATGTGGTCTACTAGTACTATACCTATCAGACGCACAGCACCCAATAGAGTCTTAGTGCGGCACCGATAGAACACCAAAAACCTACTGAAACATATTCTTAAAAAAAAAAAAAGAACACCCTATTTGTAACACCACCACGTTACCAACCACCTCGCCGACAACACCCAACTTTACCCTACCTCCTCTCCCACCTACTTTCACGGGTTTCTCCGCACTTGGCCCGCGCTCTCAGCTCATCGCACTCTTTTTTCCGGGCCTTAGATACACGAATCTCATTTTTCCACGCATCGCACCCATCTCATACTAACATTTCATATTCCAACCATCTTTGGATACACAAAATAGGGATGAACCACGCCGTGCACCTTGATCTTGCTGCGGCCACTGCGCGCTACGAGGCGTACCGAGCGTCGTATCGCCAGAAAAAGCTCCCTCTGCCATTCGTCTATGACCATACTGCGTCAGTACTGGCCAATATGGACAGATTGGCGCTTTTTGCATTGCACTCCAGCACCACCATGGCAGTATTTTACGCATACAGAGAGGTTTTCCTCGATGTGGTGGCACGCTGGATCGAAAAATCAGACGCCTTTGAGGCCACTTACGCCGAAGCACACGGGCTGGAAACGCCCCAGATCCGTGGCTCGACGATTTTACTAGCGCTCTCCCGCGTTGCCCCGTTGTTTCCCGAAAGCTTGAGTCTTCTCGAACACTTTTTGGATGCTTTCAAATTCTCAGAAACACTTGCGGAGTCTGCAGAACACGTCGCCGCCGAGGAATTGCAGCTCACATTGTTGGCCCTCCACAGAATATACTCGCACAAACCACAGCGGTTTTCCCGCTTTGTACTCCCACAAACATTCCACGGGATTCTTGCGCTCGAGGCACCTACGGCGGTGGCGAAATACTTGGCGGTCCACATCTTGGCCCGCTATTTGAATGCGTCCGAAACCTCGCGCGCCGAAATGCTAAAGGCACACATAAACGGGCCGCTTGGTGGCAAATACGACGGTAATTACAAGATCGACTACCAGTTTCTTGCCCTTGTGGAGGCCAAGCGCCTCTCTAACCACACCGGCTTGCCTGCGGGCATCCAGGGTAAGAAGGAAGAGTCTCTTTTGGTGCATAAATCCGATCTCTCTGCGCTGATTGTCAGTATATGTGGCGTGCTCGTGGGCATCCCAAGGGGCCAGAACGTGACACAAAAGGAGGAGGCCGTGCCCACGCAAAACGCCGTAGTCGTGTTGCAGAAATTGGCGCGTTGTGTACAGAACAACCGTCCCGTGATGTTGCACGGCCAGGCCGGGTCCGGAAAGACGTTTTTGATCGCCCAGCTCGCTCGGTATCTTGACGTGCACGACCAGATTGTCAAGATCCACTTGGGTGAGCAGACAGACGCGAAATTACTTTTGGGAACTTATACGTCAGGCGAAAAGCCGGGCTCTTTCGAGTGGCGTTCGGGTGTTTTGACCACCGCCGTGCGCGAGGGCAAATGGGTCTTGGTGGAGGATATCGATAAGGCCCCCACAGAGGTGCTTTCCATTCTCTTGACGTTGCTTGAAAAAAGAGAGTTGAGCATACCCTCCAGAGGAGAAGTAATTAGAGCACACAGCGATTTCCAGCTTATCTCCACCGTCAGGACGCCACGTGACTCGGCCCGGATCCCCGACATGATCGGGCTCAGATTGTGGGACCTAGTGGAGGTGACTGCTCCTAGCGACCTCGAGCTTCGGGTCATTCTTGCCACACGGTACCCTCTTTTAAGGAACTTGATTGCACGTCTCATCACCGTCTACAACAAGGTGAGCCACATCTACTCGATGACGTCATTCATCTCGTTGAACAAGGGCTCGCACCCGAGGGTAATCTCTACCAGGGACTTGATGAAGGTGTGCTCCCGGTGTCACGTGATGCTCCAGAACAGAGGCGTCACGTCGCCCGACCAGCTCTTAGAGGCCCAGATCTACGACAACATCTTCGCCGAGGCGGTGGAGTGTTTTGGGAGTGCGATTACCGAATACGGTGCCTTGTCCCCGTTGGTCGCTGCCATCGGCGAGGTGTTGGAGATTCCGGTCTCGCGCAGCAACTTGTACCTCGAAAACTACGTGCCTGCGTTTTTCGCCAACGACGAGAGGGTGGAAATCGGGCGCGCGGTGCTCAAAAAGAGCGTGGCGGACGCATCGATAACGAAACGCAAGGGCGGCCACACCACGTTCGCGAGAACGAAGCACTCGAAACGATTGATGGAGCAGATCGGCGTGGGCATCGAGATGGTCGAGCCCATTTTGCTTGTGGGCGAAACGGGTACAGGAAAGACCACCGTGGTGCAAGAAATAGCCAAGATGATGCACAAGAAGTTGACGGTGATCAATGTTTCGCAGCAGACTGAGGCGGGAGATTTGCTTGGCGGATACAAGCCCGTAAACACGAAAAGCGTGGCGACCCCGTTGCAGGAAGTTTTCGAGAATCTCTTCCTTGCGACGTTTTCGGCCAAGAAGAACGCAAAGTTTTCATCGCTCTTGTCCAAGTGCTTCAACAGAAACCAGTGGAAAAACGTAATCAAGCTCTGGAACGAGGCCGTCAAAATGGCGCACGAGATCTTGGGCAAAGCCGACGACTCTGACGAAGAGCCAGAGGGTGGCCCCAAAAAGAAGAGAAAACTTAGGGCCCCTGAAAAGTCCGTTCTTCTCTCCAAATGGCGTGAGTTCCAGCAGGACGTCCAGGGTTTTGAGGCCCAGGCCGCGAATCTCGAAAACTCGTTCGTGTTCAGTTTTGTTGAGGGTTCCTTGGTCAAAGCTGTGCGTAATGGCGAGTGGTTGCTTTTGGATGAAATCAACTTGGCGTCGCCAGACACGTTAGAGAGCATTTCGGACCTTCTTTCCGAGAGTTTGGACCTGCGTTCAGTGCTCCTTAGTGAAAGAGGAGATGTGGAGGCCATTAGGGCACACCCTGATTTCCGTATTTTCGGGTGCATGAACCCGTCCACGGATGTGGGTAAACGTGACCTCCCCTTGAGTATCCGGTCGCGTTTCAGCGAAATCTACGTCCATTCGCCAGATAGAGATCGCGAGGATTTGACGTCCATCATCGAGAAATACATCCAGCGATTCGCCGTGGGCGACGACTGGGCCATCGAGGACATTGCGGAGTTGTACTACGACGCCAAAAAATTAGCAGAATCGAACCAGATCGTGGACGGGGCTAACCAGAAGCCGCACTTCAGTATCCGTACTTTGACCCGCACCTTGGTATATGTGTGTGATATCGTACTGATCTACGGGTTGCGTCGGGCGTTGTACGAGGGATTCTGCATGTCTTTTTTGACGTTGCTTGACGGAAAATCCGAAGCAGTGTTGAAACCTCTCATCGCCAAGTACACCATCGACAAGTTGAAGAACGCTAGACAGGTCGTAGCGAGATGTCCACCTCCGCCGTCCACCGACACGGAGTATGTGCAGTTTCAGCACTACTGGATGAAGCGGGGCCCTGGCGAAATCTCGGCACCGAACTACATCATCACACCGTTTGTGGAGAAGAATCTTCTCAACTTGGTGAGGGCCACGGCCAGCAGGAAGTTTCCTGTTTTGGTGCAGGGCCCAACGTCTGCAGGAAAAACGTCCATGATCAACTACTTGGCCAGCATCACGGGGCACAAGTTTGTGCGTATCAACAACCACGAGCACACAGATTTGCAGGAGTATTTGGGCACGTACGTTTCCGACTCGAGCGGAAAACTCGTGTTCCGTGAAGGAGTCTTGGTGGAGGCGTTGAGGAGGGGATACTGGATTGTGTTGGACGAGTTGAACCTTGCCCCTACCGACGTGTTGGAGGCTCTCAACCGGTTGCTCGACGATAACAGAGAGTTGTTCATTCCCGAGACCCAGGAGGTGGTCCACCCGCACCCAGACTTCATGTTGTTTGCCACGCAGAACCCGCCAGGCTTATACGGAGGGAGAAAGGTACTTTCTCGTGCTTTCCGCAACAGATTTCTCGAGTTGCACTTCGATGACATTCCGCAGGACGAGCTCGAGGTCATTTTGCGCGAGCGGTGCCAGATTGCGCCGTCGTATGGAAAGAAAATCGTGGAGGTTTACCGGCAGCTTTCTGTGAGGAGGCAGCTGTCGCGTCTTTTCGAGCAGAAAAACTCGTTCGCCACGCTCAGAGACTTGTTCCGGTGGGCAATGCGAGAAGCCGTGGGATACGAGCAGTTGGCCGCCAACGGGTACATGTTGCTTGCCGAGAGAGTGCGGTCACGTGAGGAGAAGCAAGTGGTCAAGGAGACCATTGAAAAAGTCATGAGAGTAAGCCTTGACATGGAGGCCTACTACGAGCAGATGGAGAACAAGCAATTGATGCAGCTCGAGCTGCCCATCGTGTGGACGAGGGCCATGCGCAGGCTTGCGGTTTTGGTGGAAACGTCCATCAAGTACAAGGAACCGCTTCTTTTGGTGGGCGAGACCGGGTGTGGAAAGACGACCGTGTGCCAAATTCTCGCGCAGCTTCTCCACCGCCAGTTGATCACGGTGAACGCACACCAGAATACGGAGACAGGAGATATTTTGGGTGCGCAGAGACCGATCCGGAACCGGTTCGAAACACGGGCCGAATTGCTCAAGGCGTTGGTTGCCTTTTTCGCCCTGTTGGAAATAGACGTGTCGCTCGAGCAGGCGACGGTCGAGGATATGATCAAGAAGTACGAGAAGGTACGGAAGTCGGTAACTGCGAACGCCAACGACTCTTTCGACGAGTCGTTAATTGCGTCCATAGACGACCTTATTCGTGCATCGTCCTCCCTATTTGAGTGGGCCGACGGACCCTTGATCAACGCGATGAAACAGGGCGAGTTCTTCCTCCTCGACGAGATCTCCTTGGCGGACGACTCGGTCTTGGAGCGCTTGAATTCGGTGTTGGAACCCGAAAGGAGCTTGTTGTTGGCGGAAAAGGGCAGCGAGGACGCGTTTCTCACGGCCAAGGACTCGTTCCAGTTTTTGGCGACGATGAACCCCGGTGGCGACTACGGCAAAAAGGAGTTGTCGCCGGCGTTGCGGAACAGATTTACCGAAATCTGGGTGCCGTCCATGGACGACTTCAGCGACGTGCAACAAATTGTGGAGTCACGCTTGAAGCCCGAGTTCCGCGGCCTCAGCACATCCTTGGTTGCCTTTTCCGAGTGGTTTGGCGCGCGGCTCGGCAACGGCAACGCCCACAGCGGGGTGATTTCGCTCCGTGACATTTTGGCGTGGGTCGAGTTCGTTAACGCGTGTGACGGTTTCAGTGCGGCGCAGGCCTTGGTCAACGGCGCCATGATGGTGTTCATCGACGCATTGGGCACGAACAATACTGCGTACCTCGCGGAGAACGAAGAGCGCCTTTTGGAGCACAAAATGGAGTGTTTGCAGAAGTTGTGTGCGATCCACGGCACGGCGCCGGACGAGTTCGTGCATGCGGTGGTTTCGGTGGAGGTGACAGAAACGCAATTGCAGGCGGGCATGTTCGCGATTCCCAGAACGAAGACCGCCAAATGGGAACATCTGTTCAACTTGCGTGCGCCCACCACCGCCGCCAACGCCATGCGGGTGGTCCGGGCCATGCAAGTGCACAAGCCGATTTTGCTAGAAGGTAGTCCGGGGGTGGGGAAGACGAGCTTGGTTTCGGCGATCGCCAAGGCCACAGGAAATCCCCTCATCCGAATCAACCTCTCCGAGCAGACGGACTTGATCGACTTGTTTGGCTCGGACGCCCCTGTGGAGGGTGGAAACACGGGCGAGTTCGTGTGGCGCGACGCGCCGTTCTTGCGGGCCATGAAGAACGGTGAGTGGGTGCTTCTTGACGAGATGAACTTGGCGTCGCAGTCCGTCTTGGAGGGCTTGAACGCGTGTTTGGACCACCGAGGGGAGGCCTACATCCCCGAGTTGGACCGCTCGTTTCCCCGGCACCCGGACTTCAAAGTGTTTGCTGCGCAGAATCCGCAGTACCAGGGTGGCGGCCGGAAAGGGTTGCCCAAGTCGTTCGTCAACCGGTTCTCCGTGGTGTACATGGACGTGTTGAAGAACGAGGACTTGATGCTCATTTCCGCGCAGATCTTCCCGGGCATTTCGCGTGACGAGTGCTCGAAGATGATCTCGTTTATGACCACGTTGGAGGACGAGGTGGTGACCCAGAAAAAGTGGGGTCTTTCTGGGGGGCCGTGGGAGTTCAACCTCAGAGACACGTTGCGCTGGTTGGGCCTCTACAGCTCGAAGCAGAACTTGGGCGAGTGCTCCGTGGGCGACTTCTTGGACATGATCGTGTGCCACCGGTTCCGCACGCCCGAGGACCGGGCACACGTGACGGAGCTTTTCGAGTCCATTTTCGGGGCCAGGCAGCAGAGGGACGCGTTTTACGGATTGGGCAGAGAGTACGTCCAGGCTGGAGGGTCGCTCATGGCGCGGAACCCGCTCTTGCAGTTTTCCAACTCCGCGGACAGATTGCAGTTTGTGGCTTTGCAGACGAACTTCCCTGTGTTGGAGTCGGCCATGCGGAGCGTGCGCGAAAACATTCCGCTTATCCTCACGGGCCCTTCGAATGCCGGGAAAACAGAGCTCATACGGTTCCTCGCCAACGTCGTGGGCGTGAAACTCTCCGAGTTTTCCATGAACAGCGACGTTGACAGCATGGACATTTTGGGTGGCTACGAGCAGGTGGACCTCACGCGGTCCATCAACGCGTTGACGGTGGAGGTGTTTCTGGTGCTTAACGAGCTAGTGGTGATCAATCTTCGGGAGCAAAAAGCTGACCCGGCGTTGCTCCTGACGTGCCTAGCACTTGTGCAGTATATGGAGGGACCCATTGGCGCAGACAACTTTGCGGAGTTCCTCGCCAAGTTCCGCGGATTTACCTCGCTATACTCCAATGAGAAGTTATCGTCTCTTTTGGGCTCCGCTGCAGAACTCAGCGAGAAGTTGCAGCAGGCGACCACAGTCAAGTTCAACTGGTTCGACGGTATGCTTGTCAAGGCGGTGGCACGCGGCGAGTGGTTGGTGCTCGATAATGCCAACTTGTGCAATCCTTCGGTATTGGACAGACTCAACTCGCTTTTGGAGTTCAACGGCTCGTTGATTATAAACGAGTGTTCGCAGGAAGACGGGTCGCCAAGAGTGTTGACACCACATCCCGACTTCAGGTTGTTTTTGACCGTGGACCCGAAATACGGAGAACTTTCGCGGGCCATGAGAAACAGATGCGTGGAGTTGTATGTGGACAGTTTGGAGAACAGGGCCACCGCCTTCGACCGGAAGTGTCTTGGCATGGGGCAGGCCGTGGAAGACGGCGAGCTTGCCGAAATGATGCAGAAGTTGGAGGTTGTGAAGCAGCCCGACGCCCGACCCGTGTCATCGTTTGTGTCTGCGAGCGACTCTTCCTTTAGGCACCTCGCGCTAGTTCACGATTCCGTTAGCGGGTCCAGTCTCGGTGCATTGGTGGGCATTTTCGGTGTTTCACAAGGCGCACTCAAAAAGTGGACCAAGGCATTTAGTAGCCCCGAGTTTGGGCCAGCTGAGGCCGACAGACTCGAGCACTTGTGCAAGATTGTCCAGCATTTGCAAAAGAGTGGATACGTGGCAAATGTGCGGGGTCTATATGGAAAGACCACGTCGCCAGTGGTGCCTGCAGATTTCGCCGCAAACCAGGTCTTGCATCCGCTTGTAAACAGGGATATCTTGAGCTACTTTAGCGTGTGTGGGTTGAACCTAGAAGGCACGAACGCGAACACTGTGTTCCAGGTTTGTGCGTCGATTTTGGAGTCGCAGTCCTTTATTCAGAAGGTGGAGGAGAAGGCAGAGCAGGGTAAAGCATCCGATCTCTCCTTTATTGAAAAGTCTGCTGCGGTGGCTTCAGGGAGGGACATCAAGCGGGCACCGAAAATCAACATTTTCGCGTACGTGAAGGCCGTGGCCGATTTCGTTGGCCACGTGTTCGACGCGTCGATGCAAAAAGCCCAATTTTTCAAGCAACCCGCCACCTTCTACGAGTCTTTGCTCGAGCTCCAATGTATCTGGACTTCGCTCGCAGAGGCCTCCAAAGAGCAGAATCTCTCCAAGTTGAGGGTCTACCATGGCATGGTGAGTGCGTGGATTGAAGCCCACGAATCTGTGAAGATCATTGCTGAACACGCCCACGAAATCTCCTCGCTTCGAGTGGGTTTGGAGTTGACTTCTGGGTTTTCCATGACTAAGATCTGGGAGCACTTCCGGCAAACGTACCCGCGTTCCAAGAAGGCGTGGGACCACTACGCCAAGCTTTTGGCGCTTTTGGGCGATTTCGACGTGTTGGCCCGGAAGTTGTACCCTGACACATATGGAGAAGTTTCGGAGCTCAGAAACCAGATGCTCACGCTATACAACGATATCGTTACCAGCGCGTTGAAGGACGAGGATTTGGAGGCCGTCTTCTCCAGTTTTGCAGAGGCCTTCAGAAGACTCGCCGAAGTCGCAGATGCCTTTGTTGTTGAGAGAGATAACCTGATGATGGAGGAGTTCACGATGTTGTCGAACTTTTTGGTGGTGCAGTCGTACATTCGCGGCGGCGATCTCGAGGAGCAGCTCTCTGTGGCTAGTTACTCGTCTAAATCGACGCTTTCGTTGTTGCAGGGATCCAGGGCCGAGCTTTTTTCGCCCTACCCCCGCATTTTCGACTCTCTCTGGAGCACAGAAAGCATCACCGGTGGTTTATTCAGTAACGTGTTCTTTTATAAGAGTTTGGGAAAACTTACCGGGATCAAAAACAGACCGGGCAAGTACTTGGACCAGAGCTTGGGTGACATATCTGCGTTTGGCAGTGCGTTGGTGAAAAACTCGGTCGGTGTTCTCGAGAGTCAGAGCGCTGTTTTCAAGAACATTCTCGTGAGGTGGATCTCTGAGATCCTCAAGGCTCATGAGCTCGAGATTCCCAAGGAGCTGGGCGATTGCGCCGAGTTTGGTGAGCATCTCTCAGAGTCGCATCTCCACCAGTTGGTCGCTCTAGTTCACTCGTGCGACGAATCGGTGGTGGAGATCATGAAGAACACCTTCCTCCCTGCGTTGTACTTGCTCGCCAACAGCACAAATCTCGCCGTTTTGGGAAAAGCGTGGATTCTCTTCGCCAGCGGGTGCATCCAGATGTTTGTTCCAAACTCGCCACTCGACCCGGCGATCGAAGACCACGTGACTTTCTTGGTCTACAGGCGCCAGCAGGCGATGTGTGCCGAGCTTGCAGACTCGTGGAAGCACATTCGTACCGTGATCAGCGGAGATAAGCCGCTTCAGTTAGAGGCACTGTTGCCTAAGGCGGAACACCGGGAAATGGCGAAAACACAGGTGTTCAGATCCGACGAAAGCATGGACGAGTTGTTCGACGAGTGGAAGGCGTTTATGGACTCGGCCATCGATTTGGAGCCGATTTCCAGGCTCTTGGCCGCAGCCGAAAAGTCCACCCACGAGGCCAATCTGCAAAAGGTGGGCATTTTCCACAACAACTCGGCCAATTTCATGATGCGTTTGAACAGCAAGTACCCGATGTACGCAGACTTGAACGAGATCCTCAACGGGTACATCTACAGCATTCGCTTAGGATTGGACTTGTTGGAAATGGAGAACAAGAACAAGGCTTCGCAGTTTGACCTCGGCTCGTTGTGGCAGATTGACGTGGAAAAGTTCGTCTGCGTGTCTGAGATTAGCTCGCTTTTCGACTCGGTAAAAGCCTTGAACAAGACGCTTGGCAGCGCCTCCGTGGTGAGCGAAAAAGTGATGCTCTATTTCGTGAACTTGTGCTTTGCACAAAGCCCCGAACATGGGGGCACTCTTTCTGCGGTAGTTAACCAAGCATTTCAGTCTCTTTACTACAGATGGTACTACCGCAAGATGAAGGCAGAGGAGGCGGCGGCACAGGAGGGCTTGCTCTACAAGCATAAGGATACAGATGACGCAGAGCAGGATTTCAAAGACCTTTTCCCGGACTACGATGACGTCATGGATCTCAGTGAGGACAGCGCCAAACCGGTAGAGGCATTCGAGGACGTGCACTACGACCTTGCGGTTGCGTATGTGGACCACTACTTGAGGCATAAGCAGGCGTCGTTGAGTGAGCTTGCTGAACAGGGAGCATCGCTCTGCACAGAGTTAGATAACACTGACGTGGTGCATAACCCCAACAACGCCTCCCAGTTGTCTGCATTGCTTGTGGCGATGAAAGCTGCGCACGAGCAGTTCGCCACCGACGAGAACCAGGAAGTGAATTTCTACCACGAGGCGTGTCCGGCGCAATTCCGAAAAGCCATGAAGCTCGTGCTTTCCGTGTATAAACTGGTGGCGAAATTGCTTATGCAGTGGCCAGAGCACGCCACGTTGCAGACGATTTCACGGTACGCGGACGAGTTCTTGGGTTTCCCATCGAGTTTTCCCTTGAACAAGCTTCTCTCCAAGATGGAGATCATACACCTGTCGTTGAACGAATGGGAGAAGTTTGCGTCCAGCCAGGTGAGCTTGAAAGCCCACTTTGAGGAAATCACCAGCCTCATCGTGTCGTGGCGAAAGTTGGAGCTCTCGTCCTGGAAGTCGTTGTTCAAGTACGAGAACAGGACCATGGAGAAATCCGTCGGCAAGTGGTGGTTCCATCTCTTTGACAGTGTGGTGATTCCGTACCTCCAGGACGACGAAGACGAGCCGATGGAAAAGCCCTCTGTTGTGCAAATTTTGGCCGCATTGAACGTGTTCATGAGCCAAACCACTTTTGGCGAGTTTCTGCCTAGATTGGACTTGGTGAAGGCGTTGCGCAACCATGTTGCGAGTCTCTCAGTAGAGGACGATATCCTCAACGGCCTAGGAAACTTTATTGCGTTCTACGAGCAGTTTTTGCCCATCATCGAGGAGTCTATGAGTCAGACCAAGAAGACGCTTGAGAAGGATGTGTCTGAGGTGATTCTCCTCGCCAGCTGGAAAGACGTCAACATCGATGCTCTCAAACAGAGCTCGCGCAAGTCCCACAATAGTCTCTACAAGATTGTGCGCAAGTACCGTGCTTTACTATCGACACCTGTGGGACCCATAATTGCAGCTGGCATTCCGAAAGAGTCGCCAGTGGTTTCCAGCAGTGGCGTCGAGCCAAAGCACGTGACCTACATGGACATGACCAAGGACGAAAAGTTGCACGTGCTCCAGCTCTGCCAGAGTACAGCCAGATGGAGCGAACGGCCTTTGCGCTTGCGCAACATCGAGACTGTCGAGAATAACTTGAAGGTGTACATCGACAAGATTGCCAAGAGCGAGCCACCGTCTATATACGCCTACGCCAAGCAGGTCATAGAACAGATGGAGGAGTTGAAAAAGGAGACACCTAGTGTGATGAACGACGAGACCAAGAAGGTGGTGGCTGCATTGAAGACCCAAAAACACAAGCTCCTCAGTGACACGTTTAAGGAGCTCCGTCGGATTGGTGTGCGCACGACCGTCAAGCCCGAGATCAAGAAGGTCTTGGCGACGGTGAACTTGATTCTCACGAATGGGGCTCACTTCAGCACCAGTTCGCTTAAAGGCGTGGACGCCCACTACTTCCGGTGTCTTGATATTTTGCCACGTTTACGCAGCGCAGTGGCCAGCGGAAACGAAGAGGTTCCCCAGACAGATCTTGAACGAGGCCTTGCGGCGTCCGAAAACTTGATGTTTTCTTTGGTCACCACCAGGACGCCCCTAGTGAACTTGTCCGGGTCCGTGGAGAGAATCTCGGTGCTTTGCGAGGATATGATGGTTTTGGCACTGAACGACAGTGTGCTTCTCAGAGCCTCTGTGGTGCCTTCTATGGAGCTCAATTTGAGGGAAATGCGCTCGTTTGCTCGCAATATCGTGCGTGTGCTCGACTATGCGCTCGATGTGTCTGAGAGCATTGGGTATTTTGGGCGCTCTTTCGCTGTGTCAATCTTTGCAGATGCACGAGGCGAGTTCAGCCAGATGGCGGCGCTGTTACCCGTGGAAAACAGTGGAGTTTTCACCGAAAAAGACGCGCAACTGGTGGGCAAGTTCAGAGAGATTTACGACAGGTTCTTGGTGGATTTGGCTGCATGGGGCGAGGAGAATACCAACACCTCGTTCATCGCGCAAGTGGTTTTCAACTGCGTGGCCAATCTTTCTTACAAACCGTTCTTGAACACCTCCACCTCGTTGGCCAGTTTGTCCGTGGTGGAGGATCTCGAAGCAGAGTTACGTTCGCTCTCTACGTCTATCATGCTTGCCGTGCAGAAGATCCTCGAACTATACAAGGAGGAAATCAGTGATGAGATCGATGGCTGGTTGACATTGTCGCAGCAGAGATTGACGAAATCCCTCAAACTTTTGCACCACGGCACCATCGAGAGGTTGCTTCTGAAATGCCTTGCCACTGTCAAGTGCATCGAGCAGAACCTGCAAACATCCGCAGTGACCTCTGCATTGGTTGCTTTTACCAGACCATTGATCGCGCAGTACCATTCGCTTTCTGTGTCGTTGTTGGCGAAGGCTAAGCAGAACTACGTCGACATGTCGAAGTCCACGTTTGTGCTTTTGAAGGCGTTGCACACTTTGGCCACCGATGGCTTCTGCTCGCCAGACGCACCCAACGAGCAAAAAAGCGACGACAATTTACACGATGGTACTGGTTTGGGCGACGGTGAGGGTGCTACCAATAACTCCAAGGACGAAGAGGAGGACGATGATTTGGCGGAGCACGCACAGCAGCCGAACGAGGAGAAAAATAAGGAGGAAGACGACGAAAACGACGATGCTGTTGACATGGAAGGCGACATGGCTGGAGATCTCGAGGAAACGTCGGACCAAGAAAAAGACGATGAGGAGAAAGACGGAGACGACGAAGAAGACTTGGACGAGCAGGTCGACGATATCGATGATCTTGATCCCAACGCGATTGACGAGAAAATGTGGGATGAAGAAGCCAAGGACGATGACAAGGAGAAGGATTCGGACAAGATGCCGCAGAATTCCGTCAACGATGACGATAATATGGAGGCCAATGAAGAAGAGAAGGAGTCCGACCAAAAGGACGAGTCCAAGGAGGAAAAGAACGATGAAAACGACGAAAACGATGAAGATGCAGACGAACAGGACGTTGGCGAACAAGAAGATGAGGTCAGAAACGAGGAAAACGAGCAGATGGACGACCACGTGCCGGAGACCGAGACTTTGGATCTTCCGGAGGACATGAATTTGGACGACGAGGAGAGTGAAGGAAGCGGTGAAGAGGACGAGCAGTATGATGATCAAATGGACGACCAGATGGACGATCAGATGGATGTGGATGAGGAGACTGGTAAAGAAAAGGAGCAGGATGTGTCTGAGGAAGATAACGGGGAAAATAACGAGGAGGGTGAAAACGAGGACGCAGAGGCCGAGGATGACGGGGCCGAGGCCGAAAACGAAGAAGAAGATGTCGATTCAGGCGTCGACGGCGAAAACGATCTCGACGAAGAACCACAAGATATCGACTCTGACAACGACGTTGCTGACGCTCTTAAGGAAGACCACCCAGAGCAAGACGAAGAAGAAGACCCTGCAGAAAACGGCGAGGAGGCCGCAGAAGGCGAGGACGGAGCCAACAACCAGAACGAGGATGTGGATATGGACGCAGCCACGAAAACAGAGGCCGGCGAACAAGGTGACGGTGCCGATAACCAGACCACAGATGAAAAAGACGATATTGGTACATCCGGAACAGCCTCTGCAGATATGAAGCAGGAGGATCAGAAGGACGAAGCACCCACCGACGACGGTGCACGTGACGAGATGAAGGAGTCCTTGAAACAGCTAGGAGATTCCCTCAAAGAATTCCACCGTCGTCGCCAGGAAATCAAGGAGTCGTCCATTGACGAGAAAGAGCAGGAGTCTGCCGACGTCAAGCCGGACGAGTTCCAGCACGTGGATGGCGAAAACACGAAAAACGATACGCAGGCCTTGGGTGCTGCGGACAACAAGGACCAGATCCAGAGTATCGACGACGATATGGCCATCGACGAGGAGGAGGAGAATGTACAGGAAGAGCCCACCCAGGTCAAGACCGAGGACGACATGGACGTGGAGGAAAAGGAGGAAAACGCGGACGAAGTCGCGGAAGCAGAGGATTTCGAAGGGAAAACGAAGGGTGGAGTCGTGGGCGAAAGACGGCCTGAGGAGGCCTCCGCAGATGACGTCATCCAGCGGCACGAGCTCGACGAGACGCTGGCGGAGCACGAGTTGGAACGCTACAGTGAAGATTTCGAGATCTCGACGCAGGATATCCCCGCCATGGGTCTCGACCACGCTAGGCAGATCTGGAGAGATAGCGAAATCGCGACGCAGGAACTAGCGTCCGGGCTCAGCGAGCAGTTGCGGTTGATCTTGGAGCCCACGTTGGCGACCAAACTCAGGGGCGACTACAAAACGGGAAAAAGACTCAACATGAAGCGCATTATCTCGTACATCGCGTCCGACTTCCGCAAGGACAAGATCTGGCTCCGCCGCACGAAGCCGGCCAAAAGACAGTACCAGATCATGATTGCCGTGGACGACTCGAAATCGATGACCGAGAGTAAATCCACCGAGTTGGCTTTCCACAGTATTGCGCTTGTTTCCAAGGCGCTCACGCAGTTGGAGAGTGGCGGCTTATCGATTGTCAGATTTGGCGAGGACGTCAAGTTGGTGCATCCGTTCGACAAGCCGTTCAACCAGGAAACAGGAGCGAATGTGTTCCAGTGGTTTGACTTCCAGCAGGAGCGCACGGACATCAAGCAGTTGTGTTCCAAGTCGTTGAAGATCTTCGAAAACGCCCGTTCCAGCTCCTCCAGCGACTTGTGGCAGTTGCAGATCATCATCTCGGATGGTGTTTGTGAGGACCACGCCACGGTGCAGCGTTTGGTGAGAAAGGCCCGCGAGGAAAAGGTCATGCTAGTGTTTGTGGTGGTGGACGGTATCACATCTAACGAGTCGATCTTGGAGATGTCGCAGGTGAGTTATGTGCCCGACCCGGTGACGGGGAACATGGCACTCAAGGTGGAGAACTACTTGGACACGTTCCCGTTCGAGTTCTACGTGGTGGTGCGCAACATCAACGAGCTTCCGGAGATGCTCTCGTTGATCTTGCGGCAGTACTTCGCGGAGGTGGCCAACATGTAGGTTGGGAATAGGTGTGACTAGGGCAGGATTGAAGGCCTGTGGTGAAGTGAAGTATTTGAAGTAGCACGGTTTGTTGAAATGTATGAATTGAAGAAGTGTGTGGGTTGTGCCCCAAGAGAAGAGCAAGTGTCGATTTAGACAGACGAACCTGACCTTTGCACAGTGTAGTATAGTACCAATTGTTCATACTGTAAGATAGTACCAATTCAGAGGTAGCACTTGCCGATGTGTTGTTTGGTGTGGAGTGCTACTACCAGAATATGCTACTACCGAGAGGGAAGATCAAACAAATGTTGAAGAATATCTCAAATCACGGGACCAGCTATCCAACCGAACACATGTAAGGAACGTTCCAGGAATCTGATCAACTCATGAGAAACCTTTGGAAGTATTGGAACGGCGACAGTATCGACTACCGTGGTCTGTGTGTATAACCTCAGACTTCTAGCACTCTGGCAGCCTAGAGAGTGGTCTGGGGTCCTTTGATGTTAAGTAGTCTGTTTCGGTGTCCTCTAGATGTCTTCTTCAAGACGTTAGCACGGAGACCTCCGGCACACCTTGATTCACAATGCAGGTTCAGTAATATAAACAACATATCCATATTGCAACTCTTAAGGTCTACCAGTCCACATTGAAAAAAGCTAGTCTTTGGTAGATGGGTAGCTAGCATGCAAGCAACCCCATTTCTGGCCTACGAGACGAAGTTAGGGAGGACAACGAGGGGTAGAGAAGGAGCCAACGTAGAACATGCACTGTCTTTCTTCCTGCTCCAGGGCAGATATAATGAGATTCCCTTTCTTGAAGTAGTAGAATTCTCGTGTGTATCAGCCTCTTGTTTTCCCATGGCACAGTCAGCAAGCAGAATTGCCCAGATTCGTGTCATTTGTGACATGGCAGCAATTCCGTTATCACTCCAAGAAGAAACACGGTAATAGCTGTAGAAGAGTACGCGAAAGAGCATGCGATTACTAGTGCCGGGTTAGGATAGTTCAGAAGAGAGGCAGAAGTGAGGATAGGAAGGAACTCAGAAAGATAATGATGAAGCCTTTTCGGGGTTGGAGCAGGGGGAGAAGTGACGGCTTCTATGTATACCAATAAGCGTTGCAAGATGTTGAATACCTGGTTTCACACCAGGTTATCACACATATAAGAATACAGCATATGAGGTAGAAACGACGGAGAAGAGACGGAGAAGGGACGTAAGAAAAGGGAGAAAGACGGAGGTTCCAGTGGATAGAAGATACTCAAGGTTTGGCTGTGGGCCAGTAGCCACTCATCTGGCTTATTTGGTTTCTGATGCAATTAGAATTCAAGGTTAAGATTGTGACACTCATTCAGTATTTTTTCTTATATAGGTGGTTTGACCATGAAATGGTGTGTGTGACCCACTTCGAGTTCATTTGATCGGATGGATAATCTCAGAAAGACAGACAATGAGCCGTGTTCTACGTGGGTCTGTCGAAGCGAATAGCGCTACAGATCCAACTAAAGAGTAGGTATTCAATTCTTTCAGTCGACCAAATTCCCTGCGGTATCGATTGACTGAGAAAACAGACTTAATCCTGACGTTTACGTCACGTAATATTGTACTTTTAATGGGACTGACTTGTCATGAAAAAACTAAAAGATCATCGACGCTGCCGTCTCATCGCTAGCAGCGATCATGCCGGGGAAGGTAAAGAAGCAGAGGCCATATCCAAAATAAATCAATAAATCCATATTCGACCTCCATACATTACTGAACCGAGATCTCTGTTGATTCAACACCACATACCCTACTCCATCTACCAGCTATCCTGAAATAGTCCTCTTTATTAATGCATTACGGACTATTCACCAATGCTTCCACCAATCCTTCCATCAAAACTCCAATGATTTCACCAAGTCTCCAATGATTTCACCAACACTCCTCTCCCACGCCATCCTCTAGCCCAGCGCCTTCTCGTTGGGCACCACGCGCGCGATGCAAAGCGACATGTCGTCCATCTTGCCGCCCAAACTCACCGTCTTCCCGAACCGTGCCTCCGGAAGCTTGCTCACCATGGCATTGTAGGGAGTGTACGCGTTGTCGTCGTACGCCACCAGCTTGCACTTGGCCAAGATCTTGCTGCACACCGCCCGCACGTTGTCCTTCTTGAAGTTGAGGTACTCGTCGAGCGCCTGGACGATTTCCCAGTCGAACAAGTTGTCGGAGACGCCGTCGGAACAGACGACGATGATGTCCTGCTCCTGCAAGGTTATCTCGTCCACCAGCGCGATTTCAGACGGCATAACGTTCAAGGTCTGCGTCCCGATCTGCTGCGGGCACAAGTGGTCCACCATCTGCTCCTCGTTGGTGCGCACAATCTCGCCGTTGCGCACCACGTACAACTTGGAGTCGCCAATGCTGATGTACTTGAGCTTGTCGCCAATGAGCATGCCCAAGACGAGCGTGGACGAGCCCTTTAGGCCCTGCAAGTCCATAAGGTGCGAGGTGTGTAGAAACGAGTCGTCCAAGATCTCCTTCACGTCGCGGCCGTTCAAATTGTGCGGCATGTGGCTCAACTTATACTCGGTCATAAGACGGCTCAAGGTCTCAAGCATCGACCGCGCCCAGATCCCCAGCGAGCACTGCTTGCCCTTGGACTCCCAGCCAGAAACGCCGTCGGCGATAGCCACCACCGTGGGCGAGGTGAGCATGGCGTCGTCGCCCGCCTTGATCAGTAGTGTATCCACCGGAGAACCGTGCGGTCTGCGCCGGGGCAAAAGCGAGTTGAGCTGCGTGGGGTCGGTCAAGTCGCTAAGCGAGTGTATAGTCGGGCTCGTGTTGACGCTGTGGTGCGCAAACGACGCGTGGCCCACGTCGAATTTGTACTTTTCGATCGAGATGCTCTTCATCTGCTCGCCCGTGACTAGAGGGTACTGGATGAACGGGCTGGAGGCGTTTTCCCTGCGCTCGCGGGCCTCGAGCCGCTGCTGCTCCGCCAGCTTCTGCAACCCGAGAAGGCTCTTGACGTTCCCGAGGAAAGTGGTGTCTTTTGGTGCCTCCAGATCGGCCCCGCTGGGGCCACTGGGGACGTTTTGCTTGGTGGCGCTGTACGACGCGCTGCCGTTGTAGAAGTTGCGGGCGTGGCGTAGGGCGAGGCCACGTGGCCGGGCCGCTGCCGGCTGCTGGCGTAGTAATTTCGGGGGCAAAGTGCCGGTTTTGAGTGGCGCTATTATTCTCGTGTGTGGCATCGTCAAGGTATAGTGGCAGTATGCGACTAGCGGGGCTGTGATTAGACAAAGGCACGCAGGCGAGGACTGGTATGAGTTCTTTGCTGGATCCTCGAGCGTTATTTATAGAAAACACGTAGCACCACCACTCCGACGGTATCGGAAATCTCACTGGTTTTTTGTTCTGCCTCAGGATCTGGTCTGCTCCACTTCGCAGCCGATGCCCGGTGCGGCAGGCGCGAATTTCTTTTTCGGGACCGCCACACGAGCATGCACAAATAGTGGGGTGAAGGCTGTGGGAGAAGGTGGTGTGCGTGGACTGGCTGGGACTCAAAGTTGGAAAAAAAACTCGGAAACTGGCGCTTTGTGGTGTGTTTTTAGCGGCTGTGGAAGAGTGGATTGATGACGGTGTGCATGTAGTCGCTGGTCCTGCACGCGTTCGGTGTTTGGCGTGGCTTTGCCAGGTTAGCCAGATCGATCATGAAGAGTGGCTAGTGAGTGGAAGCAATTATTTTTTTTGTCTACTCTGGCATTTATCGACGCCCTTGGCACTTGTGGTCGGGTTAATAGCCCGGCCGCACCCCGCGTTGCTGGCCGATCGCTGGCCCATCGCTAAACTCACTAATATGGTCACGTGACGCGGCTGGCACTAGTGGAGGAAATCAAGTGGCAGGGTTCTGGGCGTTTTCGAATGCTAGTGGTGCTAGAAAGGCCTTTGAGGTCAAACCCGCCGTCGGCGTTTAGGTAGACTAAAAAAAGCAAATTCATGGCATACACTATTCTGACCATGGCGACCTGCATATGGGCCCTTGGCTGAAAGTGGTCTAGATGGGCCTGGTGTGATCGGTGACGCCTCTGGGCCCTAAAGTGAACGTCGATTCAGTCTCGGGATTCCTTCGCTATCATGTCGCAAAATTGAAACACACTGTTTCACGACACTGCAGAATTGTGAGCTTGTAGCATAGATAAGGCAAGCAGTAGAATAGCACTAACTACAGGCGTGATTCATCGGATTCTTGGGACTGTTTTATTCTTTATATTCTTTATATTCTTTATATTCTTTATATTCTTTATATTCTTTATATTCTTTATATTCTTTATATTCTTTATATTCTTTATATTCTTTATATTCTTTATATTCTTTATATTCTTTATATTCTTTATATTCTTTATATTCTATACGTTAAACCACTTGACTTTCAAGAAAGACCGCGGGGACAGTATGGAATTATCTGTGGAATGACCTATGGAACGATTTAGCGAAAGCTTCTTAGTATAGTTAGTACGCTATGCATTAATTTGACTCACGCCAACAAAAGCCCTATAAAAGCATTCAGGTCACTCTTAAGTCATAGATGCGCTTTTACGAATCCACCTCCGGAATCGCCCAAATCCATCACAGATCCTACTTCACTTTGAAATATCACCTAAGCATACTTAACCTGCGAGCTGATACACCCAAAAGGGCGAGCATCTTCCTTCACGAGAAACGTGACGGCGATTAAAACGGTCAAAAAACTGGAATCATAGTGGTCTTCATTATACTAAATCTACTCCCTCACAAGTAACATCCACTCATCACGTGACTTGGAGCTGTGGCCATTTATAAGCACAGAGCCTTCGTCCCAGAATTCTCCATTTCTACGGTTCTCGAATTCCTACCTGTACATGCACTGACCCACTCGCCAATAGGCAGCAGACGTAATCCTCATGTTTTCTTTTCTAACAAACGTCCTCAGTCCTCGCTCACAACTGCGTCGTAGGCAACTTTGTACGGAGGCATGAACCCGGTGTGTATGCGGCACTGCAACACGCCCTGGTTGACCAACATCTCCACACCCGGAACCACGGTCCACTCGAACTTCTCCTTGGCAATCTTCATAACCGGCGTCACTCTGGGCTTGTATGCAGCATCAAGAAGGACAGGATGGAGACCGTCTTTCTCCTGGATGCCCTTATACAAGACCCGCTCGAGCTTGTCAAGCAAAGACTCGTCTAGCGGTCTGTCGGCCGGTACGCAGGACACAATCAAGGACACCTTTTCCGCGGCGTCGACCTGCTCAATAGTCTCCAACACAGTGATGTTGAACTCTGCGGGCAACGCTCTTTTGACCTCATGCGACCGGGACAGCGTTCTGTTGATCATGTAGATGTTCTTGCAGCCCAACTTGTGCAAGGCAAAGGCGGCCGCACGTGACGTGCCCCCACTTCCAACAACCAACCCATTGAGTGCTGAGTTTCCAATGGAGGGCACGCCGTTTCTGATGAACGAGTTGGTGATGCCGTACCAGTCCGTGTTGTCCCCCAAAAAGTGACCGGGTTTGCCCGCGATAGGCTTCACGGTGTTGACAGCACCGATGATTTTGACGGAATCACTGAACTCCGTCACGTACTTCATGATGTCCAACTTCAAGGGCATGGTCACGGCCAACCCGCCAAAGTCGGGTTTCGTCATGATCTGCTCGTATACTTCACTAGCGTCGTCAGACTCAAACCGCTCGAACTTGTAGGGCAAGTTCAACTTCCGGTACACAGCGTTGTGCAAAGGAGGCGATCTCGAGTGGGCGATGGGCTTGCCCACCACGGTGAACGTCTTCTGAGTCAAACCGCCAATTTCGCTGTAAGCCTTGTTGATCTCCGCGACAGAAAACACGCCCTCGGCAGAACCCACGCGGTTGGCCTCGCTGGTAACAGAAGTCATGATGGTGTTCAAGACCCGCGACAACTTCCCTTGCTCGCCAAGGTTGTACGCGATAAACGGCACCTGCGTGTGGCTGGACCGGAAGTGCTCGATGTCGATGTTGTCCTGGAACGTCGTGGCCCTACCGATGAGACGGACGACGTCTGCGTTCAACCCGATCGCCTGGTTGTACTTGTTGTCGAACTCGGCGTTCTTCCATGTCAACGCACCAGACACGTCTACGTAGGTGGCGATGATTCTCGTGAACGCCTTGGCCTTAATGATGCGCTTGACGAACTCCTCCGAGTGCGTCAATTGCACGTCCAAGTAGTCCATGCCGAGCTTGATGCCCAAGTAGCTCAACTCCTCCAAAAGACTGGCTTCCTCGTCTGGAAAGCTTCCACCCTGGCTCTGGGTTCTGATAGTGTAGATGATGGGCAAGGCCACAAACTTCCTCAAGGTTGCAGTCTGGTCCGCTACAAACGATGGGCTGTAGTCCTTCATGGCATCGACTCTGAGTTCCACCGCTTCGCATCCCGCAGTGATCTCCTCCAATCTGTCCGTGATGGCGTCCAAATCCTCGTACGCCAAGGTGGCCACGAAACACCTGTGGTTGGGGATACTGTGGATTTGGGATCCCGTGATTGTCGTCAAGTAGTTCATGAACGAGTGACGCAACTGGTTGAACTCCGCCTCGTTGTCGCAGTGCGACGAGTAGAAGTGGTAGTTCGAGCACTCGTGGTACCATTTCTCGCGTCTGACCCATACGTCCTTGATCTCGCTGACGTAGGCCGGGCGGGTCGTGTCCGCGCTCAAAAACACAATGGTTTCGTCGAGATCGCGGTGCAAGTGGAGCACGATGCCGTCGGCCTTGATGTAGTCTTTCAAGATGTTCCTGGACTCCTCGCCCTCGACAATGCCGCCACCCGTCGAAATCACGTATCCACGGGCGTTTTGGGCCACGCACGCCTTCATGATCTGGGCTTCCTTTTCGCGGAACGACGCCCACCCGTGCTGCTTGATGTACTCTCTGATGTCGCCGTACTTCTCCTCGAAAACAGTGTCCAAATCGAGGAGCTGGAAGTCCAACGAGTTGGCCATCCACCTGCTCAACGTGGACTTACCCGCCGCACGCATGCCGATCACTATGATCGACCGGTCGCCGTTGCTCTTTTTGTTGATCAACAAACGGGGGTCGTCCAAGTTCTTGGCAGGCTCGTAGCCATCGAGCTTAGTGTTGAATTTCGTGTGCAACACGTCCCACCAGCCAGGCCACGTCTTGCCCGTGCACGACCGTTCCGTGATCAAGACAGGCTCCTTGCACATGCCTGCTAATAGGGAGAAGGACATCGCGACACGGTGGTCGTCGTAGGTGTGCACGCCGCGGTTCTCAGTAGAAGGAGTCTTCAAGGCGTCGAGAGACACTCCATCGATTTCGATTCCATCGGGCAATTCTCTGGCAGTGACTCCAAACTTGCGCAACTCGTCCACCATAGCCAAGATCCGGTTGCACTCCTTGACGCGCTGGTTGGCTATACCCGTGATTTGCGTCGGCCTGGCGTCGTTGGCGATGGCTGCCACGACGGAAGCGGTTAAAAACGCGTCTGTCATGGGCTCCATATCCACGTGCGGCAACGACTTCAAGGTGCCTCTCTTCGGGCCCGTCACGGTCGTGGAAGTCGCGGTTTGCTCCACCGTGCAGCCCATGGGCTCTAACACGTCGACAGCAAATCTGGCGTCGCCCTGGAGCGACAGAGACCCGATATTTGGCACCGTGCACGACGTTCCGGTCATCGCCGCAAAGGCTAACGGGTACGTCGCCGACGACGCATCCGACTCGACCTCGTACACACGCGGGTTTTTGTAAACACCCCGGGGGATGTGGTAGGTGTGGGCCTCGGTCGTGGACTCGGTCACGTGCACACCAAAGTCCCGCATCATAGCAATCGTCATGTCGATGTACAACTTCGAGATGGGCTTGCCGCCCACCAACGCCAACGTGACCTCCTCCTCCGCGTACGGCGCGCACATCAAAATCGACGACACGTACTGGGAAGATATGGTGGCAGCCAACTCGATTCTACCTCCCTTCAACCCTTTTCCTGCGTGTACTTTCAAGGGCAAACTGCCGACGGCGTTGAGGTACTCGATCAGCGAGCCGTTGGCGGCCAAGGCGTCGACCAAGGGCCCGATAGGGCGCTCCTGCATGCGGGCGTTACCCGTCAAAACAGTGTACTCTTTGGAGTCCTTGTTGATCTCCACCAACGATGCCACAGTGGCCAAAAACCGCGACGCCGTGCCTGCGTTGCCCAAGTAGAGCGGCGCGTCGCAGGTAACGAAACGGCCCCCGTTGCCGGTCACCACTATGGTGTCGCCGTTGTCCTCTGCGGAAATCAGTGCACCTTTTAAGGCAGCAACGGCCGCTAGCATGTGCTTTGTGTCGTCCGAGTGGAGAAGGTTCTTGATGCGCACAGAGCCCTCGCCGAGCGCCGCCAAAATTAGGGCCCTGTTCGAGATGGACTTGGAGCCTGGGGGCGTTACTGTGCTGTGTGCAGGAACAACATCGTTATCAAACGGGAACACCAACGTCTCGTCCGTCAACACCACGCGCAAGTCCTGCTTTGACACCTCGTGTGCCTTGAGCTGGTGGCACGTGCCGATAGCCTCCAAAATAACGGTGCGGATCTTGGAGCCGTCGTTTTTCTTGTCGATGGCCATCTTGTCCAAAAGCGTGTCGATGTTGAGGAAGTGGCGTTTGTGGCCGATGGCCTGGCGGAAGATGGCGTCGTCCACAGAGACGGGGAGCTTGTATGCAGCGATGCATTTCACTAAGCGGGCCACTGCTGTGGGACTGAGAATGCCCCAGTATCTGGCTAATTCTGCTTCCTTGACCATGCCCACTGCTACGCACTCGCCGTGGAGTGCCTGCGGGGTGACAACAGCCTCAATCGCGTGCCCTATAGTGTGGCCGAAATTGAGGAGATTACGTAAACTGGCTTCCTTCTCGTCGGCGGATACAACCGCAGCCTTTACTTTGATGGACTCCAATACAGTCTTCACCAACGGTGCCTGGATGGGCGTGAGGTCGATCTTTTCGGACGTGACCACCCCCACAAAATCCAGCGCAAACTCCTCGAGTCTGGCGAACTCCGCCTCGTTCCAGATGGCCGCAGTTTTCACCACTTCTGCCATGCCGTTTATGAACTGGCGCGTGGGCAATGTCGCGAGGAACGACACGTCCACAAACACGTACCGTGGCTGGTGGAACGCGCCGACGAAGTTCTTGCCCAACGGCGTGTCCACCGCGGTCTTGCCGCCGATGGCAGAGTCCACCATGGCGAGCAAGGTCGTAGGCACCTGGATTACCCGCACACCACGCATGAATGTCGCGGCCACAAAGCCAATCATGTCGCCAACCACCCCGCCGCCCACCGCCACGATGACGGTGTCCCGCGTGCAGCCCTTGAGCAAGAGAAAGTCCTCGACCTGGGCCTTGGTGTCACGTGACTTGTTGTTTTCGCCCGGCGACACGCTGTAGGACAAGAGGCGTGAGTCTGCGTGCTTCTGTGCCATTTTGTGTTCGAAGCTCGTTTTGAGTTTTTGGAACGGCGCCGTCTGTTCCATGTTTGTGTCCGTTATGATCACGTAGGTGGACGACTTTTCGTGCTGGAGAATCTCGTCGACGATGTGGTCCTGGATGCCGAACCCCACGTGGATGGAGTCGCGGCCGAGAATGGACACCTTCTCAACAGCCATTTTGCAGAGTGTGGGAGAAAGTGAACTTCGGGGGTTTTGTAGTGTCTTGCAGAACAGATGGAGAAGGTATTTGCAGTGGAGTATGACTCAGGCATTTTTCGCGCGTGTGCAGGAGCGCGGTGGGCAGTAGGTTAGTTTATTGAACTAGAAGGGGAGTGTTTATGAGTATGGGGATACTATTTTCGTGATTATTTATGATGTACTGTTTGTATTGTGCTTATTTACGTGTGTATCTGTGTTTATTTATTTTTGTATTTATCTCCGTATTTATGTTTATTTACGGCTGTATTTATGTATATGCGTATACATATTGTGAAGCTTTGGTGTAGTGGGGTGTGCATGCAGTTGTACTGGGTCGACCTTAGTGGTGTTGTTCATCTAGAGATGGAACCACAATCGGGTGAAGATTTGTTTTTGTTCGTTTTTTTCATTCGAGCATTGTGACTGCTCTAAGAAAATCAGTAAGATATCCGTTTGGAAGGTTCCGGGTGGTTGACTTTGGCTGTGCACGCTGAAGCGAATACTTTCAGTTGCCAATCGCCTTAGTAGAATGACCGGAGGCCAGTCCTACGATGAAAAGATGTGACGGCAGCTAGTGGAGAGAACGCAGAAAGCTATGTTTTTAGTATCCCAACGTAGCCCTAAGTCGTGCTGCATACCATGTATATGGTACTCAATAATGTACTAGAGTCTACACTAGAGACTATACGATATCCACCACGTGCTTATAAGTTTACTCTTGGCAGATCGGTTTTGGTTTCTACTCCAGAATGTGCCATCAAGTAAGTAGAGATTCGAATGATTCTCACCCAATACGTCAATGCTCTTCCAGTCGATCAGCTGCAAAGCGAGCACAATGGGTTGGGATGCACCAATGGCTAAGGCCCAATAGAGCCAGTACCATGAACGACATACTCAGTAAAGGAACTGAAAAGGATGCCATTTTCACTAGCTCACATAGTGATCTTCAAAACGTGGTTGCAAAGGATGCCCATTCTAGGCTAGCGAAAGAAGCTTTCGCACCTGGGACTACTTCCAATTTTATCTGTAGGCTGATCAAAGTGAAATTGACCGTTGTGTCGTGGCCTCATGTAGACGTGTACTGTTCTTTAGCTAAGATAAACTGTGAAGGAAAGAAGCGATTGCGTGAGAGGGGGTCCATACTGCAACATACTAATCAGTGGAAGATAACTTGTATCCATCATATCATATATCGCGTACTATGCATCGTCTATAGTACCCATCTATAATATATAGTACACTATCTAACAGCTATCATATGTCATGTCTCATGTTTCATATCTCGTATATATGTCATGCTTCATGTATCATATCTCATGTATTTATCATACACCATCTATCATACACCTTCTATCATGCACCATCATATACCATACAGTGGGCACTCGACACAACGCTAAATCACATGACGATAAATACGACGATTCTTTTGGCCGAAAACTTTGGTTCTCCATAGTTACGCAGCAGTCGCTTTCCTACCGTGATTGACTTGTCGCCCTATATTAATAAGAAAACGCATGTTCTCACCACGAACCCCACATTTCCTCTTGCTTCAGCCTCCCACAGAACTCCGAAAGACATCCAGTGTTATTTCTGTCTCCTTTTTTACGCAATTAATAACCAAATGTGCGTTGGCTGAAGGAAAATGACCTCCTCGGCCAGCTTAGACCGCTGGAACAACTACGAATCGGGAGTTACATAAATCCAGTACAGAAACCACTGATGGTAAAAGCGAAAAACGCGTGAGGGCCCTTCAAACCCAGTGCATTTGCTAAACGTAAAAGGGTCGATACTGGCGGTTTTTCATCTTTAGATGACCCATAGTCGTGCGTTATTAATAAGTATATCAGTGTATACCGAATCTCATTATACCCAAGGAGATGGTGTGTCTGTTTGTATGGTTATTCTGAGTACCCATCCGAAACTCTTTCTTCTGACCTTTTTCACATCGGCCTAGATGGACCTGGTGGTTTAGGCTCACTCACATGAGCTGTTCACAACTGCCCCGCCTATTTACATATATCTCTAGCCCCAAGGTTCAGTTTTCAAAGCATCCCCGTATTATCCATGCGTATCACGTCTAGACATCCAATTCACATCCAAGAGTACCCTCGCACGTGACATGTCTTCCACTTCCTCCAGAAATTCTTCCTCACAGCCTCACCACGAACGACCACATGAAGATCAAAACACTAGATCAGAACAATTGATCGAGACTCCACGCAAAACGCTCAAGCCTCGCACCTTAATCGCTCCTTCTCCAGCCCGCCCTAGCTCTCCACGCACTTTGCTTTCACAAACTCCAAGCACTCGTCTGCAGTACCTGTTGGATTATCCAACTGCCACCGCATGACTTCTTGGGAAATGTCCCTCATCCATGGCCCTGGTTTCCTCTGGAGCACCTTTGAAATAAGTTTTCCGTCGATGACCGGTTTGGTGTCCTTCACGTTTTGCAACCCTAGCGTTTCTATAGTGTGCAAGAGCGATTCGTACTGCACAAGGGTTTCCCTAGCTTTCCCGAAATCCACGTTTTCAGAAACTGGCAGCACCTCTGTGTGGAGCTCTGTTGGCGGGATGCTCCTGAGGAAGTCGTGGAACGCGTTGGCCACGATGTTGACGTGGAAATGGTCGTTGAAGTGACGCATGTAGAGGCCAAGGTCAGACCTTTTGACGAGACCAGGACTAGCGAAAAAAGTGGCCAAAACCGTGTTGTGGGCGATTCCCTCTGCGATTCTGGTTCCCACCTCGTACTCAGACTTCCCAAACCGGAGTCCTTCTTTCAAAATCACCTCGACGTAGTTGACACTGGAGAGCTTTTTCGCGTGGATTTTCACGGATATTCCTCCGTAGGGGTGCAAGATCAACGCAAGCCAGAAGAGCTTTTGCAAGTTTTTCGACGAAAACGTCTCCTCTACCAACTTGTATAGCGCCGGCGTTTTGGCGCAGTTTTCCAAAAACGCGTGAAAGTGCTGTGTGGTTTCGTCGATGGTTTTGTTGACAAGCTCCTTCGCAAGCTCTATCTCATCGAGTACACTGCTCTCGTTGGCTTTCTGGATCGGCGCCGTGTGGGCACCAGCGTCGAAAATGCTGTCGCTCAAGTGCACGTGATTGATCAAGCGGAGCCCGTAGGGCACGTTTTCACTCACTAGAATCTTGTGGAGTTCCACGCCCACACGCTCGCGGCTGATTTTGTGAATGAGCGTGTCCTTCATTTGGGGGTCTCTCATGGCACTGAGCGTCTCCGCCTCGATGGTGAAATTGAATCTACACGCAAACCGCACTAGACGTAGCACCCGCAACGGATCGTCCAAAAACGTCTGCAAAGGTTGCAACGGCGTGCGCAAGACCCCAGCCTGCAAGTCGGCCATGCCACGCCCGGTGAAGTCCTCGATTTTGTCGTCGGTTATGTTGTAAAAGAGCGCATTTAGCGTGGCGTCTCTGCGCATGGCGTCCTCCTCCGCCGTGCCGTACTCTACAATGGGCACCCTGCTGTCGGCCGAGTACTGCTCGCTGCGCAAGTTCACAAAGTCAACGTCGAGCCCGAAGAGCTTGGTCGTGCACGTTTCCAAGTGCTTGGACTTCTCCGGGTTTTTCTTGATGGTGTGGAGGCTGGTGGCGTTATCGCCTAGGTATCTGCTGGTGCGCTGTGCCCACTGCATGAGCTGCGTGGCGAAATCCTCACCAGAAAGGGCATTGATCGCGATGTCAAGGTCGTTGCTTTCGTCGCCAAGGAGCTTGTCGCGCACCCAGCCGCCGGTGATGCGGAGCTCGAGCTTTTTGCGTTCTGTGGTCTTTTCTTCGCGGTTGTGGCCACCGCCAATCTGTTCATTATACTGCGCACAGAAGTCCACGAGAACGGCCTTGATCTTCTGCTCGGTGGCGTTCAAGGCGATGGAATCGAGCACTTTTTTGCGCATGTTGGGGTGGAAGTGCGGCGGAAACAGCGAGATGCGTGCGAGCGAGAAAAGGCGAAAAATGGTGGGAAACGGCCGGTGGTGGATCTGCCTCATGGAGTAGCTCGGTGTTTTCCACCTCGCGAAAGATGCCGTGGGGCGCTATATGTCAGACTGCAGGCGATCGCCGAAGAGGGCCAGATTCTTATGATTGTGGCAGAGCTTAGAGGTATTTCGGGGGTTATACACACAGCTTCTTTTTTTTTGATTCTGGCTATTTGGACACACCTATCAAAGCCCTATTAAATATCACGTGACGGCCCTGGGTCACAGTGTGCAGGACTGGTTGCGAAAGAACGAAGAGTTGGTACGTTTAGGGCTCTGGATTTCAGTCATGGGACGTTCGGGATCGACGTGGGCTGGAGGGATAGATAAAGAAGGTTAGTCTGTTCAGCTTTTGAGCTAAAAAGGGAGGGTTTAAGGACTGTTTGTCTGCGCCATAGCCAACCCTCTATCCACGTAAACCCCAACACAAGATGCTACGTCGCCTTTTCTTTTGCCTTCTTCAGGGAAGGAGGCCGACTCACTCGCTGTAAAAGCTAGATCTGAAAAAAAATAGGCTATCCCAGTCCACAGCTCCAAAACTTGCTCTTTGGCCCAAACTGGCCCGAGACGAGCCCTAAATAAGTCCACACAAGCATCTAGATCGTCACACCCGATTCCTGGCCTCAGAAATGCACATACTCGCTTTCCGTCTAAGCCCTTCCCCAGTGTGCTCTTATCAAACCAACCCTCATTTCGGTTGATCAGCCTGTGTGGCGTAATGGTTAGCGCATTTGACTTCTAATCAAAAGATTCCGGGTTCGAGTCCCGGCATGGGTTCTTCTTTGCGGCTTTAGCTCAGTTGGGAGAGCGTCAGACTGAAGATCTGAAGGTCCTGTGTTCGATCCACAGAAATCGCATTCTTTTTGGCCCCAAAGTGGGCCGAAGTCTGGCACTTTCGAGAAAAACAAACACCACCATTATTCTATTTGTGTATTACTTAAGCCATGGTACGCGCACGCTTCTTCTTCCAGTATGCGCGAGCCTCGTCACTGCCAACCACCCGTGGATTTAGACTATCGATGTTTTCGATGTTGCATCCGTGTAGGAGCAAGAGCTCGGAAATGACAAAGTAGCCCCTCTCATTTGTCGCTTCTTCCACCTCTATTCTCTTTCGTAGCGAGTACTCAAAAAGAGTCACTGTGAGAGGCTCGGACCACTGTGGATTCGTCATTTGGAGGGTGATATTCGGGTCTGCGCCGCAATTTAACCACCGGATCACCTCGTCAATGTCGATCTTGCGAGTTGCTTTCACGAGCAACGAGTTGAGCCCGGTCACGTGCGCCATGAATGCTCTCTGCTCGTACTTCTGCTTGATGTACCGTAATCTGTGGGCGTCTGACGCGTCCGGCGAGAGCTTTTCCGGCGCCATGGCCTCTAGATAGGCATTGGCTAGCATGTTATTGGTGTGCTTGAGCAAAACGCGGCTCTCGTCCAAGAAATTGTCGAGTTTGAGCGACTTCACTTTGGAGATGTGGGAGCCCATATTCCGGTGGCACGACGAGCACTTGACGCAGATCACCACGCAAAATGTCATGGACACCCATTCTGTGGAATCGCCCGACTTGCAGTCTGCACACCGGCTGTTGTCGCTGCCTTCTATGGAGCGCACGTGATGGAGATAATTATCGTCCGATGGGCGGAACGATTCGGAAAACACGGACACGGGCGAGCCGAGACCGTCATCTGCGGGAAGAATCTGCGTCGGCGGCTTGGGCAAGTCCTTGATTAGTGTCGGTTTAGGCGCTTTTTTTATGAGTCTATCGGTCAACTGGCCCGCATTATAAAGCGCCTTGATCCACTGGTTTCGCTCGTCGTCGTTGATCGCCTGGAACACGTGCTTCTGGCCCAAGGACGTGATGATCTCGAGGCAGAACTGCCGTTTTTCCTTGGTCACGGGCTTGACACTGGCCAACGCAATGTCGATCGGACGGTTGATGGGTTGTGTGCCGTTGCGCCAGTCGGAGTACTCAATTAATTGGCCTCTTTTGAGCACAACCCACTCCTTGTGCCAGCCCGGTTTTCCCTGGCCGCCGCGCGCGTACAAAATGCCGGCGAAGTTGGCGTTCTGGTCGTCGTCCATTTTCCACGGGAGGGTCGTGTCCGTACCAGGCGACACGTTGACCGGGGAATTCGAGAACACCATGTCCAAATTCACGTTGGAGGTATCGACTCGAAGCTTTTCCTCCTCCTTTGGTGGGTCGTTCTGGTGCGCGGAAAATGCGTTCAACGCGTTCGATTTTATTAGTGTGGTCAACTCCTCGTTGGTGCGGCACGCCTCGATCATGTGGCGGAACTGGAGCTTTTCGCTATTAAACCGCGAGAGGCCATTTAAGTATAGGCTAGCGTTTTCCGACAAGAGGCCCTGGCTTCTTTTGCTGTCTTTGAACAACCCGAAATCTAGCAACCCGTCGTGCTGCGGCAAGTTCGAGAATTTGAAGAAGTTCTCGAGGAGCTGGTTGAAGTACTGATTGTTGGACGACGCGTTTAGCGCATTTAGGTAGTCGAACTTCGAAAGCTCAAACCCCTTCCGTTTGAGTAAGAGCTTCAGTTCTGGCCGGTCCTTTTCGTTGGACAAGTACTTGTGGAGCCAGTCGTAGAACTCCTTGGACTGCTTCTCAAAGCTCTTTCTGCTGGACGCAGGTTCGTAGTTGCCATCGGCCCCGGTCGACGATATGCAGCTGGCGATCATCTTCGGCATGGATGCGGCAGCAAACACGTCTTTAACAATGAAGGTCAAATTGCGCTCAAGAGGGTCGAAAATGGACTTGAAGGCACCCGAAAAAGCACGGTGCATCTCCAACTTCTTCAAGAGCGGGCTGAACAGAAAGTGGATCACAGCCTCCAAGTTGTCTAGCAACCGATTTCGTGCGGTGAGGAGTCTTTTAAGTGACGTTTCTAGACCCCGCACATCGTCCTGTAAACTTAGCATGGCCTTCTTCAATTTCGGGCAGTTTTGCTCGTACGTTGCGAGGGTGGTGCGAAACTCGGGCCCGTCGTGGATATTGAAATTGAACGCCCTTCTGAGGTCCATTAGGCCAAACTCACTGGAAGCTTTGGGACTATTTTGGGAGTCTGGCTTAACGACCGGGGCTGGCGGTATTTCAGAATCCGAGTCGTCGACCCAGACCTGAAACGAGAAAATAAGCTCGGAACTGGCCTCGCTGTGGCTCCACACGGACACATTTAGTGTATTGTTGTGTGCTTTTTTTCGGTTGAAAGCATCGTTGACAATCACCGTCTGCGGTCTGTCTTTCAAGGTTAACTCGGAGAGTGGAATTCTCGAGGCATCACCCAGCTTAGACATCACAGATTCTTCCATCTGATCTTTCGGCGACTTCTGCTCACCGCATGTGCCGTACGATTTATGAATAACCAAACAGGCGTTGTCTCCATTCACGCAGTTCACCACTTCCACCTCGAATTTCAACTTATTATGCGAACCAGGCACAGAGAGAAGAAGGGGCGAGGGCCCTGCAGAGCTAGACACGAATTTCAACTGCTGTTCTTCCGCCAGAGTGTCCTTTGTGTGGGAGATTCTAGAGCAAATACCGTTCTCTAGACCCACCAGAACACGTGACGAGTTGGTGTCGTCAGTTAGCGTCAAACTGACCAAGCGGGCAATTCGGGACTCGCCCTGAACGTACTGGAACGCCAAGGGGTATACCGGCGATGCCATGTTAAGGAGCTTGCAACTGAAGCAATAAGGGTACTCTATTTTAGGGTTCAGGCTGGAGCATACGAGGCTAGGTGTGTTGTGTGCAGGCCATGTCAAATCCGGAATGTCACGGCAGTGACGGGCGGGAGTGTGGTGTTTTTCGGGGTGGTTCGGACTACGTACCTTGAAAAACAATTGCGGTATTTTTGCGAATGTTTTTTCCATCTTACCTTCTTTTATGTTTTACCGGTTTTCTCTATTGTTCTGCCAAGGTGAGACGTGAACATACGGCTGTGGCGTGCTTCAGTGAAACAAGCTGGTTTCTTACTTTAAGGAAAACGGTGGTATGTATATATTTGATAGAAGTGTTATTTACCTGGGATTCTACCTGTACTATTTTTCACCTCTAGTGTGTGTCTTCCGTTTTGTCTTTCAAAGTTATTCGCAATCTAGTCGATCTTTTCGTGCTAATAAAATAATTGCGCGAACACGCAGAACGTTAATTTTAGAACAAAAACTTAAAAAACCAAAAAAACCTGAGGTGTGGGGTCAAGACCAAATTGAATTTCCAACAGAATCACTCTATTAATAATAAAAGAAGTTTTTTTTAGTTTTCCTCCGTTTGCATGTTAGTATCCCGTAGACTTTGATTCACATTCCCACGAACCGTGTGCATAGCCCTACTCTCAGCATTCGACGAGCAGTTTGAAGAAAAAACGTGAAAAGAGATACATCCTCCGCTATAATCAATTTTAAGGCCAATTTTTTTTTTTTTTTTTTTTTGCTTGATACATCTGATTAAAGGGGAGGTTAATGACTCGTGTCATCAACCCCAAAAACTATATACCTATAGAAAAAACCTTGTAATCAGTTCCCAAATACGCACCTAGTGTCGAACTCGGTCCACCCCACGCTGAACTTCAGCAAAGGCAGGCCCTCTTGGCACGCATTTGTTCATC